>CAUYUJ010019598.1:87500-92500 GCA_963575745.1 Prorocentrum cordatum
AGGGAAGCCCCCTGCAGAGGCGACGCTCAGAGTCACGAGTACCGAGAGTCACGCAGACCCAAACTGTTCACAGTCGTATACATACATTTACACTGGGCGTATCCATGCACGCATTCATGCGAATAGAATCAATCGCGCGCAGATTCATTCATAATCAGACTCGCTCGCAATCCGACTCGCACGCGCTCAAGCTTTCATATTCGGACCTATCGTCTTCGTTCGTGTTGTGTACAATGCCACGCATTTCGGCACACCCCTCATACGGCTCGTGGCCCCATAGGGAGCGCCCCCGAAGTAGATATTCACAATTGCGGTACTCTCAACTGCATATGGTTGGGTCCTTCGCCAGGCTAATTTTTTCAGAACGGTTACTGACTGGTCTGGAGTGGTCGCACCGGGTTGCATGCAATGCAGCGGTGGGCTCTCGACCTACAGCGCACCACATAGCAACCCGTCGTAGGCCTCGTTGGCCGAGGGCTCAACCGATGGCGCAGATATTATCAGGCCGCTTCACGTGTATCCGGGACGCAACACACTGCGCAACGGATGGTGCGCACCACAGCGCAACGTACGGTGTAATTTTCAGGCGCAACCGCTGGCACAATTTGTGAGGTAATATCCCATGGCTCGATTTTGGCCTGACCTATGGAACAACCTTAGCGCCGCCCGTGGAACACCACCAGAACAACGTAAGATGCAACCTGAAACGCAGCGCATGGTGCAGCCTGTAGTGCAGCCTAGGGTGCAACCGGCCTGTGGGGTCCAAACAGCAGGTGTCTTTTCAGCGATGGTACATAACATTTGGAACTACGGGAGGATGAGCGGGAGACAAGGAGGTTAAGGAAGAAGACCGAGGAAGGGAACTGTCAGGAGAAGAAGGAACCCATCCAAAGCAGATGGCGATGGACCTGGGTGCGTCGCTCTGTGCCGTTCCTGCCCCCCGCCTTGCAGGAGAAGGTGCTCGCGTGGGTGTTCTTCGGCGCGTGTTTGCTCTGCGTCAGCGGGCGTGGAGGGACCGAGACCCCGCAGCCGACCAAGCAGAAGACCGGAACAGAAGAGGCGACGCCGGAGGCGAAAGGGACGGAAAGAGACCAGAGCGATTGCCAGCGTGGACACCGGAGGGGAGGGGCTATCTTTACGCGCCAGCGCACCCGTTTGATCTCCCTGGTGTGCTATCCGTTTCTCGTATGTGTTTCGGCCAGAAGCAGCAACCACAACTCAGTTACATATTGAATTCGATGTGCTCGGGCCCACTACGATTTTCTGGAGATTAGGTCACATCGCCAACCGGGGGGGGGGTACACAGGCTTTGTGTTGTACATCGTCATTGTTGTTGTCGCAGGCGCCAGGCTCTGTGTCATTGCACAAGCATCGTGTTGTACACAGAAGTTGTCGTGCACGCAGGCAGCGCGGTCCCCAACTTCAGTGCGTGGACCGTACCCCAGGCCATACATCAATAATCACAATTTCGCTGCATATTGGACTTGATAGGTTCGGGCCCACCACGATTTTCTGGAGCTTGGGCCCCGTCAGGAATCTGGGCTGCACAGAGAGGCTTTGTGGTGTACGCTTGCATTGTGGTGGTTGCAATCGCCAGACGCATGAGGTGCGCATGGGTGCTGTGGTTGCGCAATTATCACGTTGCACATGCGCGCTGGATTGCATGCAGAAGCTGCTGTATGCGCATGGGCGGTGTGGTGTACGCAGTCATTGATATGTGCAAAGCACTGTGGTGTACACTTGCAGCTACTAGACTTACTACTTCGCTACCACCACTAAGATCATTACTACTACTACTTCTACTACTAGTTATAATAGTACGACTACAACGATATGTAAACCTATTACGGTTACTATTATCACCACGCCTTGTATTTTTTCTTTTACTATTACGCTTACTATTAGTACGACTACTTTTACTATTACTTGTCATACTATTTGAAATATTAGTATTGATGCTACCACCACTACTACTAATACTATTCATACTACTACGACTGCAACTACAACTACTACAACTACTACCACTACTACTAGTACTACTACTGCTACCACAACAGCTACTGCGACGACTACTACTACTACTACTACTACTACGATTACGGACACCATTATTACCCTTACTCTTACTACTACCACTACTGCCACTATACGTATTGTTAGTACTACTACTACTACGACTACTACTACTACCACGGCTAATACTGTTGCTAGTACTAGTATCCGTACTACTACTACTACTACTACTACTACTACTACTGCTACTGCTACTGCTACTGCTACTACTACTACTACTACTACTACTACTACTACTACTACGGCTACTACTACTTCTACGTCCATTTCTACTCTTTACTACGACTACGACTCCTAATTTTACCACCACCACCACTACCACAACAACTACTAGTACTTCTGCTACCATTACGACTACTATTACTACTACTTTTATTATTGCTACTACTACTTGTACTACCAGTAGTACTTGTACTTCAACTTCTATTCAACCTCTACGGCTACTTCTACGACTACTACGACGACTACTACTACTACTATTTCTACTACTACTACTACTACTACTACTACTACTACTTGTACTACTACTACTACTTCTACTACTACTACTACGACTACGACTACTACTACCACTACTACTACTACTACTACGACTACTACTACTACTACTACTACTATTATTTGTCCCACTACTACCACTACTGGTCCTTCTGTTACTACACGACAGCTGCTTCTACTATTATAGCTCCAAGTACCATTACGATTGCCAATGCGGCTACGGTTCCTGGGGCTGCCATCACCGCTGCCCTACCATTCTTACCAATACGATTGGTAAACCTGCCCCCGTTCTCATGATTTTTGCCGCGGGTGCCTTTTCGTGCAACTGTTGCTGTGAGTACGAAAGCTGTCTAAGAGAATTGTGGTATCGCTACAGACAACCATTACTACTGACACCACTTCGGCATAAACCATTACCATGAGTACTTCCCGCGCTGTGTTTGCATTTACGGTTTATTACTTGTGTTCTAAGGACCTGGTCCTGGAAGTCTGTCCGACCGGCTTGTTGTCGCCGTCTCCGCCTGTCGCCACTTTCCGTCGTTGTTGTTTCTGCGCTTGGCTGCCGGTCGCCGCGCTGTTTGTCCCCCTCGCCGCCCGTCGCCGCCGTCCGTCGCCGCTGCTTCTGCGGTTTGCTGGAGTGCGCCGCTTTTGGTTTGCCCGTCGCCGCCGTCCGTCGTCGCTGTTGCACCACGCAGCTTTCACATAACCACACGCAATGCACCACATAGATTGCACCAAGTAGTTTGCTACACATCTGATGCACCACGTAGACTGCGCCACATCATTGTGTCTGCCGTTGGCGGGGTCTCCATGGTACCGCGCCCGCCCGAATCACCGACCGACTCGCACTGAAATGCCCGCGCGTCAGCACGGCCTGCGAGCAACGCTGGGTAGTCCCCAGCGGTCAGCGCCACCGCGGCCGCCTCGGTCGCGCCATACTAGGGGGCCGCTGCGTGCGACGCGTGCGCGCGCTACCGCGGCCGCATTTGTGCGCCCACTAGGCTTCTCGCGCGCGCGAACTGGAACTTCTCGAACGCCTTTACGCGTTTGTCTGGGGTGGACGAACCTTGCCTTATGATGCTCCGGCTTGATTTAGCCCTGACCACCAGGAAGAATTTGGAACACCGCGCGCGCCCTGGACCACCGCTCGCGTTCGGACCTCGCCGGAGATCTGCGTGCAGGGATCACTCCGCTCCAGAGCCTGGGCCGCGGGCTAGCTGCCCGCGGCGCGGCGCGGCGCGGCGCGCTCGGACCACCGCGGGTCCTTCCCGAGCCGCGGGAGCAAGGGGGGGGGGGAAGTGAGAAACAGAGGGCCTCAGGAGGCGGGACTTCTCAGAAGCCCTCGCGCCTCATGTTGGACGTCGCGTCTTACCTTCTGGACCCTGCGCCCACGAGCTACTGCGCCAACGCCCGCACAAAGAAAGTACCAATACAGGAGGGTTTTCGTGTGTCGGGCCCTGGGAGGCGATAAGCTCGACACACACACACTGTTTCAATACTTTTCTGGGTGTTCGAAATTAATTCTGGGATGTGCTCCTCAAGTACGATGCGAACAACCTAACCTATGCCAAATGATGCCATTCGGCCAACTCGCACGCGCCGGTTTTTCGCGCATGCAGAAAGTCTCCCAACAATTTTGTCACCGACGCGTGGGCGCCATCATTGTCAGTGGACGCCATCATTGGCACGTGGAGGCCATCATTGTCACACGTGGGCTGTCGTCATCGCCGTTATCGTCACAGCGTCTTGTTGCTGTCATCACCGTGTCTGCTTTTGTCGGCGTCGCCATGATACCGCGCCCGCCCGAATCACTGGTTCGCACGGGACATTCACGCGCACTGGACTGCCATCGCGTCACCGCGGCCTGCGGGAGGCGTTGGGCAGTCCCCAGCGGTCAGCGCCACCGCGGCCGCTCCAGTCGCGCGGAAGTAGCTGGCCGCTGTGCGCGCGACGCGTGCGCGCGGTATCGCGGCCGTAGCGATGCGCCAGCCAACGCCAAGCAATCATCATAATCGCCGCTTCATGTGTGTTGCAAGCCAAATTTCGGGTTGGTGGGTGGGGCGACAGCGTTAACAGTGGGGTTGACACTTCGAGTTCAGCAAGGTGAAGTGTCACACGTAGATTGCACCGCCTAGCTTGCACAGCGTTTATTGGTTCATATTAGTTGCACCATATCCGTCGCAAGAGGGTTCGTGGCCCGCGTTGGCTCTCATCATTGCTGCAACTACAACTGCCCCTGCGACGACACGTATGACAACTACTAGTCGGAGGTTGGGGGGTGAGATCGAAGTGGAACGGAGAGCCCCCCTACCGGGAAATCGATTTCGGTTTCGTGTTCGTGCGTGCCGTGCGGGCGAGGCGAAGCTGCGTGGGCGGGCGAGAGAAAGTCTCCTGTGGCTGAGGCGCGGCCGGACCAAATGACTCCC
>CAUYUJ010019598.1:97500-152500 GCA_963575745.1 Prorocentrum cordatum
CTCCTCTTTCCAGTCCGCCCCTCCATCTTCCTCAGGTGTTTCTCACAAGCACTGCAGTGAACCAGTGCAGCAGGCAAGCAATAGTGCACATCGAACAAGAGAGAGCAAGCAGGTAACAGCAAGCACTATGCAGAGCACTGCAGAAACACAGGTTACCAAACAGCCCCTGAGCTACTGCTACTACTACGACGATCACTACTACTACTACTACTACTACTGCTGCTGCTACTACTACTACTACTGCTACTACTACGGCTACTTTTATAATCACAACAACAATTACGATTACTATTCCCGCCATTACTACCACTACGGCCAATACTACGACTATCACAGTTTGCACTACGACTATTACTGTTATGTGTACTTTATTATTACGACTATTACAACCATCGCTACGGCTATTACTATTACTACTTCCACTTCTACGACTACGACTACGACGACTACGACGTCGACTAGTACTGGTACCACTACCACTATTATCGCTACTACTGCCAGTGCTACTACTACTACTACTAATATTGCTTCTACTACTGTTACTACTTCTACTATTACGACGACTACCACGACTACGACGACTACGACTACTACTACTACTACTACTACGACTACTACTACTACTACTACGTACTATTGCTACGATGATTACTACTATTCTTTTCATTTCTACTACGCATACGACGACGAACACGACTACTAGTACTAGATCTGGTATTGCCTATTATTACTCTTACTACCACGCCTACTCCTCGTACTAGTACAATAATTAGTAATAGTTGTAGTAATAGTAGTAGAAGTTGTAGTATTAGTTGTAGTAGTCGTAGTAGTAGTAGTCGTCGTCGTCGTCGTCGTCGTCGTGGTAGTAGTAGTAGTAGTAGTAGTAACAGTTGTCGTAGTAGTATTAGTAGTCGTAGTGTACTACTACTACTGCTACTACTACTACGACTACTACTACTACTACTACTACGATTACAAGTACGAATATTAGTATTCATATTATTATTACTACTACACTGACGACTACTACTAATATTACAGTTTTTTTACTACTACTACTACTACTACTACTACCACTACTACTACTACTATTACTACTACTACTGCTACTACTACTACTACTACGACTACTACTACTACTACTCATACTGCTGCTGCTACTACTACTACTGCTACTACAACAACTACTACTACCACTACTACGTCTACTACTGCCACTCCTTCTGCTCTACACTATGCCTACTATTGTAATCATTGCCAGCGCTACCAATAATATTCGCAATCGCGCCAGTACTTCATGGTCCAGTGAAGTAAAATGGGATCCAAAGGGCTCCCAGGGGGACCCTATATGCCCCCGGGATGGTGTACTTGTAAAGACGATACGAACGGCCCTCGTAGGATCTTCGCCAAGCAAATCGAATCTTCCCGGTGCTTTCTTTGAGGCCAGAAGATGAACTGAAGAGGTCTCTTTCTCTTCCAGTGGCCAGGCAATAGGGGGAACATTCTGGCGTTGCTATGGGGGGCGTATACTTTTCGTCAAGGGTGCGGTTTGGGAAAAGCTCATCCTTCAAGCAACCAACTCCCTTGCTCCCTAAATCTATGTCCCAATTGCGCCAGCAGAGCGCTCCCCACAATACCTAGATAACGACGAGGGCCATCTGTCAACTACGTTCAGTCGGGCACCGGTTGTCGTGAACTTGGAGATGATCCCACGTGGTTGCTGCATAATCAGGTAGACGGCGCCTGTTCGAATGACTCTTTTGGAAGTGATGATCGGACGCACTGTTCGGCGATGCGAAGCATAGAAGGCGCACGGCTGCATATGATCACCCCGTGCGCCGTGTATCCTGTATCGGTTGCCCTTGTGTGTCTGCCAACTGGCTACCACAATGTCCGTTTCCTCTGTTCTGGAGTCTGCTTAGCAAGCCACCGCGGATTTGTTGGCAGCGTTTTTTTCCCCACATCCTGAGTGGGGTTCTTGTTTTCCCAGAACATCCTCTCCTCCTCCTCCTCCTCCCGCTTCCTCCACCATCCCATACTGTATCATACCATACCAATACCATGCCACTCCATACCATACCTTACCATACCATACCATGCATCCACCATCCCATACCATACCATGCCTTTCCTCACACCATGTTATTTATCAGGTTTCGTGCCCCTCCCACCCCTCCAGGGAGGCCCCGCCTGAGCGAGCAGGGTATTCGCACACCATGTTATTTATCAGGTTTCGCGCCCCTCCCACCCCTCCAGGGAGGCCCCGCCTGAGCGAGCAGGGTATTCGCACACCATGTTATTTATCAGGTTTCGTGCCCCTCCCACCCCTCCAGGGAGGCCCCGCCTGAGCAAGCAGGGTATTCGCACACCATGTTATTTATCAGGTTTCGTGCCCCTCCCACCCCTCCAGGGAGGCCCCGCCAGAGCGAGCAGGGTATTCGCACACCATGTTATTTATCAGGTTTCGTGCCCTCCCACCCCTCCAGGGAGGCCCCGCCTGGAGGGGGAGGTTCGCACACCATGTTATTTATCAGGTTTCGTGCCCCTCCCACCCCTCCAGGGAACCGCAGGTTATTCGCACACCATGTTATTTATCAGGTTTCGTGCCCCTCCCACCCCTCCAGGGGGCCCCGCCTGAGCGAGCAGGGTATTCGCACACCATGTTATTTATCAGGTTTCGTGCCCCTCCCACCCCTCCAGGGAGGCCCCGCCTGAGCGAGCAGGGTATTCGCACACCATGGGTTTCCTGCCCCACCCATCCCTCCAGGGAGGCCCCGCCTGAGCGAGCAGGGTATTCGCACACCATGCTATTTATCAGGTGTCGTGCCCCTCCCACCCCTCCAGGGAGGCCCCACCAGAGCGGGAAGGGTGTTCGCACACCATGTTATTTATCAGGTATCCTGCCCATCCCACCCCTCCAGGGAGGCCCCGCCTGAGCGAGCAGGGTATTCGCACACCATGTTATTTATAAGTTTTCGTGCCTCTCCCACCCCTCCAGGGAGGCCCAGCCTGAGCAAGCAAGGTATTCGCACACCATGTTATTTATCAGGTTTCGTGCCCCTCCCACCCCTCCAGGGAGGCCCCGCCTGAGCGAGCAGGGTATTCGCACACCATGTTATTTATCTGGTTTCGTGCCCCTCCCACCCCTCCAGGGAGGCCCCACCAGAGCGGGCAGGGTATTCGCACACCATATTATTTATCAGGTTCGTGCCCCTCCACCCCTCCAGGGAGGCCCCACCAGAGCGGGCAGGGTATCCGCACACCATGTTATTTATCAGGTTTCGCGCCCCTCCCAACATTCCAGGGAGGCCCCGCCAGAGCGGGCAGGGTATTCGCACACCATATGATTTATCAGGTTCCATGCCCCTCCCACCCCTCCAGGGAGGTCCCACCAGCGCGGGCAGGGTATTCGCACACCATGTTATTTATCAGGTTTCGTGCCCCTCCCGCCACTCCAGGGAGGCCCCGCCAGAGCGAGCAGGGTATTCGCACGCCATATTTTATTATTAGGTTTCGTGCCGTTCCCGCCCCTCCAGGGAGGCCCCACCAGAGCGGGAAGGGTATTCGCACACCATGTTATTTATCAGGTTTCGTGCCCCTCCCACCCCTCCAGGGAGGCCCCACCAGAGCGGGCAGGGTATTCGCACACCATGCTATGTAATCAGGTTTCGTGCCCCTCCCACCCCTCCAGGGAGGCCCCACCAGAGCGGGCAGGGTATTCGCACACCATATTATTCATCAGGTTTCGTGCCCCTCCCACCCCTCTAGGGAGGCCCCACCAGAGCGCAGACAAGAAGCAATGGAACCCCGTAACATCTTTATGTGGGGAACTCCGTTAGCATATTTTTTTATTCGGATCGGAGGATCCAACCAGTTGCTGCGAGTGTGTGTCGTTCAGTCTACGTTGCTTCATCGTTCTGCCAAGCTTTCGCAAGCTCTTCGCCACCCTGAGTCCAGCTCATAACTAAAGTTGCGCCACTGGGCTCACACGTTCCGTTGCACCACATCTGTCAGTCTTTCCACCGAGCCCTAGTGTACTAGCCGCTTCTTAGCTGCCCCAAGGGTGCTATGTAGCACTTCGCATCTTCAGGGATACCTTGTATAGTCTGGCGGGCCCCTGAAAAAGTGGACCCCCCGTGCGGTCCCATGCAGAATCCGTACGGCCGGATATCAGAATGTGGAAAGCTGTGTGGTCCATTCTGGGCCAGGGATGCTTTCTTCCCCGCGAGTGGCCAGGGCCAGACGGGTGGGGGACGTCCAGGCTCCCTCGTTTGCCTTCTCCTTGCCCCCCACTACCCTTTGGTAAAGGAACATGCTCTGCCACTAATCACCCACATGCCCAGTTTCGCGTCATTCGTGGATATGGCCTCACGGCGAGACTGAGAGTCCATATCCCACAAGGCCCTAGCCCCAATTGGGCCAGCGGAGCCTCACTGGTAGCGGATGCGCTTCTCCTCGTCATCTCAGGGCCTTTTCGTTTCTCTTTCTTCTTTCGGCTGCCCCTACCTTCGTCGGCCAAGAGGTAGATTCCGAGTTGCAGCTCCAGCGGTTGCGGGAGGTGTTCAAGGCCTGCGACGCCAAGGGCGATGGCAGCAAGGGCTGAAAAGACCAGTGGAAGAAGAGGGGGAGGAGGACGGCGAGGGAGGATGCGAGACCAAACTGCGCAGCAGGTATCTTCGAGGTATTTCGTGTGTACCTGCGGAGTGTTTCGACAACACCGCGTAGCGATGCTGGGGTCCCGCTGCATCTGGGCTGCCAAGTCCGTCGGAGGTGCCCACAAGGAGGTTCGAAGATGTTCCTCTCCACTTCGCCTCCCGCTGGTTCCTTCCTCCCCGTGGGGGGTACGATAACCGTTCGGCCGCTTACACTTACAAGCCCCAGGCAGCATCAGCGTGAATGAGCTTATCAAGGGCGTCCGCGAGAAACCCGAGGCCGCCGAGTTTTTTGGCATTTCGTCGGAGACGCACCAGGATAGCGACACACGAGCAGCGGTGATGCGGTTCTTTCACGGCGTCGGCAAGGACAACAAGCGCAAGATCAGTTTTCAGGACCAGGAGTTTCGAAATTCCTGACGCTTCGCGCACACCAACCATCCCATCTAGCAGCGAATGCAATCCGAGTTGGTTTGTCCAGGGAAGTGTCGGAACAGGGAGTGGCACGAAGTGGGAGGGCCGCCGCCCTACCACCAGCACATTCTCCTTTATCTTATTCGGTGAAATCAATGTGCAGCAAAAGCCCATGGTGGACTCTTGAGTCGTTTGTGTGACAGGGGCAAGGCGTGACCATATCAATAGTTAACCACAAAGGCCTTCCATGATTTGGCGTTCTCGGAGCTCTCTTGGGGCGCTCTTGGGCCAGGGCACTCTTGCCGGACTTCGGGATCCCCAACGGCCGGCGAGGAAACTCTCGTTTTGGGGGTGTCCTCAATTCAGCCTCCACCTTTGTCTCATGGGGTTCTTTAGGGATGCAATTTAGGCGCGCTTGGATGCCTTTTGGGCCGCCTTGGGGCCCTTCTGGGCCTCACCCTGAGGCCCTAGCGGCCCGTTGGAAGCGAACTGGCGATAATCTCAAGTTATTGAATCATTAATGTATCGGAAGCTTTGAACCTGTGGGGACCATTTTTAGGAGATTCCGAAGCCTCGAGAACGTTGTGAAAGCATCTCATAACCTTTCTGCATGTTGGACGTCATGTTGGTCCATTTCCATCAGCCCCAGACGCAGGGGAGAGGGTAATCAGGGGGGATCAAGGTTTCAACAGGAAAGCTTCAAGCGGTTCCGCTCATTCCCTCCTGCCCTCCCACCATATACACAAGTAGGACTCGAGACTATGCTGAGGCAGATGTAGCCATCGGATGGACAACAATTGGGGACCAATACAGACGGCGGGTATGCGACGCTCGCGAGGTGCACCACGCGCACCAGATGCGCCGGATGCCCTAGCTGTCAGGCGTGACACGGGCGCTAAGTGTGCCAAATGTTTCAGCCGTGCCATGTGCGCTGCGCCACGGCAGCATTACGCACGGAGTGCGCCAGGTGCGCCAGCGCGTGCGACAGCACTCATCGGGCAACATGTCGACAAATCTCACATTCCTGGCCAACGCGACAGCAAAGTGGCGGCTTGGTGGTCAGCATGGTTTACGGTGTGTGCACCTGCAGGTGGGTGGTCGGTCGAGTTTGGGATGGGGGTGCTCATGCTGGAGAGTCCGATCGGGTCCCTCCCCAGAGGTGATCAAGGGGGCGTGGGGCTCTAAACTACCCACCTCCAGAGGGCTGGTGGGATTATCAGGGGCATCGTGTGCTTGACACCCTTGGGCTGACGGTACACGTCGACGCCATACTGTTGGGCCCCTCCGATTACCAGTCCAAGTCGAGTTGACCGTGGCTCACGCCTTGCCCCACTGTGGCTTCTCATCCCCTCCCCCTCCTGCACATTTTGACCTTCTTTGTGCTGTCCTCCCCCTCCTCCCTTCTCTAGCGTCCTTTCCTTGCTCCTCGGCCTGCTCCGTCTCTTCCCCTTTCTTCTCGTTTTCTCACTCTCCTCTCCTTCCCGCTCGCCTCCTTCCTCTTCCTCCTTCACCCCCTCAACTCTCCTCCTCATCCTCTCCTCTCCCCTGCTCCTCCTCCCCGTCCCCCTCCACATATGTCTCTTCCTTCCCTTCCTTTCTTCTTGCCACTCCCTCCCCCTCCTCAATTCCCTGCTCCCCCTCTCTCTCAACCGTCTCCTCTCGCCTTCCCCCCCTTCCTCTGGCGCCGCCGGCGAGCCACCCCGCGTTTTCGGGGGAGGAGTTCGAGAGGTGCTACCGCGACCCCAATCTGCCCAGCTCCCCCAGCGGTGGCAAGAGCGGGCCCGCGCCGGAGGCGCGCGGCCCCTCCTCCGCGGGGGCTCGGGATGGCCAGCGCCCCGATGTCGTCGATGGTTGTATTCCTCCTCGTCCCCCTCGTCCCGTGCCCGCATTATCTTCTTCGGCTTCGTTCCTACCTTCCTCCACAACCCTCCCCGCCGTGATCCTTGTCCGCCTTGTACGCCTCCCTCCGTCTCATCTTCCTGAACAATGTCCTCTACGCTCCTCTCCGTCTCCACCTCATCCTCCTCTTTGTCTTCCTCCATCCCCCTCCCCGCTTTCCCTCAGAACCCTTTTAAAATCCTCCTCTCCTTCCTCCCTACTCAGATCCTGATTCCTTATTCCCTACCTCGGCTCTGCCTAGAGGGTTCTTACTCGCTGGGCTTAAATGGACCGGGCAGTGGGCTTCGCCCCGGGAGGTTCCCCCGGTCCCCGCCCCGCGGTTCCCCCAGTCCCCTGGGAGCTTTCGCTTTAGCTTTAGCTTAGCTTTAGCTTAGCTTTAGCTTAGCTGTAGCTTAGCTGTAGCTTAGCTTTAGCTTAGCTTTAGCTTAGCTTTAGCTTAGCTTTAGCTCAGCTTTAGCTCAGCTTTAGCTCCGCTTTAGCTTAGCTTTAGCCTAGCTTTAGCCTAGTTTTAACTTAGCTTTAGCTTAACTTTAGCTTAGCTTTACTGTTACTACTAATGCTGCTTTCCTAGGGGTTCCAACTCCTAGGTCGGGTCGCACTGGGATAAGTGTTGTAGACTCCCACTCTGGCACCTGACCAGAGCAATGGTGACTGGCTTTAGGATCTTCCATCCAACCCACCAGCGAACAACACGAAATTGGAATTTTCCCTCTGAGCGTGGATGTTGCAAAGAGTTTGGCAGGAATTGGACGTTGCGTACATTGCGTCCGAAACTGATGTTTTCGCTTTAGAGCCGCGCAAATCTGTTTGTCTGACAGTTACGCTCCCGCTGAGGCGCGCTGAATGTTTTTTGCTCGCCACTTCTTCGGCCGCGGGACGTCGCGCGAGCGGACGAAATGCCGTTGTTCGGCGCCCAGGCGCCGCGCAGAGCGCCATTGGGACGTCGCTGAAACGCCGCGCAGATTTCGCCCGAAAATGGCGCTCCCGCCTGAGCGCGGCGCAGGCATGGTCTTCACTGCTGCATTGTCTTGCCACGCGCGACAGGGCCGAATGATAATTGCCCTCGCCGAGGCGCCGCCAGGGGATTCCCCGAGAGATCCGCTCCCGCCTGTGCGCGGCCCGTGTCCTCCCCCCGCCAAGCCGTCGGGGCCACGCGCGCGCGAGCGCCCCCCGCCCGCCGGGCGCGAACGCGCGCCGGTCCAGCCGGCCAGCCGCGCCAGCAGGAGCCCCCGTGCCGCGCGCCGTGCGGAGAAGGTGGGAGCGGGCGGGGCCCGCCCTCCCCTTCGCTGGCTGGCGGCTCGAGGCCCCCCGCTCGGCGGCCCGCCGGCGCCCCGCGGGCGCCCCGCGCGCCGGCCGGCCCCCGCCCTGCAGCCGCCAAGCCGCCCGCCGCCGCCCGTTGCCGCCTGTTTGGGCCTCGTGGGCGCTCCGTGCGCTCGCTGGACACTGCTTGCACCGCATCGATTGCACCACGTGGCTGTCACCACACAGCAGCTTGCATCAGAGTCCTTCTCGTAAGCTTTAGTGATCCGGGGGGTGCGCCCCCCCCCCCCGAAACGGGATCCCATGCGCCCAGGGCTCCTGAAGGCCTCCTCAGAGGGTCCCGCGAGATCCACGGGCCTCTGGAAGTCCCTGTCAAGCAGTGCAAACAGGTCGGCGGCGGCCCCAAGAGACCTCCAAGACGGTCCAAGATGGCCTCCAGCGGCCCCGAAACCCCGCTAGACGCTCGAAGACGGCCCAAATATCACCCCCAAGAGGCTTACGAAACGCAGACAGGGTTGCTTTCCCGCTTGTTGTTGTATGATTCCTCTCGCATCGCGGAGTGCACGTCCGGAGCACGTACAGTCCAGTCGTTGTCGGGCCTTTGGAACTTTCTTGGGGGCCCCTTGGAGGCCTCTTTGGGGCCTCTTGGGTCCTCTTGGGGGCGTCTGGGAGGCCTCTTGGGGGCCTCTGGGAGGCCTCTTGGGGACCTCTTGGGGCCCCGTGTGGGCGTCTTGGAGGCGCTCTTGCGCTGTCTGGTCCTTTCGGAGACTGTCTTGGGGTACTCTTGGGCCGTCTTGGGGGCCTCTTGGGGCTGTCTGGGGGCTCTCTTGGGCCGTTTTGGGGCTCTCTTGATGGCTTCTTGGGCCGTCTGGGGGCCACTTCGGAGGCTGTTTCAGCTGTCCTGGACTTCTGAAAGTCGAAATAGGCGGGAACGCTGAAATCTTAAAAAACACATTGGAAGATCAATGGTTTTTGGCTTCTGGAGGTGCTCTTTGGGGTCCTCTGGGGGCCGTCTTGGGGCGTCTTGGGGTCTTTGTAGGACCTCTTGGGGCCATCTGGGGCCGTTTTGGGGCCATCTTGGGCCGTCTTGGGGCCATCTCGAGCCGTTTTGAGGCCATGTTGGGCCTCCAAGAGGGCCAACAGGCCCAACTCATTGATTTTCTATAGGTTTTTGTAGGTTTTTAGGCCCAGGAGGGGAGGGGCCATCTTGGGTCGGTGGAAGTGGCGTGGCCTCAGGGGGGGGTATGGGGGGAGACATAATAATGTAACGCAATGCAATATGCAGCAATTGTACAGTCATTAGATACATTGGATACGTTGCATTATTGCCTCTGCAGACCTGCCTCCGACAACACGTCTCCTCCGGACGTAGATTCCTCTCGCTTTGCGGGGTGCACGTCCGGAGCACGTACAGTCCAGTCGTTGTGGGGCCTCTTGGGAGCCTTTTGGCGGCTTCTTGGAGGCCTCTTGGGGGCCTCTTGGGGCCTCCAGGGGGCTTCTTTGGGGCCTCTTGGGGCCCCTGCGGGGCCGTCTTGGGCCCTCTTGGTGCGTTCTTGCGCGGCTTCTTTGGGGCCTCTCGGATCCCCGTGGGGCCGTCTTGTGCCGTCTTGATGCGCTCTTGCGTTGTCTGGTCCGCTCGGAGGCCGTCTTGGGGGCCTGTAGAGGCCGCATTGGGGCTCTCTTGGGGTCCTCTTGGGCCGTCTTGGGCGCCTCTTGGGGCGTCTTGGGGGCCTCTTTGGGCCGTCTTGGGGTCCTCTTGGGCCGTCTTGGGGCCCTCTTGAGGGTTTCTTGAGCCGTCTTGGGGCCATTTTGGAGGCTGCTTCGGCCGTCCTGGGCCTCTGAGGGTCGAACTAGGCGAGAACGTTGAAATCTTTCAAAACCCTATGGAAATTAATGATTTTGGCTTCTGGAGGCGCTCTTGGGTGTCCTATTGGGGCCCTCTTGGGGCGTCTTGGGAGCTTTTTGGGCCGTCTTGGGGCCGTCTTGGCCCGTCTTGGGGCCATCTGGAGCCGTCATGAGGCCCTGTTGGACCCCCGAGAGGGCCAACATGCCCAAATCATATATTTTCCATAGGTCTTGGTAGGTTTTTGAGCCCCAGGAGGGGGTCGTCAGCCTGGGTCGGTGGATGTGACGTAGCGCTGGGGGGGGTTAGGGGGGAGACATGTAACACAATACAACATGTTGCAATTATGCAACAACTGGACACATAGGGTACGTTGCATTATTATCGCCTCCGCAGAAAACGCTGCCGCTCAGCACGTCACTTCCGGACGTGGATTCCTCTCGCTTCGCGGGGTGCACGTCCGGAGCACGTACAGTCCAGTCGTTTCGGAGTGTCCTGGGAGCTCTTGGGGGTCTTGTGGAGGCGTCTTGCGGGCATCTTGGGGCTTGTTTGGAGCCTCTTCGGGGCTTTTTGGGGGTTTCTTGGGCTGTCTTGGGGCACTCTTTCGCCGTTTGGCTTCTTCGGAGGGCTTCTCGGGGCTGCTCAGAGCTCTCTTGGGGTCGTCTTGGGCCGTGTTGAGTTCCTCTGGGACTGGCTTTGGAGCCTCACTTGGCAATTGAGAGGCTCGTGGGCCGTCTTGGGGTTTGTTCGACCGTACCAGGGCCATCTTGGAGGCTTCTTGAGCCTTTACGACCCCCGAGAGCTGAAAAATGTGAGAACGCGAAGACGTATCAAGTACCGATGGGACATCTATGTGTTTCGCTTCAGCAGGCGCTCGTGGGAGTCCCCAGGAGGCTCTTTGGGGCGATTTCGGGGGCTTCTGGGCGGTCTCGAGGCTATTTTTGGCCGGCTCGAGGTCGTCTTAAGTTGTCTTGAAACCATTTTTCGCTGTCTTGAGGCCCGCTCGGACTCCTAGGAGGTTCAAGATGCCAAAGTCTTCGACTTCGCTTATCCTCGAATCTCTTATCGTGTACGTCGTCTCTTTTTCTTGCTTCAGTCCCTTTGTGTTGTTGTAGTTTCCACCATTCGGTGTTATGTCATTTCCGCCCACGGCGTGCGTCATGGTGGCTTTTCGTCGCTTCGGTCTCTTTTAATCCCTTCTCGTCGTTCGAATCCCTTTTCATCGTTCGAGTCTCTTTCGTTTCCTGTCGTCCCTGTTTGTTGGCTGAGTCCCTTGGTGCCCCGCTTTGTCGTGCGAGCCCCTTTTCGTTCGTTCGTCGATCTCGCTTCCTGTTGTTCCTTTTCGTTGTTTGGGTCCCCTTTCCGTAGTTGTGTGTTGTTGCTGTTCTTACTATGTTTTTTTTCGTCGTCGTAGTGCCTTCGAGTTCGTTATCGTTGTGTGAGTTCCTTTGAGTCCCTTTTCGTTGTTGACATCCTTTTGTCGTCGTCTGAATCCCTTTTCGCCGTTGTCGTCCTTGTCTGTTGCTTGAATCCCTTTTTGTCGTTGTGGTACCTTTCATTCCCTGTGATATTAGGTTCGTCATTTTAGGTTGTTCTGGTGGCTTTTCGTCGCGTCGGTCCTTCTTAATCCCTTATCGTCGTTCGAGTCCCTTCTCGTCGTTCGAGTCTCTTTTCGTTGTCGTCGTCCTTGTTTGTTGCCTCAGTCCTTTTTTCCCCCGCTTGCTCGTGCGAGTTCCTTTGAATCCTTTCGTTGATTCTTTTAGTTCCTTTTGGATGTTTGAATCCCTTGTCGTCGTCTCATTCTCTTGCAGTCGCTGCTATGTCCTTTTCGTCGTTCTTATGCCTTCGTGTCCCTTATCGTCGTTAACGTTCCTTTTCGTCGCATGAACTCCTTATCGTGATTGTCGTCTCTTATGCTTGCTTCAGTCCCTTTTTGTTGTTATAGTTTGCACCATTCGGTGTTTATGTCATTTCCGCCCACGGCGTGCGTCATGGTGGCTTTTCGTCGCTTCGGTCTCTTTTAGTCCCTTCTCGTCGTTCGAATCCCTTTTCATCGTTCGAGTCTCTTTCGTTTCCTGTCGTCCCTGTTTGTTGGCTGAGTCCCTTGGTGCCCCGCTTTGTCGTGCGAGCCCCTTTTCGTTCGTTCGTCGATCTCGCTTCCTGTTGTTCCTTTTCGTTGTTTGGGTCCCCTTTCCGTAGTTGTGTGTTGTTGCTGTTCTTACTATGTTTTTTTTCGTCGTCGTAGTGCCTTCGAGTTCGTTATCGTTGTGTGAGTTCCTTTGAGGCCCTTTTCGTCGTTGACATGATGTGTTCCGTGCGCAGGTTGGGAACACGTGCAGCCCAGTCGTTGCCGGACTGCAGGGGATCTCTGGGGGGGCCTTTGGGCTGCGCCTTCTGGGCGTCTGTGGGGTTCTCTTGGGAGCTTCCTGGGGCCCTTCTTGCGCGTCTTGGGCTGTTTTGGGGCGCTCTGTGCCTCTGCTACCCCTCCCTCCCGCCTCCCGCCATCCCTCCTTTTCCTTCTCCCCTCCCCCTCCTCCCTTCCAGCGCTGGCTCTGATCACGGACGCCGCCGTGACCAACTTCCATCTGGCTGGCGCTGCGCCGCGGTTCGCCCAGGGCGGGATATTATGGTTGAAAGTTTAATGACTCACCGAGGGTGTTTCAGAGAACGTTCAGTCCAGTCGTTGTGGGGCCTCCTGGGAGTCTCTTGGGAGCTTCTTGGAAGCTTCGTGGGTCGTGGGGGCTTTTTGGAGCCTCTGGGGGACCTCTTTGGAGCCTCTTGGGGCCTCTTGGGGACGTCTTGGGCCGTCTTTGGGCGCTCTTACGCCGTCGGGCCACTTCGGAGACCATTTTGGAAGCCTCTCGCGGCCGCCTTGGGGCTCTCTTGGGGTCCTCTGGGGCCGTTTTGGGTGCTTCTTGGGCCGTCTTGGAGGGTTTTTTTGGCCGTCTCGGGGCCCTCTTGGGCCGTCCTGGGGCCCCCTTGCAGACCTCTTGGGCCGTCATGGGGGCCTTCTTGGAGGCTGCTTCGGCCGTCATGGCCTTCTGAGAGCCGAAAAAGGCGAGAACGTTGAAATTGTCCCAGAACTATAGGACAATCAAAGATTTTGGCCTCCAGAGGCGCTCTCGGGAGTCTTCTTGGGGGCCTCTTGGAACTTCTTGGGGGCCTCGTGGGCCCTCTTGGGGCCATCTTGGGCCGTCTTGGGGCCGTCTTGGGGTGTCTTGGGGCCATCTTGGGCCGTCTTGAAACCTTCTTGGGGCCCCAAGAGGCCCAAGAGACCGAACTTGTTGATTTCTTATAGATTTTTTATAGGCTTTTGGGCCCCAGAAGGGGTTCACCATCTTTGGTCGACGGATGTGGCGTGGCGCTGGGTGGGTTAGGGGGGGAGACATGATAATGTAACACTATACAATTCGTGGCAATTATGCAAGCATTGGACACATTGGATTCAATTTTATTAGGGCTTCCGCTCCGCTGCGCGACCTGCCTCCGGCAACACGTCACTTCCGGACGTGGATTCCTCTCGCTTCGCGGGGTGCATGTCCGGAGCACGTACAGTCACGTCGTCGCGGGGTTTCTTGGGAGCCTCCTGGGGGCCTCCTGGAGGCCTCTTGGGAGCTTCTTTGGGCCTCTTGGGGGCTTCTTTGGGGCCTCTCCCCGCCTCCTTTTCATACTCCCTCCCCATCATCCCTTCCAGCGCCGGCTCTAATCATGCTCGCCGCCGTGACCAACTTCTATTTGGCTGGCGCTGCGCCGTCGTTCGCCCAGGGGGGGAAATAACATTACGCTCCAGTCGTTGTGTGGCCTTGTGGGGGCTTCTTTGAGGCCTCTTGGAGGCTTCTTGGGAGTTCCTTGGGGGCCTCTTGGGGGCCTCTCGGGGCCTCTTGGGGGCATCTTGGGCCGTCTTGGGGCGTTTTTGCGCCGTTCCGCCCCTTCGGAGGCCGTCTTGGGGGCCTCTCGCGGCCGCCTTGGGGTTTTCTTGGGGTCCTCTTGGGCCGTCTCAGGTTTTTTTTTTGGACCGCCTTAGGGGGCCTCTTTGAGCCGTCTTGGGGCCGTCCTGGGCCGTTTGGGGCCCTCTTTGGAGCCTCCGGGGGCGTCTTGGGGACGTCTTGGAGCCGTCTTCGGGCGCTCTTACGCCGTCTGGCCACTCCGGAGGCCACTTTGGAAGCCTCTCGCAGCCGCTTGGGGCTCTCTTGGGGTCCTCTTGGGCCGTCTTGGGGGCTTTTTGGGCCGTCTTGGAGGTTTTTTTGGCTGCTCGGGGCCCTCTTGGGCCCTCTTGGGGCCCCCTTGGAGGCCTCTTGGGCCGTTTTGGGGCCTTCTTGAAGGCTGCTTGGGCCGTCATGGCCTTCCGAGAGCCGAAAAAGGCGAGAACGTTGAAATTGTCCCAGAATTATAGGAAAATCGAAGATTTTGGCCTCCAGAGGCGCTCTCGGGAGTCTTTTTGGGGGCCTCTTGGACCTCTTTGGGGGCCTCGTGGGCCCTCTTGGGGCCATCTTGGGCCGTCTTGAAGCCGGCTTGGGCTGTCTTGGGGCCATCTTGGGCCGTCTTGAAACCTTCTTGGGGCCCCAAGAGGCCCAAAGAGCCGAAATCATTGATTTTCCATTGGTTTTTGTATGTTTTTGGGCCCCTCGACCTTGGGGTCGACGGAAGTGGCGCGACTCCGGGGCGGGGGTAGGGGGGGATACATAATAATGTAACACAATGCAACACGTGGCAATTATGCAAGTTTTGGATACATTGGATACGTTGCATTAGGGCTTCCGCTCCGCTCCACGACCTGCCTCCGGCAACACGTCACTTCCGGACGTGGATTCTATAGTTTTACGCCACATCCGCCGACCGCTATATAAAATATTGCGCCTCCAGGGCTGCATTTCACGAGGCTTGTCAGAATCATGACACGGCGCTCGACATCGTTCCTGTTGCTTCGTTGCTGTTATCGTACCTCTTGGTGCTCTTTTGTTGCCTTTTGGTGGCATCTTGGCCTGTCTGCAGGCCATATCCGGCCGCCTCGAGACATCTTGGGCCAAGTTCTGGGGCCTCTTGAGGGCTTCCTGGGGGTTTCTTGGAGGCCTTTCAGGTTCTCTTGGGGGTCCCTCAGGGCCTCTTGGGGTGTTTTTTCCCAACCATCCTGTGGTGTTGGGTCCTCGTTTTGAAGAGACGGTGCCCCGCGTTCCTCTCCTCCTTCCTCCTCCCCCTCCTCCCTCCTCCCCCTCCTCTTCTCTCTTCCGTCAGAATGATCATCTGCAGCATCATCCTCATCCACATCCTCATCCTCATCATCGTCTTCATCATCGTCCCCACCGCCCATGTCGTCACACCCCTCACACGTTTCGTGGCCCCATAGGGAGCTCCACCGAAGGTCCCACTGGGGGCGTTCGCATGCGTCTCCCCCACCCAGGACAGCGTTTCGTGGCCCCATAGGGAGCTCCACTGAAGGTCCCAACAGGGGTGTTCGCATGCGTCTCCCCCACGCAGGACAGCGTTTCGTGGCCCCATACATAGGGAGCTCCACCGAAGGTCCCAGTAGGGGTGTTCGCATGCGTCTCCCCCACCCAGGACAGCGTTTCGTGGCCCCATAGGGAGCTCCACCGAAGGTCCCACTGGGGGTGTTCGCATGCGTCTCCCCCACCCAGGACAGCGTTTCGTGGCCCCATAGGGAGCTCCACCGAAGGCCCAAGTGGGGGTGTTCGCATGCGTCTCCCCCACCCAGGACACTGTTTCGTGGCCCCGTAGGGAGCTCCACCGAAGGTCCCAATAGGGGTGTTCGCATGCGTCTCCCCCACGCAGGACAGCGTTTCGTGGCCCCATAGGGAGCTCCACCGAAGGTCCCAGTAGGGGTGTTCGCATGCGTCTCCCCCACCCAGGACAGCGTTTCGTGGCCCCATCGGGAGCTCCACCGAAGGTCCCAGGTGTTCGCATGCGTCTCCCCCACCCAGGACAGCGTTTCGTGGCCCCATAGGGAGCTCCACCGAAGGCCCAAGTGGGGTGTTCGCATGCGTCTCCCCCACCCAGGACAGCGTTTCGTGGCCCCATAGGGAGCTCCACCGAAGGCCCAAGTGGGGGTGTTCGCATGCGTCTCCCCCACCCAGGACAACGTTTCGTGGCCCCATGGGGAGCTCCACCGAAGGTCCCACTGGGGGTGTCATTTCGGCACACCCCTCACACGCTTCGTGGCTCCATAGGGAGCTCCACCGAAGGCCCCAGTGCCCGCGGCCGCATGCGTCCCCCACACCCATTTCGGCACACCCCTCACACGTTTCGTGGCTCCATAGGGAGCTCCACCGAAGGCCCCAGTGCCCGCGGCCGCATGCGTCCCCCACACCCATTTCGGCACACCCCTCACACGTTTCGTGGCTCCATAGGGAGCTCCACCGAAGGCCCCAGTGCCCGCGGCCGCATGCGTCCCCCACACCCATTTCGGCACACCCCTCACACGTTTCGTGGCTCCATAGGGAGCTCCACCGAAGGCCCCAGTGCCCGCGGCCGCATGCGTCCCCCACACCCATTTCGGCACACCCCTCACACGTTTCGTGGCTCCATAGGGAGCTCCACCGAAGGCCTCAGTGCCGCCGCCCGCATGCGTCACCCCCACCCATTTCGGCACACCCCCCGCATTTCTCGCACGGCAGGGTCATCACCACGGTGGCGTGCCAGGGGCGCACCATGCGCGAAGGCGACGGGGCGGGGGAACGGCGCTCCGGGGGCGGCCAGACCTCCGGGGCGCGAGCAGTCCGCGGCCAGACCATCTCTCGGTCCTGTGGACTCTCGCCCTGGGCCGTCGGCTGCCCGGCGCGCTGCTCCCTCGGTCGACGTCGCCCAGGCGTGATCCTGGATTGCGGCCGCCACGAGGTAGGGAACGGCAAGAAGGAGGACGACGACTGGTGGCTGGAGCTCTACGTGCTGCTCTCGCGCGCCACGCGCCACGAGGACCTCCTGCTCATGCGGGCGCCGCGCATCGAGTTCTTCCTGGCAGGGCCGCCGCAGGGCTTGCGGAAGCAGCTGGAGCAGTTTGCGGCGCGCACGAAGCGGTGCAGGAGGGAAGCGACGGCCCTCGCCAGGGAGCTCGGCTTCACCGAGTTCATCCGCGAGGCCTGACCTGAGGAGCGTCTCCCCCGAGCCGCGCCTTCTCTCGACTGCCCGACTAATTGTTTGGCCTCGCGCCGCGGACGACCCGCGCGCGTCGCTGGGACCCTCTCGGGGCGACCAGCGCGCGTCGCGGGAACTCCGTGCTGCGGGGGGCCCGGCGCCTCGTTCGCCCGTCGTCGCTCTGCCCAGCGGTCAGAGACTTGCCCGCTATCAGCCAGCCAGTTAGCTAGTCAGCTCTCTCTGCTTCGCGCAGCGGACGACCCGCGCGCGTCGCTGGGACCCCGCCCGGGGCGACCAGCGCGCGTCGCGGGGACTCCGCGCTGCGCTGCGCCCGCAGCCTTGGATTTTGGAGTGCGCGGGCAAAGAGGAAGGAAAAGAAGAGCCGAAAGCGGGCGCGATCCTCGCAAGAGGCGTGCCGACATGGGCGTCGCGACGTGCGGACGCTGCCGTCGGGGTTCCCGCGGAAGCTGCCTGCGGCGGCCACGCCGAGTGTCACGTGTGTTCGGACAGGCATGCTCGACACTTACACTAGGCGGTTCCATGATCGCATTCATGCAAATATATTCACTCGCGCGCAGACCCATTCATACTCAGATTCCCTCGCGCTCTGACTCACCCGCGTTCTTTCTCTCGTAATCAGATCAATCGTAATCCTTTGCGTTGTGTGCCCCGCCACATTTCGGCACACCCCTCATGCGGTTCGTGGCCCCATAGGGAGCGCCACCGAAGAAGATACTCCCAATTGCGATACTCACAACTGCATATGGTTGGGTCCTTCGCCAGGATAATTGGGCTGGGCCCCCCTTGGAGCCGTCTGGGGGCCCTCTTGGGCTGTCTTGGGGGCTTCGTGGGCTGTTTTTGGATCCTCTTCGACCTCTCTTGGGGGCCCCTTCGGCCGTCCGGGGGCGATGTTGCAGGTTTCTTTACCCGTCTTGGATGTTGTGAAAGCCGAACAGGCGAGTATGCCATTCCTTTTTCCAAGGGGGTGGGACGATTTTTTTTTGCTGGGACCCTCTTTGGACGCATGTTGGGGGCCTTTTGGGGCTTCTTGGCAGCTTCGGAGGCCGTCTGGAGGCCATCGTGGGCGTCAAGGAGCGATATTTCGGCGACTCGTGGCCCTCTGTGACCGTCTGGGGATCGTTTTGGTGCCTTCTTGTCCCCTTTTGGAGCCCTCCGCTCCCCCGTGACGCGTTCGGTCTGGGGTCGGGCTGGGCCTGGGGGCTTGTTGTTGTATGATTTTTGGCTACTCGATTATTCGGTCTCTTGGGCGTCCGAGAACGCCCGAGAGGCACCGAAAACCGCTGCAAGGTGACATCAAACAGGTTCCTGACACTCTTACTTAGAAGAGCCCCAAGACCGCCCAAGAGAGCTCTGAAACTGCCCACAGAGCACTATGACGGCCCAGCATTGCCCCAAGACGCCCATTCAAACCGTGACCCGTGACAACGGTTCGCGGCATGGTCCCCCCCAGAGGCCGCCAAAAGGCGCCAGAGACGTTTCCAGAGGCGCCCAAAGAGCCCGTAAACAGCTTTCGCGAGGTCCTCCGTAATCTCGCCTCGGAGGAGCTTCGGCTAACAAATCTGATGAGGACAGTGAAGGCTTCGCGGGGCAATCAAGGCGAGAACGCGGAAGGGGAAGAGGAAGAGGACACATGAGGGAAGGAGGAGGGGCAACACAATGATAACGGTGATGACGATTGATCTACCTCTCATTGATCTACCTCTCTGTCCTGATTGATCTACCTATGATTTATCTACCAAGAGCGATCGTCATTATGATTGGCCTACCTCTCTCTCCTTCTGCCTGCATGCTTGACCAAGATGCATTGTGCGAAGCGCCAATGCAGTCTCGTATGTTATGTTGCATCCTCATACAACTTGCACATCTATTGCATCATGTGGCCTCCCGACATCGCCCACGCCGCAGAACTCACGGCACATGCTCTGCATCGCACCACATTGCTTCCACCATCTAGCTTCCACCACATGAGTTGCACGACACATGTTGCACTTCGTTGTCTCCACCACTAGCTGACACCTCGTTGCTTCCACCACATAGGTGGCACCACATACGTGGCATCCAGTGCACGAACTCATTGTTTGAGGTCCACGCTGGCAAACATTGGTTTAGGAATTCAGGAGGTTGGAGGAGGTGCAGAAGGAGGAGGAGGAGGAGGAGGAGGCGGGCCGCTTCCTCATCTTCCTCCAGCTCACCCTCTCCCCTCTCCTCCTCGACCAGGTTGAAAGGGATTATCATCCGGAGCAGGAGGACAATCCGTCGAATCACGAAGATGAATGTCGGGGAAGAAATGATAGTACATGGGGGAGGCGGAGGATGCGGAGAAGACGGAAGCTGTTGAGGAGGATGAGGAGGAACAGGGGTGCAGGAGGAGGAAGAGGTGGAGGAGCGAGCAAGCAGCAGCACGCCCGCGCCACCCAGGCCGAGTCACCGGACGCCCAGCAGGCGCTCAAGAACGGCAGAAGCGAACCCTCGCGCGGCCGGAGGAGCGGCCTCGCCCTGCTCGCCGCGCTGCTGGCAGCCCCCTTCGTCACCGTGCTGGCCGCCCGGCCGGCCCGAAACGCCCCCGACGGTCGGCCAGGCCTCCCCCCTGCTCCTCCCTCGGCGATGCAGAGGGGGGGGGGGGCCCTGCGCCCGTCGAGGGGCGAGGCACGATGACCACGACCGAGCAGCCGCGGGATCTCGTCGACGCTGGTCTCGCTTACGATCCGTGTCAGTCGTCGCCGATTCGCGAGGACGATCCGCGCACTGACGGTGACCAAGATGGAAGGTGACTGAGATCGACACCCAAGTCTCCGCGTTCAGTCTCGGTCATGGTCACCGTTTGGTTTCCCTCCAGCCTTGGCCATAGGGGGGTGCCCCTCCAGGACACTCCAAGGGGACTAGAAGAGGTTGCCTGCAGTTCCCTCAAGTCTTCCTGGCGACGTAGCGATATCTTGATGGGAGGCAGATCCCGTGCACGACTTACGGGACAGCCTCAAGCGATGCTGGATTTTAGGATCTGGCATGGCGGGAGAGCATGTCGGCGAGCTCTCATTGGGGGAGGATCGCACTGAGTTGAACCTCCCAGGAGCCCACGAAAGTGGCGACAGCTTTGCAGTTCGCAGCGCCCAGGGATGGCGAGGTCTCATCTTGATCTGGGTAGCACGGCGTTACACTGGACTTCCAGGAATCAACAATGTGGCGTGAGTTTCGTAAATCGCAGCGCTGAGGGACGTCGACGTCTTATTCTGATATGGGTCGGGCCGCATTGCGCTGGACCCCTCAGGAGCTCACGAAAGTGGCGACAGGTTTTCAGTTCGCAGCCCCCAGGGACGACGAGGCATGAGGTAGGGTCGGATGCAGGAGGACGGATACCGCAGCTCTTTATTCAAAACGAGTACCCAATGTAGGAGGGTTTGTAATAAGCGCGCACAAACCCATTTGCCTGGAAGAAGGCCCCGCTCCAGCCACCATCAAGGACATGGGAGCCAGAGTATCCTTCAAACATCGGTGGCCGCGACGTTTGAGAGGGCTCCAAGACGCATGCCCTTGGGTACCCCCCTTGCAAGCCCAAGAAACATGTCAAGTGCATGCCCCCCCACGGTGCCTGGTGACGATGCAAGTGCCTTGAAAGGCTCCCTCAATCTCCGCCTGGAGCGAGCCCTGCGCGGGGTCTCGAGGACGAGGTAATGAATGATGAGGGAAGGGATGCGGTCGGGGAGAGAGGGAGGGCAAGAGGAAGAAGAGGCGGACGACGAGGAGGACGAGTTAGAGAAGACGTGGAGGATGTCGACGACAACGATAAGAGGGATGATGGGGAGGAGGAGGGAGAGGTATGGGGGGCGGACCATGCCATCGTCCTCGAGAAACCTCGCGGGGCTCGCTCCAGGTGGAGCTCCAAAGGGCGTGCGGGGGCACCTGCATCGTCACGAAGTTCTGACCGATCCGCGGTCTTCGCGGCGTGCCTGCCAGGATGAGCAATGGAGGAGGGGATGAGCAGTAGGAGAAGCAGGTTGAGAAGGCAGTGGAAGAGGGGAGCAGTTGGATGATGAGGACAATGAGGAGGATGAGGTAGCAGGGTGATGATCATGATTCTGATGTTGATACTGATGCTTCTGCTGATGATGATGCTGCTGATTACGATGACGATGATGATTGACGGTAGTGACTCCGACGACGGCGACGATTATGATGATGGTGATGATGTTGATGATGATGCTGATTAGCGGTGATGAGGATGATGGTGGTGGTGGTGATGATGCTGATGATGATGATGACGATCTGATAATGCCGAGGATGGTGATGCTGATGCTGCTGATGCTGCTGCTGATAATGACGATGACGACGACGGTGGTGGTGATGATGATGCTGATATTGCTGATGGTGAGGATGATGAAGCTGATGCTGATGATGGTGTCGTTGATGTTGATGCTGTTGCTGATGCTGATGCTGATGCCGAGGATGATAGGCTGCTGAAAGTGATGACGATAATGCTGTTGCGATGGTCATGGTGACGCGGATGACGCTGACGATTGTGAGGACGAGGATGAGGATCAGGATGATGATGCTAATACTGATGCTGCTGATGATGATGATGATGTTGATTATGATGATGATGCTGATGATGTCGATGAAGATGATAATACTGATGCTGCTGCTGATGCTGATGCTGACGATGATGTTTATGCTGGTGATGATGCTGCTGCTGATGTTGATGTTGATGCCGAGGAGGAGGAGGAGAAGGATGCGTATGCGGATGAAGATGAGGATGCGGATGAGGATGATGAGGACCAGTCTTAGGATGATGATGATGATGATGACGATGCTGCTGATGATGATGCTGTTGCTGATGCTGATGCGGATGCTTGTGACGATGATGCTGATGGTTATGATGATGGTGTTGATGATGCTGATTACGCTGATGATGACGCTGCTGATGATGGTGATGATGAGGATGATGATTGCGACGGTACTGATTATGATGCTGATGATGCTGACGATGATGACGATGACGTTGTTGACGATGATGATGGTGATGCTGATGTTGATGCTGCTGATGATGATGCTGTTGATGATGATGATGGCGATGATGGTGGTGTTGCTGATCATGATGACGGTGCTGATGATGATGGTGAGGATGAGAGGAGCGGAGGGGAGAAGGATAATGAAGAGGAGGAGGAGAAGGAGGAGGATGAGGAGGTGGATCATGCTGCTGCTGATGATGATGACGCTGATGTTGATGTTGCTGCTGCTGATGATGCAGATGATGCTACTGATGATGATGCTGATGATGATACTGACGGTGATGCTGAATCTGATGTTGATGAGGGTGACGGTGACGGTGATGCTGATGATGCTGATGATGTTGATGAGCTGATGATAATGCTGATGATGCTGCTGATATTGTTGTTGATGATGATGATACTGATGATAATGCTGCTGCGGATGATGATGATGCTGACGATGACGATGACGATGATGACGATGACGATGATGATGATGATGATTATCATGATGATGATGATGATGATGATGATGATGATGATGATGATGATGATGATGATGATGATGATGATGATGACGATGCTGATGCTGATGCTGATGCTGATGCTGATGCTGCTGATGATGATGATGGTGGTGGTGATGATGATGCTGATGCTGATGCTGATGCTGATGCTGATGCTGCTGCTGCTGCTGCTGCTGATGATGATGATGATGATGATGATGATGATGATGATGATGATGATGATGATGATGGTGACGCGGAGGAGGGGGCGATGACGACAGGGACGGTGCGTTCTCATTCAGGTCCGCATAAGACCGCACTACGCTGGACCTCCCAGGAGCCCACGGAAGTCAGACAGTTTCGCAGTTCGCAGCCCCCAGGGACGCCGAGGTCTCATGCAGGTTGTTCTAGGGCAGCACTACGCTGGAACCACTCAGAGCCCATGCGAGTGGCGACATTTTTGCAGTTCGCAGCCCCCTGGGATGGCGAGGCCTCATTCAGATCCGCGTAGGGCTGCACTACGCCAGACACCTCCAGGAGCCCACGAAAGTGGCGACGGTTTCGAAGCTCACAGCCCCCATGGACGGCCGGGTTGGAGGCAGGTAGGAACTAGGAGGTAGGAAGCCGGAGACTCCGTCGGCCCTTCTGGAAGGCAGGGAGAAGGAGGGAAGCGGGATGATGGAGGAAGACGGCAGCAGTGTTCCTTTTCAAGACGAGAACCAAACTCATTGTTGGGAATCACGCTGCTTTTTCATGCCTTGCTGGGTTTTACTTGCAGCTCTCCAAGGCGGCCAGGAGGCACCAAAGACCCCAGAGGCGCCCCAGGCCTCTCCAGAAGGCCTCGTAATGACCCCTGATGGCTAACATCACGGATTTGTTTCAATGTTTTCCTGCATCTGTCCTCGCCTTTTCGGGGCTCCAACAGTCCACGGCAGCTCAGGGAGCCTCCAACGTCGGCCCAAGAGGCTTCTAAGACGGTCTCCGTAATTACGGCCCAGGAGGTCTCCAGGACAGCCCAGAAGGCCCCAAAGACGGCCTAGGCAACTTCCAAGGAGGCTCTGGATCGCGTCCGAGTTTGGTTATGTAGCTCCCATGGCGGCCCAAAGGATTCACCCCCAAAATGGCCTCGAGGGGTCGCAGACAGCCCCTGACGCCCGTCATCGCCCGTCATCGCCAAACATAAAACGCGCTCCACGCAGAGAAGCGAAAAGTTGCGGCACCATGGCCGTGGCCGTGGGCATCAGCGGCCCTAGAAGACACCGTTGAGCCGGGCGTCGGCCATGTAATCGTGCTGTCCCGGCTCCGCCATGTCCAGGGGAGCTTCCACCTGCACGACTTTAAACGGAGAAGGTTAAAGGCGAGGTATAAATCGAGCATGTACCGCTGCCGTGCCTGGCTCAAGCCGGGCCCGGCCAAATATGTGATTGTGCCTCACCGAGGCGCACGACTTGCATCAGAGATCGGAAAATACCTTTTCCATTGACGATGCCCATCCTATCCTTTACTCCAGATCCCATGCTTCGTCTTGCTCTCTTGCTCATGCGATATGAGCCAAAGCCTGGGATATGGCAACGCTTAAAGCGTAACACATACCTAAGCTTACCAGCTTGTTTTCGACTTGGTAGCGGAGCTGGCTACACTCTCGTGTGGCTGGCTCTCGCTCTGATTCCTGTAATCCACGGCACAACTTGGTGGACTACTACTACGGTGGAATACCATGTTGCGCCGGCTCTGCGAGGAGCGGAGCCAGTCCGCGATCGAGCTAGCGGGGCAACCCGCGAACTCGAGACGCTCTCTCCTACTTCACTGCGCCACTTCACTCCCGACTTCCACCAGATGCCAATCGGCAACTCGATCGAGAACGTGGTCACCCTGCGGGGCTACCCGCAGCGGGGCCACCTGCATCCCGTGCCAGTCAGGCGCCTCACGGCTACTACGCCAGAGCCTGACAAACCACAGCCTAAACCAATCACCGAAGCCGAAATGCACATGCACTGGATTAAGATAACTATCTTCGGCATTCTGTGGGTAATAATGGGATGTGCTGTGGGATACATGCGGCAGGGGATGGACGACACGCGTACTACTGGCCCTTCATGGGACCCTGCCGGTACTACGCCTTTTCGCGAATACGTTCGCGAAGTACATGCATGGTTAAACGTAACGAGCGGCAATATGACACCACCACAACAAGCTGCAGCACTACAACGAGGCCTTCAAGGTCTGCTCGTCGTATCGCCATGCAGGTCCCCTCCCAGATCATCAATTATGGTGTAACTGTCAATGGACAGCCAACGGATGCAGTAACATATATACTGTACTTACTGAGCACCAAATTTGAAAATCTGGAAGATGAGCGCCAGCTCAACTCTGGCACTGCCCTTATCGACTTTCGCGTCGAAAGGGGCGAGCGAATCGACTCAGTGTTAGCTCGGTTCGAGATGGCCCGTGACGAGGCTAACTCTGTTGGATTTGTCATCCCCAACTTTCAGATCCTAACGCTGATTCTCTTCAGAGCGTTAGGCGTTGGCGCGTCACGAGCCCAACACCTGCTGGAGCCCTTTAATCATCAGATGCCCCGAACACAAGCAGACTATGACAGGCTGCTGACCAGGATGAGGAACTACGGACATGTCGCCGAGCGCTCTCCTGGCAACATAGCGGGTATCTTCACAGGGCACCACTCACATGCAGGTGTCTACGCCACGACTGCGGGGTCACCCGCTGGTCCTGGCGAGCCAAATCCTTGGGCTGACCCAGCCGATATGCCCAACGAGGCCACTGCCCTTTTAGGGCAGACTGGCCAGGCATCGGCAGAGGCAGCTGAGGCGAACGCCTGGTCGAACTACTCGCCAGGCGCCGCCTACACTGCAAGCCCGCCCTCGGGCACAACCCTCTGGGGCCAAGCGGAGTCATCCGCTCAAGGGTCTCAGCCACCCTCACCGTTTGAATCTGGCACTGACACAGACACCTCATCTGACGATGAGCACAATGGCATAGTCTCTGCTGGTAATGACTATCCAGCGGATGACACTCACCTTTCTGAACAACAAAGAGCGGAAGCCGCTTTTATGGCCTATCGCAAATCAAAACGCCGTTGGAGGCGCTTTATGAAGAAACCAGTCAGAAAAGTGAGACGTGCAGTACGCCGACATTTCAAACGATATGGAAAGGGTCGTGGCAAAGGGGGTCGCAGACGCCGTATGCATGGTAGGGGTATCACTGCTTTCCGCACGTCCTTAACTGATATAGCCTTTGAAGAAGTTCTTATCGGAGGCAAAGGTCGGGGTCACAGGCGGACCTCCGGTAAGGGAAAAGGGCGGAGGGGCAACCCTAGGGACGCTTCTGGCAATACTATGAAGTGTCATACATGCGGTAGCACAGATCATTTGCGCGATCAATGCCCGAAGGGGAAAGGAAAGGGATCCGTACATTTGGCTCAAAATTCTTTTATGGATGACATAGACTACATTGACTACGAGTTTTACGTCAATCCAGAAGCGGCTCCCGCTGCGGGCTCCTCCACGTATTACGTGATGGCCCGCTACGCTGAAGCAACCGTAGCCCTGGAAGACTACGCAGTGACCCTCTTCGACGAGTTCCACGGCTGGGACGAGGTCGACGAGGTCGCGTTCAATGCTTGGTTCGGTCTTCCAGCGGGGCCACCCGCCGGCGACGAGGTCTCCGAAGCTGAGACCGTCCCGGCGACCGAGGAAGAGCTCACCGCCGCGCTGGCACCGCAGGTGATTGGCATGCCGTTGCTGCCAGACCTTTCGCGAGCTGGTTCGGAGGCGGGAGACGCTGATGACGAAATGCGGGGCCATCCCGCGTACTCTGACTCCGAAGAGGCGGAAGATGACTATAAGGACATGCTCCAAGAGCAGGTCGCTGAAGCAATCCGACTCCTGAGTGCGCCAGCACATCAGCAGATAACCATGAACGACCTGCTGTCGCGCCCAGGGGCTGCACGGCTGCGTCCATACCTGGATTCGGACATGTCGGCACCTCAGATGCTGACAGCACTCCAGGCTCTAGCGGGGTCACCCGCCGAAGTGACGCCAGCCGCAACAGCGGGGCCACCCGCTTGGTCTATGGATGTATTTATGCAAGGTTGTGATCAAATAGACCTTAACGACCTCACGATGGAGCAGTTAAACGACATCGGGTACTTCCGAAGCCCGTATCAACACGTGTTCATGGTCCAGGACAGCTCAGAGGACTCGGAGGACATGCGCTACGCCAAGAGGGACAGACGACCGTCGCCTCCCCGAGACTCAGAGCATGACGATCAAAGGCCAATGGAACGTGGTAGTGCGTCAGCGGGGCCAGCCCGCAGGAGGAGCCGTTCAGCTCCCAGACGCCCTACACATGATGCATCGGGCTATCCATACAGTACTGAGCACTCCGTTGGAGTATCCGCTCAGCATGTGCCGGATTGGTACATCAACTGGTACCCCGGCTATTCGATGGACGTGATCCGCCACTGGTATTCTAAGGAGTACTGCACCAAAAGGGACGAAACTGGCGTGATAATACGTACCAAGGGTGGCAAGACCAAAACGCCAGAGGCTTGGGACAAAAGGGCTAAGAAACAGGAGATCATCAACGATCGCAAGACATACAGGAAACAAGTATGTCAGTGCGAGCCCTTCAAAGGTCACATGCGCAGTTGTCCGATGGACCGCCCCTCCAGGAGTCCTCATCACGGTGAGACCCCGTGGAATTGGTCTCATGGAGATGACGCTGGCAACGTCCATGATCCTAACAAGGAGGTCCCTGGAGGAGGAAAGCGCATCACCGAAGCCGATCGCGTCCCTATGACCGAAGAGGTGGCCAACATCGTCAGGGAAAATTGGGTACAGCTTCCCAATGACCATCGCCTCAAGGAATGGAACCGCCGATTCCATAAAGAGGCGGGGTCACCCGCAGGATCCAGCAAAGAAGCGGGGTCACCCGCAGACGCGGCGCCAGCCGCTGGGTCCGCGGACGACGATTGGATAGCTGTTGCATCTGCTGCTGGGTCCGCCGCCGGCACTGACCACACCGAACTGAATGAAGAATGGGCGGCGGAAGACGGCTCAGAGAATCCATTCCCTGATGGATGCGCCTGCTGGTACTACAGCTCTTCGGCGCAGAAGTGGTTTTGCACGAGGGTAATTCACCGCCATGAAAATGGCAAGTACAAGCTGGCCATAAAAGGTACTGCCGACATCGACCAGATGAGGCAGGTCATCCATGATCATGGCCAGCCAGAAGGCCCTCCTAGAAACCCTCCTGGTCCACAACCGGGCAAGGGCAGCAGACCACCTCCAAGACCTGAAGCCGACTCCTCGTCTTCACCGACTCCTGCGAAAAGGCACCCGTCCAAGAGCCCCGAAGGCACGCGGGGGCGGGCGAAGGCCAGAGGGATCGCCAAGACGGACGACCCTGAGCCGGTAGATCCTCCCGGTCTGTCCGTGACGGAGAGGAGGAAGGCTTTTGCTGGACCATCGACCCCGATGCCACCGGCGACCCAAGGCGATGTCAAGGATGAAGCTCGCAATCAGCCTAAGGCAGCCTTCCGAGGTGACTGGACTCCAACTCTGCATCAGCCGCGCCTTGCACCACGACCAGGTTCGGCACGAATGAAAGCACAGCCGAAGCCCGAAGCTGGGATGAGGTCGGTGCGGGCAGAAGCGGCCGCCAAGGCTAAGGAGGACAAGGGCTCTGCGGGGCCACCCGCTAAAGCGGCGCCAGCTGCAGCAGCGGGGACACCCGCAGAAGGCACTCTCTCAAGAGAAGAACGCTTCAGAGTCCTCAAAGAATTTGGCGACCGACAGAAACTAACCGATGATGCAGTTGCTGACCAAGGTCACCCGAACCCTGGCGCGGAGTCATCCGCTGGAGCTGCCTCGTCAGCCGCAGGCTCTGCTGGGCCACCCGTTAAAGCGCCGCCAGCTGCATTAGCGGGGCCACCCGCACGCGGGCAGCCAGTAATGTCTGTTCTTAGGAACATCCCTCTGGGAGCCATCGAATACTGGCAAGGCATTGAAGGCAAAGGCCCGAAGCGCACCATGAACCCACGAGTCACTCGAGACGATACGGACCGATACGAGGTCATTAATTGCCCTGATCGTCGTAACTTCGAGTGCCGCAACGACTGGGAACGTGAACAACAAACCGTGGGACATATGTTGCGAGACAGGCCGCCACTACGCGTTGCGCAGCATAAAGCAGAGCTCCTGAAGGTCATGGAGAGGTTCGGCATGGATCCGACTTTGCCGCGCGAAGGGCAAATGACCAAGGTGTCAATATGGTTCTCTACAGCCCTACGCCATAGTCCATATTGGAAGGACGGATTCAGCCGACACTTCGAAAAGATCAGCACTTTCGATCCATACGATGGCTGGGTTGTTGTTGACGATCTGCTGACAAACTGGACTGAAAATGATCAGTGGAAAGGCTATCGTGAAATGCACGAGGTGCTGATCAAGGGCAGGCCCCACACGTCATACGTGTATTGGGTGCTGCTAAACTGCTGTGAGATGATTGACCATCACGGCATGCAGAAGGGCAGGCTCCAGATGAAGTGCGTTGAGGACAGCATGCTGCTGCCTCCCAGGTTTCGACCAAAGGCACGCAGGCCACAGTACTTCATCAGAGCCACGAACGGCCACAGCAGTCCAGGCATCCACTGTCCCGAGTCGCTTTATAAGCCGATCACAACATGGATGAAAGAACCAGACGACCCAGTATATTTCATCCACGGGACACAGTGGGAGTATGTCAAGGACATCCTTGCTAATGGCCTTTCATGCCTCGCACAGGACAACCCTAAAAGGAAGGGGGGGCGCCAATTTGTGCACGGCTGCCCCTACCTCCCGGGCGACCCGAGGATTCAATCGGGCATCCGTCCTGACTCGGAGGTGCTCATATTCTGCAGCATCAACAAGATGCTGTCCAGTGGCTTCTCCCTATGGAGATCAGCAAATGACATAGTCATGACACGGGGCCACGACGGACGTATACCGCCCGATCATATCCTCCAGATTGTGAGCATTGCGAAATATCGGGTCGGCGAAGCCTGGAGCAATCCGCTGGCTTATGACAAGTCGCGGAGGCGGGGCCAACCCGCGGACAGGATTCGCACCGATGACTACCTGCCACTTAAAATGTGTGACAGAACTCTGGGTGTAATGGAAGATCACGCCATGTACCTAAAGGGCTGGACTAAGACGGACGGTCGCCCATTCAATTTGATCATGACCGAGCAAGATGTTGCTCCACGACCGTACGACACACAGACAGTCCTCATGATGAATGCCCAGGAGGACGAGGTCATGCCTGAAGCGGGGCCACCCGCAGGTGCGGGGACACCCGCGGTAGACACCTCGGACGGTTCATGGCAACAAGTGGTCACACCAGTAGCAACGGTAGCATCTCCTTGGAGGCCGGACCAGCAGACATGGGTCCAGGCCCTCAACAGCTATTTGACACCAGCCGACGTCTCTGGACTGACCGATCAGCTATATCGTGCTGACCCGTGGGCAGTGCATACAGGTATCCAAGACGCACAGCAGAGGAACCTGCGCACTCCTGCTGGGCCACCAGGCGTCCTAGGACCACAACCACAACGCCCTCCGCAGCAAGCTGGAGGTGCGAGGTTTGTCCCTATGGGCGGTTCAGATGGTGGCTCGCCGTTTCGGACTCCGCCGTCTGAAACGAGCGAGAACAGCTTGTGGCAAAGACTCCAGGCGATTCGCGGGAATCCGGCGCTCGCAGCAGCACTCCAGGCGACCACTCCCTTTGGCACTCCGAGGGGTAGTGAAGGAGGAGTGGCTGCGGGGACACCCGCCGAGCGAACGCCTGCGGAGCCACCCGCACACGCGGGGCCACCCGCTGACGGACAGCAAGGTCAGACTATGAACGTCGGGCAGCCAACTTAAGAGCACAGGCTACCTTTCTGCAGCAACAAGCTGATAGAGTGCCCAGCCTGTTGCGGAACCGCAACATAGATGTTACGAATCATGGCGACTTTCGGCCTCTCTGGAGCTGGACTTCTGAAGATGCTCCAAATGCTGATCCCACGAATCCATATCGACAGGTGTTTATTCCAGGAATAGCATCACACCCAATATATGGATGGGACAATCATGGACCAGCAGAGGCACAGGCCATGGACGCGCCGATGTACCCGGAGTACTACGCGCAGATGAATAACACTCCTATGATTGCGGGGCCACCTGCGAACGAATACACTCGGAATCTTGCCAATGAGATGTTTCGTTTGCAGTTTACACGAGCGGTCGATGCGCAGTCTATGCCGCACTACGCCTACATGCCCACGCCGACGGACCCCGAGACCGTAGTTCAGCCAGCTGGTCTCGCGGTGCCAGCCGCTATGGGCAGCATGCCAGACTACATCCGCGACGTGCACAACACGCAGCAAGCGATACTGGCATCTAGGCAGCAGGCTCGGGACAACGCCAGGCTGCGCCAACAACGCGCGATCCAGAGAAGGATCGAGCGTGAGACCCAAGCGGGGACACCCGCAGACGCGGGGCCACCCGCTGAACGGACAGATAGACGACCGCCACCGACGCCATATCGGGAGGGCGAAACCACTTTCGAGCGCCAAGCTCGGACTCGCCCAGACGTGCCTGCTCCAGTTATTTCAGACTACAACTTCACACAGTGCCCAATCTGTATGGACACCTACGAGATGGGCACCATAGTGTGGAGACTGGCGTGTGGGCACTTCTTCCACGATATATGCTGGGATCGTGTTGCACAGCAGCACGTCCGCAATCAGCGGCCAGGTGCGCCGAACGAGGCCCCCTGCGCTGTATGTCGTGGGCCGGGCATAGTTATAGCACATTTCCCATATGCTGGACAGCGCGACGCTGAGTCAGAACAAGCGCGCCAGCAGGAGAGGTACGTGGCAGATGCCCGGGAAATGCGTCGGCTACGGGAAGCAGTGGAGGCACTAGAGGCTCGAGCCGCACAATCGGCGGAGCCATCCGCACGTGCCCCAGCTGCACAGGCATACCCCTGGCCAGCGCCAGAGCAAGGCATCCAGATGCCAATCCTGCCTACGCTTCGAGCACAGGAGCCCCCAGCTGCGGGGCCACCCGCTGAAGCGGCTCCCGCCGCCAAAGCGGGGCCACCCGCAAATGGGCCTCCAAATCCAGGTTTCCTGAGGGCAATGGAGGCCAACATCAGGCGGAGTGGCAGGAGCGGAGGCGGGACTCGAAGGCCAACTGGATCATCCAGGACCTCACGTGTGGCAAGCCCGGTCAGCGCTAGGAGCCGGGCAAGCGCTGAGAGCGCGGAGGCAGCCCAGTTCCACACCACATTCATGATCGATACAGAGGGGCTGACCTATGCACGTGACGACACGGACACGCTGCCGCCAGGAGGTGAATGGATGTCCACACTCTCTGCGAATTATTGGGTTCTTGAACAGGAACCAATTACCGTGGAGGAGCGCCGCCAATATGAGCAGATGTGGTGCACCGAGTTAACCATGAGTCAATGGGTGCTTGAACAACGCCTGTTGAAAGGCACACTCGGTTCACAGATTACGTACCACACCGATGACCATGGTACAATGGCTCTGGCAGCGCGAAATGGGACATTCTTTCCTGACGAAGACGGTATGCCCTGCATCTCGTTCATGCTAGACATTGGCTCCAACGTGAACATCATTGGAGCCAATACGGCGCGAACCTTCCAGGAGATTATGGCCAGGTACAATCACAGACCTGCCATGCACCCTGAGCAAGACCCTCTACATCAACGGTGTCGGTGAGGGTGCTGCGATATGTCGGAAGATGGGCAACTTCAAGATCGGGGTGCAATACGCCAATGAGGCAAGCCCCCGTATCGAGGAGTATGCCTCCAATATCGCAGAAGGCTCGGGTGCCAATCTCCCGGCCATCTGGGGCCTAGGAGCCATGGAAGCACGTGACACGATCATCGTGCTGAAGCCAGGCTACCAGAAGGTTATCTTCCCCAGCGGTGACTACACCCTGAAGCTGGGAAGGGGTGCCAAGGTCCTGAGGGCGAAGAAAACTCCCTCGGGACATCTCGCGATTCCCTGCGGTTTGTATGACGGGGCTAAAAGCCAGACGGTCACGAACACCTTCACAATCCGCAGCAGTCGAGATGGCTACACCGAGACGGAGAACGAAGAGGACCCCGTCAGTGCGGGGCCACCCGCCGGAGTAAGTGCGGGGCCACCCGCCGGAGTAAGTGCGGGGCCACCCGCCGAGACCACAGCGGGGCAACCCGCGACGGGACAGTCCATGACCGTCACGACTGATACGTACATTGTCGAGCCGTATCTCGACAAGCAGCTCCTGGAAGACACGACCCGTTTGATCGTGGACAGGACGCTGAACAGCTGGTGGGAGGGCCAACAGTGTCCCGAGGGGACCTGGCCACATATGAAGGATGCCCTGAAGTCTAAGATATTCTGGGCAGTCCAGGAGGCGGTGAATAAATGGACGCCTGAGAACCAAGCGGGGCCACCCGCGACACCGCCACCACCACCAAGCTACACGGGCGGAGGCTCGTCGGACTCTGCGGGGCCAACCCGCGTGGAGATCGTGAGCGTAGCCGCACCAGCGACTCCTGCGGAGCCATCCGCTAACAGCATGCCCCCGAGTCAGACGGCAACGTGGTCACACGACCGCCGCTGACGGGGGCAGGCGGGCGCGCCGGCGGCGCTCGCTTGCGAAGAGAAGCCGAATACCGGCCTCCTCGCGACATGCGTTGGCCGCGCTGAGGCCCGAGAGGAAAAATATCATTCAAAATGTCTTGTCATCGAAGATATTCGCACAGCTTGCGCTGAACTCCGAACCCGTGGATATATATGCGACCGGATTACCCATAATGAGGTAATGACTTCAACTGGAACACAGTATTTGGGAAATTTGTTGGCAGGAGACTACAATATGTTGTGGGTGGCCACACCCTCTGATTGGTACGTTCGTACTCCAGGAAAGAGGGCGGGACCACATTATCAACGTATACAAAATCTCCTGATCAAAGCGCGTGCTCTGAGAATGCAGATAGTTATCCTGGGGCCACCCGGGTATTTCTGGAAACAGGGTCCGATCAAAGATGTTATCGAAGATTTGAAGCTAAGCATTATACGAATGAGACTCTGTCATTTCGGTATCAAGTTTGACCGATCCAGTAAATATCCCAGTGGTTCTTATATACAAGTTGCTACATCTTGTCCTCATATACCGATAAACTTATGGAAATGTACTTGTGGCTCACACAAGGAGCATGATTTGGATTGGTATGGCCAAGATCAGCAACGTGCCGAGTTTCGGTATAAAACTTTGGCTATCATTATTGCACGCTTCCTTGATCAACTCGATAAAGCCAACATGATCAGGAATGAGCGGAGTGCGGTACACCTCAGCGTGTGTACTCGCGTTGACAAAAAGGTCAGACACTACGTCCAATGTCCACAAAAGGGCCCTCAATGGGACCATGTTGTTCGTAGAGTCACGACCGACCTGGACACGAATAAGATCGTTCAAGATATTAGAATTCAGGATCAGCCAACTGGGTACAATTATGTAGCTCCATTACCTGATGGGGTTACAAACATCAGTACTCGGCTATACTGGGAGCCTCCGGCTCCAGTTCTTCATGGCGACGGTGAGTCGCGAAGGCCACGCCCAAAGCGTGTGACGATCGTCGACGACGATCGATCTCCTCCCCCTTCGATTGAGCGTTGCCAAACGCGACCCACCAACAACCTTCCTGAAATTCCGCCATTTCCTGACTTAACAGTGGATTCCTCCGCAGCGGATCTCTCCGCGGAAACTGCGTTGCCCACTGATGCCAGGATAAAACAGAAAGAAAAGCAGAAAGCTGACAAAGAGGCCGGCATCAAACCGAAGAAAGTCCCGAAGAAAGTGGAAGACGGTAACGACGACTGTGGAGAGGACCTCAAAGGACTTGACTGCTCCACATATTTCAACGACGTTCCTCTTGACGACTCGGACTCGGACAGTGAATCAGAGGACATCTTCATGATGTTACCGGCGGGGCAACCCGCTGACTCACATGCTGATGTCTTCTCGATGGTCCAGTCATTATGCTACGGCAGAAACAATCAAGTGGACATGCTTGAATTATGTGGGGGCAAGGGTGGTATATCCATATTAGCCTTCAAGAGGGGACTCTCGTCAGGCGGGAACCTTGACAAGATATCTATGGTTGACCTTGGAAACTCGGAAGTACAAAGAGCAGTCCTCCACTACCTCAAGACTTGCTTTGTCAAGATCACGATTCTGCAGCCAAGCTGCAGAACTACTGGACTTCCTTCCTATTTCAATGCACAGGTCAATCATGATACGTGGCTTAAACACCACAAAGAGGACCTGCCTCACATCACGTTCTGTGGAACAGTCGCTCTATTACAAGACGACCTAAGACGTTTCTTTCTCAGGGAACAACCAATGGGCACGTGGGTGGATGAGATCCAGCCATGGAAGGAACTGGCACAACGCAAGGTCACTTGCCAAACGATTATTGATCAGTGCACGACTGGTCTCAAAGATTCATTTGGACAATACATCCGCAAGCCAACACAGATGATGGCAAACAAAGAAGAGTTGTTGGCACCTTTCAGAGGCAAGCGTTGTCCAGGTAATCATGTGCACGCCAATGCTTGTAACAAAGAACTAGCAAGGGCGGCACAGTATACCTACAGAATGCAGTCACTGATCGTTGATGCGGTGCAAATCGCCAAAGACCTGTTTGCTTACGGTCGCGATCCATTCGCGAATCGTGAACGCAGCTATGCGTTCGTAACAAACAGTGCTGGCTACGACTTGGACGACCCAACAATCCGGAGACACCCAAACGGAGAAATCTGGCGACCACCACCTGGCGGTCTTGGGTGCCCTGGCTGTGTGGACAACAACTACAAGCAATCACCAAAGCACAGCAGGGATCCGAAGATGTGTCGGTGGTATGATGTTGAACCGTATTACTGGGACTGTCCAAGCTGTAAGAAGGAATATCAGAAGAGCAATCCTCACCACACCAAGATATCTGGCCAATGCAGATTCGCCGAAAAATGGAAGCTGCCAGATAACTTTGGCCAGCCGCGCCCGGCGGGGCAAGCCGCTCCTGCGGCGCCAGCCGCGGAAGCGGCTCCAGCCGCAGAAGCGGCGCCAGCCGCAAAAGCGGCGCCGGCCGCGAGAGCGCGCATACGCGCGCCTAGGCCGCCACGGCCTGGTGAGGGCGATCCAACCGCAGGCGCCAGCAGCCATGACATCACCAGAGCCGAAGGGGCTAATGGTGGCAACACTGGCGCTGGCAGCTCTGACGATCACCGTAGACTGCCACAAGTTGCAGCAAGGCGCGGACGCATGGAGGGAGGAGATCCTCCACCACCGCCGCAGCCTCAAGCAGAGCCGAGGCCAAGGCCAAGGCTCCCTGATTGGACTCGCTTCGACGTTCAGCTCAGCCTCCAAAACCTGCGCAGCTTCGACCCAGCTGTAGTGCAGCGAGAACTCCGCAAACTCCACCTGAGATGGTTTCATGCCAAGGAGCCAAAAATGCGGATGATTCTAACCAAGGTTGGTCTGGGTGAAACCCGTTTGAGTCTGATCAAAGGCATTTGTGACTCGTGTAGAGAATGTCGAGCCTGGGACAAACCAGGCAACACGGTGATGCCTTCTGTGTCACTGCCAGGACGTTTCAACGAGGAAGTCGAATGTGATCTTTTCTTTTACAAACAGGAACATATTGTTTTTCACATCATCGACCGTTGTATTCGCTGGGCAGCTGGCACAGAGATTCCTGATAAAGCCATGCATACTGTTCTCGATGCCTATCATACGACTTGGATGCAACATGGCCCTGCTAAAATCTTATACTCCGATGGGGAAGGAGCACTGAATAATGATACAGCAAAGGCCATCCTTAAGGCTAAGGGAACAGAGCTTCGTATCCGAGCGCGTGGCCAACACGCCACAACTATCGAAGCTAGGAACGGCATCCTGCGACACCTCTTACACGTGATGGGAGAAGAATTGAATAGATTAAATATTCCTCTCAATTTCACTCGTCTCTTACATGAAGCCTTGTTTGCCAGCAACGCATTTACCTTCTACAATGAAGTGTCTCCGTACAATGCGCTGTATGGCAGACAACCAGCTATGCTTCCCGATTTCCCTGTCTTGGATCATGATCAGTCCGCTGAATCATCAGATCACTCAAGGGAGGAAACAATCAGGAGGGTTAGTCTGGAGGCAATCACGCAGGCCACTGCGGTTGCCAAGACGAACAGGGCTCTCCGTACGAAGACTACTGCTACGGGTGAATTTCACTACAAAGAGGGAGATCTCGTGGACTATCATCGCCCGACCACCACGAAAGACGACTGGGGTGGATGGAGTGGTCCATACCCGGTCATCCGCAACGAACCTGACCGAGGCCAGGTCATCGTGAAGGTCGGCAGTCGCGAGGTGCGAGTACAGTATCCTGACACACGACACACGCTGTACATCGAAGCACTTATGGTCCGCGAGATAGGATCGGACAATACGGCCCTTCGGACAGTATTGGCCTTTATTGCCGGTCTGCCAGCGGGGAAACCCGCCATGACTTTCGGATATCTACCAGCGAAACAGGGTCGGCTGCAGATGACTGCTGCGAGCCGACTTTCGCCTAAGGTGCACTTGGCTCTTCAGTACCTCATACGCAACTACTTTCGTATTGAAAACGTTGTTGCTGTACGACTTGCCAAGAGCCTGACGAAGTTGCCTGCTGCACCCTATGCAGACAGCTGTACACTAGTGCACTATGATAATGATGTGACCCCTGGTTTTCATTACTATGAAGCTGATGGCACTGCCTTGAACATCTATGACATCACAGGATCTACACACTCACGCATCATCCAGTGTCTTAAATCCAGGAAGCCGTCTGCTGGATTTGACCGAGACCTCACTAAGTTTGAGGAACTCGCTGATGGTCCACCACCAAGCGAGTCACCTCCAGCAGCTGCTCCTGAGGAGCCTCCTACGGATAACGATGGTCGGCTCCCGACCATCATAGAGGAAACAGAAGAAGATCTGGATGCTTTTGTCTTGAAGTCGTGGTATGCTGAACTGATGGATGACAGAACACTCCTTGAAGCTGACACAGAGGAAGTCATGCATACAGTTCCCACATACATGACAGACACACAGTGTGTGTTAGTCTCTACGACCTGTGAAGATGTGCAAGGCCACTTGCCGGAGCGGGGTCACCCGCCAGGATACGACATGGACACTTCTTACTACGTTCCCTTATGCTCCACGGATCCGGACAGTAAATATGATCTGGACTCCGATGAGCACGGGAAGTACATCGAGCTCTGCTTCACAGCAGACATGTCCAAAGTCGTCCTGTCCGAGCAGCAACACCGATTGTTGGATGACAGCAGCGTCACAACTATGCGAGTATACGTTAGTGCTGCTTCCAAACGTGCCGTGGTCGTCAAGGAAGACGATCTACTCACGAAGGCCGACATCCAAGCAAATCCGGTCAAAGTTTCCAAAGCCCTTTACACAGAATTGAAGACTTGGCTTGACAACAAATGCTTCCAGATGACTGACTTGAGCAAAGCGTCTAACATCATGACGTCACGCTACGTATACAAATGGAAGTTTGTCAAGAACGAAAAGGGCGAAATGGAAAGGACGATCAGGTTACGCTTGGTACTCCGTGGCTTTATGGACCTTGAAGCCTTTGATGTCGAAGCCTTCTCTGGCGCGGCAAGGAGGTCAAGCCAGAGACTGCTCGCAAGTTCTGCTGCATGCAACAAAGCTTGGATCATCGCTTCCCTGGACATCAACATGGCTTTCTTGAAGGGACTGACCTATGGCGAGCTCGCCGCGGCAACGGGCGAGAAAGAGCGTGTGGTGTGCTTCACACTACCACCTGGGTCAGCAGCTGTCCTTCGCACGCTGCCAGGCTTTGAGTCATATGACGAATCAAAGCATTGTCTTCGGTGTCTGAAGCCGGGGACGGGCACGAAGGATGCTCCCAGGGCATTCTCGCTGAAGCTCAGGTCCATCACTAGGAGCTTTGGGCTACAGCCTACTTCATACGACGAAGAGTTCGAGATGAGCTCAAACCTCTTGACAGCCAAGCACGTTGATGACATCAATATGACTGGGAAGGAAGAGGCTATTGACAAGTATGTCAAGTGTGTTGAAGATACGTTTGGGAAGTGCAAACTGAACAAGCACACATACACAAATTGTGCCGTTCGGTATAACAAGACCGATGATGGGAGCGTCACTCTTGATCAGGACGAATACATCAAACAGCTTCGTCCTATCACACATCCAGAACTCACAGGAGCTGATCCTGAGAGCAAAGCGACAAAGACGATTTCTGATATGTTCGTCAGTCTTCGTGGCGCTCTAGCCTATGCGTTGATCACGCAGGTATGGCTGATGGTCTATGTTGTCTCACTACAACGTATCCAGGAACCGACAAACATCCAGGTACGACGACTAAACGCGGTTACCAGAAAACTACAGGCAGGTCCGAAGAAGATCGTGTATCAAGCTATGACCCCAACAGGAGAAGTCGACCTGCATAGCGATTCTGGCTATCGTCGTCTCAACGGAGATGAAGACGACGAAGTCAAAGGCTATGGTATCCGCGGGGCTAACCTGCTGAGGCGTGGCCACACGCAAGCGGGGAAACCCGTCGTGCACCTGGTGGACGCATACTGCAAGTCTCATCGACTGCAGGTGCGTTCGAGCTACTCTGCGGAAACACTGGCAGCAGCCCACAACTTGGAAGACTGCTACCCGACCATTGTAACGCTCCACGAGCTACACTCGGGACCATTGACCCCCACACAGTTAAAGAACATATTGGAAATGGGTGGTCTATGTATCAAAGTCACTCTGACTATTGATGCCGAGTCTGTCTTCAAGTCTTTGTCTAGCAAAGATCTGAAGAAGCCCACAGAATGTACTCTGCTTGGGCACATTAGCTGGATCCGCCAGATGATGGAGCGCGGAATCGTTGAAAGCGTTCAATGGTGTGACACGCGGGATATGACTGCCGATGGTCATACCAAAGGTAGTATTGACCGCGCGTTGCTCCTACAAGTAATGGCCGGCCAGCAATCCTTCAAGCACGAGCTGAAGAAACATACACCGTATAGGGCGGGCAGGTCGTCTCAGGACGGCCCTGCCTCCCGAGCTAGCGGGGAAACCCGCGGGCAGGTGCGCTTTAATAGCGAGGAAACTCGCCGGTAGCGAGGCTACTCGCGCGCCCTTTCCTTGTAGGCAGCCGCTGCTGCTTAGCACTGTTTTTCCGCATAATGTAGAAGTGCGGTGCCTGCTCGTCTCCTCCCCCTCCGACTTTAAACGGAGAAGGTTAAAGGCGAGGTATAAATCGAGCATGTACCGCTGCCGTGCCTGGCTCAAGCCGGGCCCGGCCAAATATGTGATTGTGCCTCACCGAGGCGCACGACTTGCATCAGAGATCGGAAAGTACCTTTTCCATTGACGCTGCCCATCCTATCCTTTACTCCAGATCCCATGCTTCGTCTTGCTCTCTTGCTCATGCGATATGAGCCAAAGCCTGGGATATGGCAACGCTTAAAGCGTAACACATACCTAAGCTTACCAGCTTGTTTTCGACTGCACGAGCGCATCCCTGAACCCGTCCACACTCATGAGCTCCCCCCGCGACTTGCTGCATAGCTCCTGCATCCGATCCTCGGACTCCTCCTGAAGCTCTCGATGGGCGCTTCGCTGGTCTCCTCGAGCTCCTTCCTGCCGCTGTCGTAACCGCGGTGGCAGCCACCCGCTGGCGCCTTGTGCCGGCGATCGTTGCGTTTGTTGTTTTTCCTATCCGCCTTCGCGTGGCCGCTGTCCGTGGCGACTGGCGTGACCTCTACCAGGACTTCAAGCCGCTCCAGAGGCCGCATCGGCCTTCAATGCCTCGGTCTCGGGCCCGTGCTGATGGCCACTGTCGCCTGCAAGCTTCTTCTGCCCAGTCAGCGGGACCCGATCGATCACGTCGGGCTCTTCCTGCTCCTCTGTGACCAAGGGCCCTCGGCTGCGCCTGGCCTTTCAGCGCGTCGAACATCATGTCTAGCTCCAGTTCGGCGCTGGCTGCTGCGAGGTCGTCGCCCTCGCCGTCACCGTGGTTGACCTCGTAGTGAATCTCCTTCTCCTGGGAAATGGCCTGGATGGTCGTCGGGCCCCCAGCCCGCCCGTCTAGCGCCCATTCCAGCTCGTCTGGTCCTTCCAGTCGTCCTTGCTCCACTCCTGCGTCCTCCAGGCACTCGAGCTCCCCGTGGCGCCCTTCGTGACCTGGCTCTGCTGGGAGGAGGAGGAGGAGGAGGAGGAGGAGGAGGAGGAGGAAGAAGAGGAGGTTGAGGAGGAGGAGGATGAGGAGGATGAGGAGGAGGAGGAAGATGAGTCTGAGGAGGAGGAGGAGGAGGAGGAAGAGGAGGGAGGGAGGAGAGGAGGAGGAGGAGGAGGAGGAGGAGGGAGGAGGAGAGAGGAGGAAGAGGAGGTTGAGGAGGAGGAGGACGAGGACGAGGGACAGGAGTATGATGATGAGGAGGAGGAGGAGGGCTGGAGGAAGGAGGAGGAGGAGGAGGGCTGGAGGAAGGAGGAGGAGGAGGAGGAGGAGGAAGAGGAGGTCTGGATGACGAAGGCAGAAGGTGGCAAGGGGGAGGTTGGAGGGAGGATCAAGGACAGAGAGGCGGGGCATGAGCATGTTATGATGCAGGAGCTGAGTTTTGATCATATAGGCGGTCTACGAGAAGAACAAGCTCAAGGTCGGAAATGGTGTCGACTTCCCAGGGAGCTTGCAGGGCTTTAGCGTTATGATAACTGGCAGCTCGTCTGGCATGGGGTTCGAGGCGGCGAGATACTTCTACATATTAGGTCCGGGGCTCAGAGCCTACCCATGCCGCTGCGTTCGTCCCTCTTTCACTCGGGGTGCATATGAGGAGAAGGCGAAGGCGCAGTAGAGAAGCGGGGGAAGATGGAAGCGGATGAGGAAAAGGCAGCGGAATTGCAGGAGCATATAGGCAGCCGTACAGTCACAGTGTTTCCGTACGACATGTTGCGAGAAGGCATTTTGCGATACGGAGCACTTGTTTGGCTTCGTCTGCGCCGTGATCTACGAGGAGCGACCGAGCAGTCTATACTCTGGCGTTTCGGACGAGCCCCGACGTCGTGATTTCTTCGCAGCGTGAATGAAACCCCGAAGGTCTTGGGCCCCTTACCCAGGGCCGGCTCTTTTTCCCGAGTCTTTCACGTGGTGGTGCCAGGGCCTGGTCAGGGCCCCCCAGAGGCCGACCATGGCCCAACACCTCCCCACCTGTACTTTGTTTCGCTGCACGAGAGGGTCTCTGGGGGCGCCAGGTGCGGACGTCGTGATGCACGGACCGAGCGAGAACAGGACGCGGCATGCCGCCGAGCGGGTGCTGCGCGCTGCGGGGTCCGGCGACGGGCAGGGCTCGGCCTTGCCAGTGTTCGCCGACCTGAGCGACTTCGACGCGGTGCGCCGGCTCGCGGACGACATGAGATCCTCGTTCGCGGCCCCTTTGGGGGGGGGGCAAAAAGAGGAGTGCACCAGTATCCTGGTGCGTCTCGTCTCTGGGCCAGGCTGGGAGTCTATTATAATCATTATCGCTCACCAGGGTCCTCATTCGCGGCCCTGTCATGGGAATCGGAGGCAAGAAGAGCACGCGGCATGTACACCTGGTATTAAGGTCCGTGGGGGGTTCCCTCGCTGGCGCTGGACCTCTTTCCCGCACTCCCCCACTTCGCGCGCCAGGAAAGGGTGTGGAGAGGGGTCTGGCGCTGGCGGCGAAGAATACGTGGACATTAAAAGTTTTCTGTTTACGTACGCATGCGCTTTTCCTATTCCCTTTATATCATGTTCAATGTTGAAGGATGGCATCCGCCACCAGACTGAACGAGGATTGGGCTGTCAGGTCCAGCCAGGAATTCTGTGCCGTCGAGGAGGCGCCCTTTCCAAACCTAGCCCTATTGGGGGTCTTGGCGAGGGGAAGTCTCACCACCAAGCCTCCCACATCTCTGCGGGCAAATATCCAGACTGGGATGTCACAAATGCAGCAGAACTTGCCCCCAAGACGGGCCTGGGGAGAGAATGTGCTTTTGAATTATTCCCTCTCTCGAGCACCCAGGAATGTCCAAGAACCTCAGAGAACCCTCAAGACATCTCCGAGAGCCTCCGAGAGCCAGCCTCCAGGAGTGTCCGAGGACAACTTCCAAACATAGATGCTTACGACAGAGCCTCCGAGAGAGCTTCCGATAATGACCGAGAACCTCCTGAGAACCTCTGGGCACACGCGAAACACTTTGGACACCTCCTGAGAGCCTCGAAACAAGTGCGAGGTCCGCGGCTTGAACGCCCTGGTGCTCAACGCGGCCGCCATGTACTCGGGCGAGGCTGGCAAGCGGGGCGCGCGGACTGCGCAGCGCCCGGGCCTGTCCTACGAGGCCAAGAGCGGGCACGACTTCGTTATGGCCGCCAACCACCTAGGCGGGGGAGACTCCCGACGACGGAGCCGTCGGTGTCGCCGTCGAAGTGGTCGTTCCGGAGGTCCTCTCGTCGCCGCGACTGGACGCTTCTCGGGAAAAGCCAGGATGACGCCCGGGAAGCCTTCCGATGTCTTTCGGTCATCATTCTACCAGGGCATTTCCTGCTGGCCACGGAGCTCGCCAACACCCTGGCGCCGAAGGCGACCGTGGTGGTCCTGACGGGTAGCGGTGCCTGGCACGGGGACTTTGAACGACTTTTCCAGGGCGCCACCGCGCGCATCAAGTGGGAGGAGGACTTTGGGCCCGTGGGTGTACATTGAAAAGGAGGGGTGAAGCGAAGGACGAGGAGGAGGAGGAGGAGGAGGAGGAGGAGGAGGAGGAGGGGACATGGGAGAGATGCGAGAAGGGGGTGGTTTTCGGGAACACGACGTGGAATTTCGGTGGTTGGACTATGTAGTATCATTGCTGTTGGGATCTGGCACCTTTCCTTGGAGAACTTGGCATGTGCCTCCTTGGGGACGCCGGGGAGGTGAACAAGGGGGCCCCCTCCAAAAGCCTGCGGAAACACTGGTGAACTCCCAGACGCGAAGATAATGTCGCGCGCAATGCGTTACTGGCCTGAGAGTCGCTCTTCTCCAGGGGACGGCGCGAGAGCGCGAATACAGCCGTGACCGGCGCTTCGGCGCAGCGTGGATCAGGAAGCTTGGTGACCTGGACATTTGGCGGGACGGCCCGCCTACCCCGACCGTAGGACTTCGAGGAGGCCTACAAGGCCTACTACGACAGCAAGCTCGCGAACGTGTGCTTCTCGCGCGGGCTGCGACGCTGGCTACAGAAGGGCTCGAAGCCAGACGCACCCAGGTCGGAGTTTATCCGCAGATCGTGGGGAAGGGCTAGGAGAGTAGGAAGACTTCCTCCTCTCCCCCTCCTCCCCCATCATCCCACTCCCCTCCTCCCCCTATCTTCCTTCCCTCCCTGGTGCTAGTACCCTCCTTCTCCCACGCCTCGTCCCCCTTCCTCTCGTCGTCTTCGTCCTACGTACTCACCTCCGTTGTTCTCCTTGTCGTCGTCGTCGTCGTTGCTGCTCCCGCTCTTCCTGGATGGCGGGAGGCCCCTCTGTGCCTACCAGGGTTGTGCTCTTCGACCCCGGCCGCGTGCACACGGCCGCCGCGCTGCAGCGGAACTCGACGGAGTACACCGCGCACTCGTACGCGATGTGGCGCTCGGGGGGCGATCGCTGCGCCCATCGGTCGAAGCCACGGATTGCCTCCCAGACGGCTTCTCGTCGCCACGGCCTGATTCCACTTGGAAGTCTAGTCAACTGCGCCCTGGGCCAGGTCAAGGGCCCGAATTTCGACCCCAGACCCAGACTCACGGGCGTCGAGGAAAAACACAATGCGCGCACGTTTCTCTTACGATTGGGGCTTCAGTGGGCCGCCCCCCCAGGCCCAGGGACTCGCAAAAGACGGCCCGTTACGAGAAACCCGCCCTGAGGCTGGGGTTGACGGCTCCAGCGCCCGCAAGTCGGATGGTCCTTCGGAGGTTTGCAGCTTGTGCAGTTTTCCGAAGTGTTTTCTGCAGCTTCTGAGGAGATGCGCAGATTTGTCCCCAGCCCTCCAGTGATGCCGGGTCCTTTTTTTCGCTCCGCTGCGCCGAGCTTCTTCTCACCTCCCCCCTCCCCCTTCCTCTTCCTCCCTCCCTCTTCAACTTCCTTCTAATTTTTTCCCCAGTTTCCAGTGTTCTTTGGTTTTTGTTTTCTCCAGTCTCTTCTTTCCCTCCCCCTCTCCGTCCCTATCGTGCCGCTGCTCTCCGCATCTCCATCTCGGCGCACCTCCCACCTCGGCGCACCTCCCACGAGGATCGTGCCCCGCAGGGAGTTCCCACGCCTATTTCGGTGCACGACTTGACGGGGAAGATGGAGGAGGAGGAAGGGGGGGATGGTGGGGGAGGGACTGGAAGATCGGGGGGCATGGATGGAGGAGGACGAGGAGGAGGAAGAGGAGGAGGAGGAAGAGGAGGAGGAGACATAAAAAGAGGGCGGATAATGAGAAGTAGGATGAAGGACAATGAGATGGGAGGAGGAGGAGGAGGATGAGGAGGAGGAGGAGGAGGAGGAGGAAGAGGAGGAAGAGGAGGAGGAGGAGGAGGAGGAGGGGAAGGATGAGGAGGAGAAGGAGAACGGGGAGGAGAGGGATGAAGAACATGAGCGGGATGAGGAAACTGATAGTGGGAGAGGAGGACGAGGTGGGGAGGAGAGGGAGGATGAGGAAGAGGAGGAGAAGGATGGGGTGGAGAAGGAGGATGGGCGGGAGGAGGAGGAGGAGAGGGGGAACGGTGTGGTGGAACGGTGTGTTAGGGAGATCGGACCAGAACTTTTGACGGCGGTCTCCCAGGCACGATCACAACGTGGGCGTGATGAAGAACGGCCTGGGTTGGAGGAGCGTTTCCCCGCAGGATGCAGGCTGGCCCGCGCTCGGATGACCGCCTCCAAGGGGTAGGGGTAATATAACGTCAAATGTAGGAGGGAGGAGTAGGAGGGAGGGAGGGAGGGAGGGAGGGAGGGAGGGAGGGAGGAGGAAGAGGAGGAGGAGGAGGAGGAGGAGGAGAAGGAGGAGGAGGAGGAGGAGGAGGAGAAGGAGGGAGGATAATCGAGGATCGCCAGGCGCCCATCCTTCGGGGACCTCTGGAGGCTTCCTTCTTGGATCCCTGGAGGCTTCCGGAGGTCACCAGGGGCCAATTCTCTGGAGATGTCGGAGACCTTCTTCCAGGCCTCTGGCGACTTGACCAAGCCGCACTCGAGGTTTTCGACACTTCCTGCGGCTGGAGGCTGTCTCTGTGCCCTAGGACAGTCAAGCACAACTCATGAAGAAAAGCTGGTGAACGACTCAGGGCGGTAAGCTGGTCCCAGGGAAAGGGCTCGAGAGGCCCGTGGTCTGGCGACTCAAACACATCGAGTCGTCGGAGGGCTGGGAACATCTACGTAGGTCGTCCGCAGGGGCTCGAAAGAATGTCGCGCTTCGCGCGCCGCGGTCTGGGTTGGCGAGGTGCCATTTTTCAGATGGCAGCGCAAGGGCTCGAACGTAGGCGGCGCGACGCTCCAAGTCAGGTGGCCCACGTAGCGATGGGCTAGGGAGTAGGTGGCCAGTTCCAGAAAGGGGCTGCCCTTCAGCGACCTTACGGGTTGGCACTCGCCCTCGGTAGAAGCCAGCGGAGGGCCTGCGGAGGCTGGGGGAAGTAAAGCGAGTGGGGTCTTCAGATGTCTCCGGCGGGACGCTGGAAAAACAGCGACCACAAGGACCCTCGTGCCTCTTCGCCATGGTTGTGGCGTCGGAGCCGTCTTCCCTTGCTCTTCCTAGGAGAGGTCAACGACGGCGTTCTCAAGGTTTTGGGATGCCAGCCGAGTCGCCGAAAGGGGATAAAGCGGTTTGAGCACAGTGAGATATCTGGGCGACCGCAGCCAAGTCCACCGAGATTCAGTTGGACAATAGGTGGCGTCTATTGAAACTGGCCAAAGTAGCACATACTGACAAGCATGTTAAGCTCGGCGGCCTGGCGCACATACACTGGCGGTCGGGTATCCGAAGAGGCAAGACGCATGTGCACATCTGTATCGAAGACGCCTACGGCGAATCACCGCCGCCCCCTGCCTTTTTGGAAGCGCCTATGTGGCCGAACGTTGAGGCCAGACCTGTCAAGCTATCGGACCATGTGTTCCCCGGATCGGTTTGGAAAGCCTTTGGGGAACACGTGGGCATTTTGAAGGTAATTTTGGCCGTCTGGAGGCCATTTTGACCCTTTCGGACCTTCTTGGAGGACGTCTTGGAGGGCTCTTGGGCGTCTTGGAGGCCATCTTGAGCGTTCTGGAGGCCTCTTGGGCCGTCTTGGGGGCCTCTTGGGGCCGTCTTGGGCGATCTTTGGGGGCACGTGGGCCGTTTCGGGCCGTCGGAAGGCCGAAAAACAGCAAACGCCACAATCCTTCAACAACTCATGGGAAATCCATGATTTTGGCCTTTTCGGGCCTTTCTGGAGGCCCTCTTGGAAGCCTCTTGGGCCGTCTCGGGCAATCTGAAGGCCATCTTCGGCCGGCTTGGTGGGCTCCTGGCCCGTCTGACGCCGTCGGAAGCCGTTTGGGGGGTCTCTCTGGGCCGACTTGGGGCCCTCTTGGAATGCTCCAGGGCCGTCTTGGAGGCCATCTTGGGCGTCTTAATGGCCTCCTGGGCCGTCTTGGGAGCTTCTTGGGGCCGTCTTGGGGGCCTCTTGGGCCGTTCTGGGGCCATCTTGGAGGCCTCTTGGGCGATCTTTGGGCGATCTCGGGGGCCTCCTGGGCCGTCTCGGGCCGTCGGAAGGCCGAAAAGACGCAAATGTCACAATCCTTCAAACACCTAAGGGAAATACGTGTTTTTGGCCTTTTTCTAGCCTTCCTGGAGGCCCTCTTGGAGGCGTCTTGGGCCGTCTTGGGCCAGCTTCGAGCCAATTTCGGTCATCTTGGTGGGTTCCTGGCATGGGGGCTTCGCTGGGCCGACTTGGGGCCCTCTTGGGGCGCTTTGGGGCCGTCTCAGAGGCCATCTTGGGCGTCTTGGAGGCCTCTTGGCCCGTCTTGAGGCCCTCTTGAGGCCGTCTTGGGGGCCTCTTGGGCCGTCATGGGGCCATCTTGGAGGCCTCGTGGGCGATCTTGGGGCGATCGCGGCGGCCTCTTGGGCCGTCTTGAGCCGTCGGAAGGCCGAAAATGCCTCTTCGGGCCCTCCTGGAGGACCTCTTGGAGCGTCTGGGAGGCCTCTTGGGGGCCTCTTGGAGGCCTCTTGGGCCGTCTTAGGCCATCTTGAGGCTATCTTAGGCCGTCTTGGGTGCATCATGGGCCGTGTGGGAGGCATATTGGGACCATCTTAGCCGTCTTGGAAGCCAGCTTGGGCCATCTTGGGGCCGTCTGGGGCAGGAAAACCGTTTGCAACCAGGTCTTCCGGGTGGCCGGCGGGACGGGCCGAAGCCCCGGGGGGGTTCTTTTGGAAAGAGAACCAAAACCCAAACCGAAAGGATCTAGCACGCCATGTACCCTTGCGATGAATCGACACGGGGCGGCGGATCCAATGGCCTTCGTCCCATCCCCCACCGCGCCTGGCTTGTTGGTATGAAGCCTATTGGATGTTCGTTGGGATCTTGTGGGAGGCCTCTCAGGGGCCTCGTGCAGGCAGATTGGAGGCCTCTTGGGGGCTGCTTTGGACTCTCCTGGGCGGTTTGACGAGGCACAGGAATAGTGTTGATGCAATTGTTTCATTGTTTTTTGGGTGTTCGTTTTTCGGGACCAGGTCGGCCGAAGACGGCTCTGAGGCCCTTCGAGATTGCCCCAAGACGAGTCAGGAGGCTCCTAAGGGGGCTCCACCAGGGCCCCAGGACGGCCACAGAGAGTCACAAGACGGCTCAAGAGGGGGCCAAGAGGGCCCCAAAAGGCTCTCAAGAGAGCCCCCTCAGTGCCGTGGGCCCTTAATAGGCTGAATCTGGCTCCAAGAGGGCCCAAAGACGAGCCAAGCCCCCAAGACGGCCGAAGAGGGCCCCAGAACGGCCCGACAGGGCTCCAAGACACCCAAACGGGCCCTCAGACAAGGACCACCCCCGCCCCCGGACGACCCAATGATGGACGCATCTCTGACGCCAAGGCTCCCGAGAGCATCGGGTGACTGGAAGGTTTTCTTTACACACGAATTAACGTAAAAAGCACGAACGCCAAGGGTCCCAAGAGCGAGCAGTGGCGCAGAAAGCTCTTGTTGCCAAGGCTCGTCAAAACAAGCGGTGACGCAAACAGCTTTTACGGCCGAGGCTCCCAACAGCGAACGGTTACGTCAATTGCTCTTGACTCCAAGTCTCCCAAGAGCGAACAGTGACGTAGAAAACTCTCCACATCAAGGCTCCCAGCATCGAATGGCGACGTAACAAGCTATTATCACCACGGCTCCCAAGAGTGAATGGTGACGTGAACAAGCTCGTAACGCCAAGGCTCCCAAGAGGAACGGTGCCATGAGTCCTCTCGGGCAAGTTCCTGTAGCGCTCTTTCCGTTCCCGTGCCGGCCCAGGTGGCGGAAAGAGCCAGGTACGACGAACGATGACGTTTGGAGGGGCGAAGCCTTTTGGGGAGAGGTTCCAGGCGATGGGCGAAGCGCGGCCAGGCGGGCGTAACGCGCCCGCCCGGCCCCAAGACGGCCCAAGAGGCGCCCAAGACGGCCTCCGATACCCCCAAGACGGCCCTGGGTCTTAGACGGCTCCAAGACGGCCCGAGAGCGCTCTAAGAGGACCTACGGCCGCCCAAGACAGTTCAAAATTGGTCGAAGATGGCCTTAAGACAGTCCACGAGGGCCCCAAGACGGGCTAGCATACCCTCCAGAAAAGTCTCAAGCGGGCTTGAGGAGGCCAATCATATTGATGTTCCTTCGGCTTTTGACGGTTTTTACGATTCTCGCTTTTTCGAGCGAAGAACGGCCAAGACGGCCCGAGAGGCCCCTAAGAACGCCCCAAGATGACCCCAGAGCCCCCCGAGAGGGTCCAAATATTCCCAAGAGAGCCCCAACACGGCCAAGGAGCCGCCCAGAGGGCCATGGGAGGCCCAAACGAGGGCCAAAGAGGGGCCCGAGAGGGCCCGAAGACTGCCCTAGCTTTCAAACACAGTCGAAGGGGCGCCCGAGACGGCCCAAGAACCTCCCCAGAGGACCCCCCAGGCAGCCTCGCAACATTGATTTCCCATAGGTTTTCCATTGTTTCTTGTGTGTTCGCTTCTTCGGGCCCAGATTGGCCGGCTCTGCGGGCCCCCGAGGCTGCCGCAAGACGGCCGAGGAGGCTCCCAAGGGGGTCCCAAGATGGCCCCAGAGGCCCCCAGGACGGCCACAGAGAGCCCCAAGAGGGTCCGAAGAGGGCCCCCCCAGAGGTTCCCAGGAAAGCCCAAGGGTTTCACAGGAGGCCCCAAAGAGGACCCAAGAGAGCCCAACGAGGGCCCCAGTCCGATTGAACCCCCCCAAGACGGCCCAAGAGGCTCCGAGGACGGCTCACAAGTCTCCGAAGAGGACCCCCGAGGCGGCCTGAGGAGGCCCAAAACCTTGATTTTACTTGGAGTTCTCGCCTTTTCGGGCCCAGATCGGCCGAAGACAGCTCTGAGGGCCCCCGCGGCTGTCGCAAGACGACCGAGGAGGCTCCCAAGAGGGCCCCAGGACGGCCACAAAAAGCTGCAATGCGGTTTAAGAAGGGCCCAAGTGGACCTCAAGAGGCCCCCAAGCGAGTCCCAAGAGTGCCGTCGGAGGCCCACAAGATGGTCAAAGAGGACCCCAAGAGGGCCCCAAGACGGGCCAAGCCGCCCGAGACGGCCTAAGAGGTTCCCAGCACGGCCCAAGAGAGCCCTGAGACACCAGAAAGAGCCCCCAGAGGACCCTACCCAGACGGCCCAATAATGAACGCAGCTTTGACGCAGCACACCAGGTGACCAGAAAGCCCTTTGCACACGAGTCGGTGACGGAAACATCTTTGAGCGCCAAGGGTCTGGAGAGCGAGCAGTGGGCCAAACAAATCTGACTACCCAGGCTCCCCAGAGCAAGCGGTGACGTAAACAGCTCTTAACGCCAAGGCTCCCAAGAGCGAACGGTTCCGTAAACAGCTCCGCATGCCAAGGCTCCAAACAGTGCGCGGTGACGTACACAAGTCTTCACCCCAAGCTCCCAAGAGCGAATGGTGACGTTGGAAGCTCTCAACGCCAGGGCTCCCAAGGGCGAACGGTTATGTAAGCAGCTCTCAACACCACACCAAGGCTCCCAAGAGCGAATGATGACGTGAATCGCCCATAACGCCAAGGCCACCAAGAGCGACCGGTTACGTGCACAACTCTTCACACCAGGGCTCCCAAGAGCGATCGGTGACGTGAAAAAGGTCTAGACGCCAAGGCCCCCAAGAGCGAACGGTGCCATGAGCCTTCTCGGGCGAGTTCCTCGAGCGCTCTTTCCGTTCCCATGCGTGCCCAGATTCTAACCCGCCCACTCCGTGCAGGCACGTTGGCGGACGTGTGCATTTGGAAACGCCAGCCAGGACACGAGGCACCCACGAGGGTGGCGAAAACCGAGCGAACGCACGAGGCGCCCACGAGGCGTCCACGGACGAGCACCGACCGAACCGCGAGAGATAGAGACAGAGAGAGTGAGAGAGATAAACGGGTGGCAAAAGGAGATCAGAGGAGCGGGAGGAGGGAAGAGGATGGCAGGGAGTCTAAAAATGGCGAGTGCCCAGTAGATGGTGATATGGCTTCCTGGCCTGGGGTGGGGGGTGTCTGTGTGGGTTCTTCTGGGCCGCCCTCGCACTCCGTGTGGCCAAGTGTTCCCCGAGGCTGGCACCTCGTCATGGCGACGTTTGCTTCTGTGTCGCCGGAGCCAGACCTGGTCAGCACGTACTTCTTTCCGCGTGAGTTGTTCTGGTGGTACGCCGACGCCGCAATGTCAAAGTGGCGGACGGAGCATGTGCCAATAGCGGCCGACGGAACCCCATACTGGGCCTACGTAAATTTGCAGGCGAACGCATACCAGACGTTCTCCTGGGGCACGTCCCACCTGTTCAGCAGTTTTGGTCCGAACTGTGGCCACGGGGTGACGAGCGAGCGCGAGCACTGGCGGTGGTCGGCTAAACAATTGGGGATGAACCCAGATACCCTGTTTTGGTGACAGCGAGCAGGAACAGTATATTATGCATCTTCCAGTCACATTTTCCGCTGGTGTAGCTTGCATGTGTTCGCAGGGTCGTCTTCCTTTTTTTTCTTTTTTGGTGGAGCTGCGCTGTTCAGAGCACTGGTGGTGGTCGCTGCCAGTTGCGATCGCTGTCCAGAGCCACGCATTCGCCATTCAAAACGTGGTCTTCAGCGTCATCACCCTCTCTGTCTAGACCATGTCAGCACCAGGCGTGCCAGACGAACGAGGAGGGAAGGATGGACGGCGGGACGAAGGAGGGAGGATGGAAGATGGAGGACAGAGTAGAGAACATTGAGGGTGAGGGGAAGGACGGCAGGAGAGAGGAGCGAACTGCTAGGAGGGAATTTCGCACATTGATGAGGGAACGAGGAAGAGGGGAGAGAGGGAGGAAAGAATCTTATGGAATATCGAATAGGGACGGGGAACAAGGGAGGAGCAAACATCGAGAGGTGGAGGGAAGAGGGAGGGAGGAGGGAAGGAGGAGGGAGGAGGGGAGTACGTCCGAGCGAAGCTTGGCTGGGAGCCCGTGCCCCCCCCCCCCCCCCCCCTGGCAGCAACCGCCGCTCTTTCTGGGCCTGAACGGCGGTCGCTCTCAGAGGGAGGGGTTGTGCCAGCCGTGGCCTTTAGCAGCGCTGCCCGGGAGCGCCAGGGCTACGGCGAGGAAGACGTATGTATCAGTTGTCCGTGCGCCCAGCGCCAGCGCCAGCCGCCTGCCGACGCCCAGTCCCGCTAGCAGTTCCAGCGCTGAAAGCCAGCGCCCTGCCGGCTGGCAGCAGCCAGACCTGGCCAACGGGCGGCGCCATCCGTCCGCCGTCGTCTGGGGCGTCCGGCAAGCGGCGCGTTGCCGGCGTCGCCAGTGCACGCTGCGGCGGCCGCGGGCCGCTAGCCGCGCGGCTCCGCCTGGCGCAGGCCAGCCGCATCCATGACCAGGCCCTCGCGAGCTCCCGCGGCTGCTGGTCCCCGAGCTGCAGGCGCACCTGCCCCAGCTGCCAGAGGCGGGCCTCGGCGCAGAGCCGCCCTCCCGTCTCGAGGACGAGGGGCGTCAGCCTGGCGCCGGGGTAGCGTTGTCTCGCTCCCCGCGGCGGCTGGCCTCCCCGGCCCGCTGCGCGGCCACCCGCAGCTCAGCTTGGGTCCTGGCTGCGGGGTGGTGCGCGGAGACGTCGAGCCAGCGCCGGCCGTTGTCGTCCTGGCATTCCAGGTCCAGGACTGCGCTTTCGAGGCGGCCGTCTGGGTGGTGGCGGTCCCAGGTCGGCATCCTCTGCTCGAAGAGGGGCTTCTCGCCGCGCCAGCGCAGGACGAGGCCGCCGACTCCAGTTGACTCCCCCGTGGCGCGGCCCCACGCCCCCGCCAAGGTGGCAAGTGAGGGCGTGGTAGCACTGTAGCACTGCTCGTCCAGGGCTCCGGCGCAGCCAGCTCAGGTGGCGCCGCGCAAGCAGCAGGCGGCTCCCGCCGTCGCCAGCTCCTGCTGGTAGAGCTCCGCGCGCGGGAGCTGCAGCCGTCTCCGCGCGTCAGTCTGCCAGAGGGCGTCCATCAGCGTGCAAAGAGCGTCTTCAGGGTAAGCGAGGAAAACTCCGCTGGCCAGGGTTGAGGAAGGTGCAAGCGTCGCAACAAAGCTGCGCGGTGTCTCCTTTGCACCGTCTGCGTGGCCAGGCCTTGCTTCAGGGGCTTCTGCAACGCGGTCGCCGGGTCCCCGCCCGCGGCGAGCTCCAGCCCTTGGGCTTGCAGTCTGCGCCTCGCCGCTGCCAGCTGCTGAGCCGCCCGCGGTAGCCGTTCCAAGCGGTCTGCCAGCGTCCCGCAGCCCTGGTCTTCCGTGGCCTCCCGCACCGCCTCTGTCCAGGAGGCCAGGGAGGAGGGAAGAACGAGACTGAGGAGCGGAAACAATGATTGTTGGTTGGTGTCCTGGGCAGGCTCTGTGTGAGGCCGCGGGCACAGCCCCCCTTCTCTGGGGGCACCTCCCACTCAGGGATGGCTGGGGCACAGCGGGGGTCGAGCATTGCATCGTCACGAGGCAAACTGGTCCGAGCGACCCCTGTGGAATTGACCCTTCTTGAATCACCCCTCCAGCCACCCATCCTGCAGGCAAGACAGGTGAGCCCACCTCTCAAACCTGGTGGAAGGGACACCCCCGGAGAATAAGGGACAACTGCAGTTGGAACGTCCTCCCTGTGGCCGCACGTCCCAGGCAGTCCCCAACGATGCGCAGGGGGGATGCGGTCCCGCCCGTTCGCACCAATCCTGGTACCACCCCGAAAGTAATTGCGGCGTTTTGAAGAGGCCAGAGGAGGCCATTCCCAGGGTGCGGCGGCACTCTCCACCGCGCCAGCTCGGCCTTGGGCCGCGACCTGGCTTGCGGGGAGGTGCAGGTCGGGGGAGAGGGATATGGAGGAGGCGCGGAGGATGGCCACAAGGACGGTGACGACTGCGACGGGGACGGCGGCAACGACGGGAGGGAGAGGATGCGGCAAAGAGGGGGGAGGCAGAGGGGTAAGCGGAGGACGCTGCCTCAACACGGCACGGTCGGTTCAAATTCCGAGTTATCCATGACATGCACCACTTGAATGTCTTCGTTGGCTTGTTCATGCGACAGTAGCTGAACGCGCGAGTCGCGCTTTCTGTGTGCGCCCAAGGCCCGGGCCTTTTTGCGAAGCCACAGGATTCTGTCGCCAGGCCGCCAGCTCTCGTGAGCAGAAGTCGCTGATCGCAGTATTGGCACAGTTCAATGTCGGCAGTCGTTGTAGATCCTTGAAGATCCTCCGATCATACAACTTCCCACGCCTCCCAGTCCTCTCGGATCAGCTTTCCTAAACATTCAACCTGAACATCCACTAACCTCGCCCCCCTTCATTACAAGAATCTACATGGCGATGGGCCAAGCCTTCTGCGGCCGTGTGTAGGGCCAGATGTGGCCCTCTTTTCATACGAGTTTGTTTTCATTCGGTGGACCCGTAACGTCCGTTACGTGGGGTCGCCCCCCCTCCCCCCTTTGTAACAGTTATTGACGTTCGCGGGGGGAGGTGGGCCTGCCCCCCCCCCAACAAATATGGCGCGGTGTTCAAAGGCATGCTGTGCGGCTGTCA
>CAUYUJ010019598.1:157500-172500 GCA_963575745.1 Prorocentrum cordatum
TCCAGAGCCCTTTTTTGGGGCTCCAGGACCGTCAGCAGAATTTGATGACATTCAGGCACGGGGGAGGGGGCCTGAACTTCAGGTGTATTACCTCATGAAAACTAGACACGGGGAAGAAGTCAGAACTTCGAGCTTTCAACATTGACCAAAATGACGACATCGGGTGCTTGGGTCCAAGAAGCATCAGGAGGGCCCTGCGATAGAACAACATTGCCCCAGAGGTCCACCATTAGGGGTTCGAGTGGCGACGAGCAGCCCGACACCCAATTTCTTGACGTTCTAGGCAGCACACCTACTGTAGGCGTCGAAGAGGCACTGAGAGAGCTCCATGAGTTCCCATGAAGCCTCCACGACGACTCCAGATTGTCACCAGGCCCCCCAGAAGGCTTCAAGAAGGCCCCAGGAGAGCCCAAAGAGGCTCCAATACGGCCCTATAGTCAGTGGACTAATTTGCCGGTGAGAATTTTCACGAGGTGTGTCCGCCTGATGACGATACTTAGTTTTTGTCAGTGGTGGAGGCGTGGCTCGCTCTGGCTGCCCACTCATGCGACAGCCGTTGTATCCGCCCGACCGACCAGCCGAGCGACCGACCGAACGACCGGACAATGACCGACTGACAACGACAGCGTCGACGATCGACCGACCGACTGAGCGAATGACAGCGTGACCCAGCGGCCGAGCAACCGACGACGAGGACGACCACGAACGATGACGACGCCCGACCGACCGAGCGAGCGATCCACGAGGACGACCGACCGACTGGCCGACCGAGCCATCGACGACGGCGGCGACGACGACGACGTCGACCGACGGCGCCGACCGACAGGCACCGACGACGGCCACGACCACCGACCCACCGATCGAACGACCCACTGATCAACGATGACCGAACAGCGAGGACGACCGACGGCGACGACCGACCGACAAGCAGGGACGAACGATGACGACGAAGGCAGCGTCGGACGGACGGACCGATCGACCGCCGACGACAACCGACGATAGCGACGGACGCTTTGGTAAAGTTTGAGAAAGCCGCCAAATCTAGAAGGCCGACCGCGACCAGTCGAGGTCAAATTCTAGAACGCGCGGGCAGGGTAAAATTCTAGAAGTGAACGCTTCGAGGACGCGCCCCCCTTCCCCCTCCCCCTCCCTGGAGACAGGGGTTCCATTTTTTATAATATATAAGGGAGGGGCGGTTTCAAGCGAATGCACCACCTCGGGCTCCGAATCCCGAAACAACTTTTGGTTTTGAGACCACCCGCTGGAGCCGAATGAGCTCGAATCAATCAGAATGAATCGCGAATGAACCCCCAAATGTACCAGAATGTACCCCTGGCTGAAACCTCCCTGGCGCCCCAGACGGACCCCGACTCATTCTCCCAGACATCGTCGTCGTTGTTAGTCGGCCGTTGCCGTGGTTCGTCGTTGTCGCTAGTCGTCGTTCGTCGGTCGTCGTCCAGAGTCGGCGCGACGGTCGTCGCCCTCGTCGTCGCCCTCGTCGTCGTCGTCGTCGTCGTCGTCGTCGTCGTCGTCGTCGTCCGTCGTCTTCGGTCGTCGCCGTCGTTGTCGGCGACGTCGGTGCGTTTGTATTTGCTGTGGACTCTAAGAGAAACCCTCTCCAGTCTGACTCAGGCCAGAGAATTGGGAAACGCGATATGTGTCAAATTCGGCGCGTGTTGAAAAGCGACTGGAAGCCACCCCGGCCCGCCCCACCCCACGGATCGGATCATCCAGGCTCTGGGGCACAGACACCTTGCGACTACCGGTCTCGACCCTGACCTCGCCCGCCAGGGTCCGCAGATTCCTGACTGCATCGCGCTTGCGCTGCTTTGCTGGGGCCGACGCCACTGCGCGCTCCCAAAGCGCGCCACTGGAGCCAAAGCGGCTAAGGTTGTCCATGCGACGTTGGACCCAAATTCTACCCGAGATGATATGCTCGCTTGTTCATTATCAACCGTAGTCCACTGCCGGTAGGACGGCACTTCTTCGCTGCATCCTGGTGTGCAGTCGTCGTCGTCGTCGTCGTCGTCGTCGTCGTCGTGTCCGTGCCGTTCCTCTCTGCCGCTGGGCCCCGCATCGCTGGTACAAAAAAGTGCGGGACTCGACTCTGGACCCAAGAGTGTTCTGGTGGGCTCCTGAAGATTCACAGGGGGCTCCGATGGTCTCCAATTTTTCGAAGGGGTGATGGCGAGATGGAGTAGGATCAGGAACGTGGGAAGGGGGAGGAAAGACGAGTGAGGAGGGGAGGATGGCTGGAGGGAGGATGACCGGAGGGAGGATGAGGAGGACGTGGATGATAGGACGGGGGGCGGAGGGATGATTGAGGGGTGAGGAGGACCCTCTTATGCGTTCTCGCCCAGCTGCGGCCCGCGCGATGCGGGGTGGGGTGGAAAAGGGCAGCACCCACGCACCCCAACAGAAGGTCGTCTTGGAGCGCGTCCGCCGCCACGTCCGAGTCGGCGACGTCACGTTCGGCTCGTGCAGGTGTCCTCGTCCGGGTCGGCCTCGGCGTCGTATTGGTTGTCGTTCTACGCTTGTCATGTCTGTGTGTCGGAGGACTGGTGCCAGGTGCCACTCACAGAGACTCCCCCTGCTCGGAGTCGCCATTGTTCCGAACGTGTGGGCCGCCCGCAGCGTTTCCTGACGAGGGAAGTCGCTGGCCGCAGTAACCCAGTTTCGACTTGAGGAGAGACGCTGGGCCCCCAGAGTTCTTTGTTTTGTCCTCCTCTTTTCTGCAACCCCCTTCTCGTCGTGGTCCTCCGCCTGCCCCTCGTGCCTCCGCGCGGACGGGTGAGGAGGAGAGGAGATCGGAAGTCCCCGGAGGTGTGGCAGCGGCGAAAAGAGGAAAGGAGGGGACCAGCAGCGAGGGCAGTATGTGGAAAACGGAGTGGTTGTGATCGGGGGGGGCGGGGGCGCCGGGGTCGGAGGACGACGATGGCCGGGGGGTCCAGAAGGGGCGGGCGAGGGCAAGGAGTGAGCGCCACACCGGCCGGGTCGACGAAGCTGGCACGGCGCGCATCCGCGTCCGACGCGCCCGAGGCACGGCGGGTTGCTCCTCCAGGCCTTCAAGAAGAAGAAGGATGGCCCCAGACGCCAGTAGGAGTGTAATACCCATCGTCGTGGCCCCGCCCCCTTTGCAGCTATACGCCACCGAGGGGGAGGGGGGAGGAGAAGCGGACATAAGATAATGTTTTCTCCCTGAGCCCCGGTGCGAATACGGGTGAACATCCACTGCTGTCTCTGCTTGCTTGCTACCATGCCTGACTACCACATTGGTATGATACGATATGATACAAATGCTACGTGTGATCAGACTTGAATTCTAGCTCTGGTACAAGTGTCCCGAAAATAATTTGAAACATGCAAAACAGGAACTGGAAGTCATGGGTATCACAAGCATGTCAAGGAGCAGTTGGAAGGGAACAACCAATTCTACATTCATGCATGACAGTACTGATCTAAGAGTTTGCTGGGGCGAGCGATCGAGGAACAAGACAGCAGGGTTGCTGTCACTATGTGAGGTCAAACAGGCCGGTCTCGTCGAAGCTGGTCCTGGGCTCGATGATGATCCTCATCGTCACGAACTTGTTATTTGGTACCTCGATCTTCCTTACCCCTATGGTCATGAGAGTCATCAACCGCCTGAAGATGCTTGTCTTCGTGAGCCTATCCACAAGCATGATCTCCGTCGGGAGGTGTAGGAAGTGTTGTATACGTAGTGGCAGACGCTCCTATCTCATTGATAAGACTGCCAGTTTGGACCCTTTGTCACTGGGAACTCCTTTCGCTCCACAACACAATTGCCAGACATCCATACAGTCCGTACAATGGTTAATTCGAACTTGATTAACCTAATGCGTTCGATGATCTCCATCATATCTGCTGCCTTGTGCTACTTCTCCGTTCATGTGATGATCTCCGTGAGGCGAGGGGCGATGAACTGAGCACTCTGGTTCACTTTGTAATCTGCATTGGTCTCCGCATGGCACGTGGAATGGGAAATGCGCTTTGCTTTGCCGGGAGCCAGCGATACTGTGCGATAGCTACTTCCAATCATATAGGCATCCTTTGGGTTAACCTGTTTTTTCCGTGCTTGAGTCTGATGCATGCGATCCCCCATCAAGCATGTTGCCGTTTCTTCTTGATGCTGTGCAGTCTTGGTGCCACCGTGACTGGCGTCGCCGACCGAAACTAATCCCACAGGATACGTCAGTGGGACGAAGTGAAGGCCAACCGTATGTGTGTTGTGATTTTGCGATCGATCGATGATGAGGTTCGCCTGCTTGAGATGACCAATGTTGGCCTTCCCAACGTGCTGCTGTAATTGGAACACATCACAATAGGTGCCCGTCCCGTCTGACAAAGCCACAGCAAATTGCACAATGCGCTCTTCGATCGTGCTGCGGCACGCTGTTGCGTTCCTTCTCCGTCTTGTCCTTTCTGCATCTGCTCAGTGAAGGTCTTCTTCAACGAGTCCGTGAAGCTCTTCTGGCGGATGGACAGATGCCCAGGTCCAAGCTGCTCGTACTTCATGCCCATGTGTGTGAAAAGGCATTTGGTGAAGCTTGATTTCTCCGAATCGCTTCTCCACTGTCAGGACGCTAATGTCGTCCACATGCACTGCCCAGACCTTCATGCTTTCGCCTTTGATCCACATGAAGAAGATGTCGTCGAAAACTGAATTGATGCCAGGCAGCTCTTCCATCACGAATGAGGATAGTGCCAGCTGCCAAAGAAGAGGGGCGTCCACGGTGCCATACAATGGTTCATGGCGGTCAAAAGAAGGGGGGTCCTCGATGTCTGCCCCCACTCGGGGGCCACGATCCTCGTGAGCGGTGTCAAACAATGGCCCTCCCACTGGCCGAAACAGGAGCCTCCGACACCTCGCGACCCCTGAACAAAAAAACACAGAGAGGGGAGGGGGACGGTTCCCCTCCCCAGGGGAAGAGGGGTTATGGAACTCATTGATTATTCGTAAGGGCTTCGCCCCCTGCCGCCGGCCCCCCCTCTCTCGGAGAATGGGCCATGGAAGAGCGAAGTCATGAGGCTTTGGCTTCGCTGTGAAGCAGTGCCGGGACCTGTTTGTTTTTGGACCCTGACCCTACGGATCTGCGTGAGGGGTGCCACCGGATTTCAAACATGTGGCAAATCCCTAGTGTTTTTGGACCCTGACCCTACGGATCTGCGTGACGGGTGCCGCCGAATTTCAGAAATGTGGCAAATCCCTCATGTTTTTGGACCCTGACCCCGCCGATCTGCGTGAGGGGTGCAGCCGAATTTCAGAAATGTGGCAAATCCTTTTTGTATTTCCCCACATCCTAAGTAGGGTTCTTGTTTTCTCTGCACACCCTCCGCGCAGGATCTCTCCTCCTCCTCCTCCTCCCTCTCCTCTGCTCCTCTTTGCTTCCTCCTCCGCATCATCATCACCATCACCATGACTCCCCACTCATCATCATCATCATCATCATCATCATCATCATCATCATCATCATCATCATCATCATCATCATCACCATCACCATCACCATCAGCATCACCATCACCATCGCACGATCACTCACCATCATCGGCATCGAACGATCATCATCATCATCATCATCATCATCATCATCATCATCATCATCATCATCATCATCATCATCATCGCTGACTTGAGGCCTGAATATGGAGGAAGTATCAGGCGGGAGCCTCGTCTGTGAGTGAATTGTGAGGAAGTCTCAGGCGGGAGCCCCCTCCCTATGGGGCCCGCACTTCATGTTCGAACCCGAGCGGGTCATCCGCAACGTGCAACTGTCGTCACTTTTGGGCTCTTGAGACCTGAATATGGAGGAAGTCTCGAGCGGGAGCCTCGTCTGTGAGTGAATTGTAGGAAGTCTCAGGCGGGAGCCCCCTCCTTATGGGGCCCGCACTTCATGTTGAATCCGAGCGGGTCATCCGCAACGTGCAATTGTCGTCACTTTTGGGCTCTTGAGACCTGAATATGGAGGAAGTATCAGGCGGGAGCCTCGTCTGTGAGTGACTTGTGAGGAAGTCTCAGGCGGGAGCCCCCTCCCTATGGGGCCCGCACTTCATGTTCGAATCCGAGCGGGCCATCCGCAACGTGCAATTGTCGTCACTTTTGGGCTCTTGAGACTTGAATATGGAGGAAGTCTCGATCGGGAGCCTCGTCTGTGAGTGAATTGTGAGGAAGTCTCAGGCGGGAGCCCCCTCCTTATGGGGCCCGCACTTCATGTTGGAATCCGAGCGGGTCATCCGCAACGTGCAATTGTCGTCACTTTTGGGCTCTTCAGACCTGAATATGGAGGAAATCTAGAGCGGGAGCCTCGTCTGTGAGTGAATTGTGAGGAAGTCTCAGGCGGGAGCCCCCTCCCTATGGGGCCCGCGCTTCATGTTCGAACCCGAGCGGGTCATCCGCATTGTGTAACTGTCGTTACTTTTGGGCTCTTGAGGCCTGAGTATGGAGGAAGTATCAGGCGGGAGCCTCGTCTGTGAGTGAATTGTGAGGAAGTCTCAAGCGGGAGCCCCCTCCATATGGGGCCCGCGCTTCATGTTCGAGTCCGAGCGGGTCATCCGCAACGTGCAACTGTCGTCACCTTTGGGCTCTTGAGACTTGAATATGGAGGAAGTCTCGAGCGGGAGCCTCGTCTGTGAGTGAATTGCGGGGAAGTCTCAGGCGGGAGCCCTCTCCCTATGGGGCCCGCACTTCATGTTCGAATTCGAGCGGGTCATCCGCAACGTGCAATTGTCGTCACTTTTGGGCTCTTGAGACCTGAATATGGAGGAAGTATCAGGCGGGAGCCTCGTCTGTGAGTGACTTGTGAGGAAGTCTCAGGCGGGAACCCCCTCCCTATGGGGCCCGCACTTCTTGTTCGAATCCGAGCGGGTCATTCGCAACGTGCAACTGTCGTCACTTTTGGGCTCTTGAGATTGGAATATGGAGGAAGTCTCGAGCGGGAGCCTACGGCCCAGCCCGAAGGTTTGTCCCGACGGCTTCGCGATCTAGCCGTCGGCAGACGCGCGCGCGCTGGCCGAGGCGGCGACGGCGCTGAGGAAAATGGATTTGCTTGCCCCGACGAGGGGGAAGGGGAGGTGCACATGGAGAAAAGGCAGGGGGATGAGGAGGGAAGGGGCATGTAGGAGGCCGACGACGAGGAGGAGGTGGCGCGAGAGGAGGAGGAGGAGGAGGAGGAGGAGGAGGAGGAGGAGGAGGAGGAGGAGGAGGAGGAGGAGGAGGAGGAGGAGGAGGAGGAGGAGGAGGAGGAGGAGGAGGAGGAGGAGGAGGAGGAGAGGGAGGAGGAGGAGGAGGAGGAGGAGGAGGACGAGGAGGAGGGAGGAGGAGGAAAAAGAGGAGGAGGAAGATACATAGAAGGGGGAAGAGAGGGCAGTGCAGGGGGCGAGAGGAGAGGGTGTCCGCCAGGGGGAGGAGGAAAGGGCAAAGGGTAAGCTAAACAGATTCTCATGTGGGGTCCTACCGTCGGAGTAATTTTTTGGACCCTGACCCCGCCGATCTGCGTGAGGGGTGCCATCGAATTTCAGAAATGTGGCAATTCCAATGTGTTTTTGGACCCTGACCCTGCCGATTTGCGTGAGGGGTGCCACGGAATTTCAGACATGTGGCACATCCATTGTGTTTTTGGACCCTGACCCCGCCGATCTGCGTGAGGGGTGCCACCGGATTTCAAACATGTGGCACATCCAATGTGTTTTTGGACCCTGACCCCGCCGATCTGCGTCAGGGGTGCCGCCGAATTTCAGAAATGTGGCAAATCCAATTTGTTTTTGGACCCTGACCCCGCCGATTTGCGTGAGGGGTGCCATCGAATTTCAGAAATGTGGCACATTTTTTTTTGGTGTGTTTTGGACCCTGACCCCGCCGATCTGCGTGAGCGGTGTCAATTTTTACCCACCCCAGCAATTTAGACAATACGATTTGGAGTTAGTAAAAATGCCCGTTTTGGGCCTCCCCCCCTCGCGCGGTCCATCAACAAGGAACAGTATGCAGCAAGGAGTCAACAAGGAACAGTAAGCAGCAAAGAGCAGAACTGTAACAGTGGAAACTGGAAGCTGCAACTGGTACAGGAAACTGCGAACCTCCGGCCTACAGCCTGGTGGCCCGACAAGGGGGCCGGCGGATCGTTACGCTTTTGAAGGGTTTTGGCATCTTGGCGGCACCCTTGGGAGGCTCCGTGGCCATCTTGAGCCGTCTTCGAGCGGTCTTGGGGCCTCTTGGAGCATCTTGGGAGCCATCTTGAGCCAGCTTGGGCTATCTTGAAGGCCATCTGGGCTCTCTGAGGCCCCTCGGGGGCCGCTCGGGGGCCTCGTGGGGGCCTCTCGGGTGCCTCTTGGAGGTCTCTTGGGGCTTCTTGGGGCGCTCTGTGGGGCCTCCTGGGAGCCTCTTGGGAGCCCTGGAGGGCCTCTTGGGGACATCTTGGAGGCGGCCGGTCAAAAGAAGGGGGGTCCTCGATTTCCCTCCCCCCCTCGGGGGCTACTATCCTCGTGAGGGGTTTCAGAAATTAGCCCTCCCACCGGCCGATAAAGGAGCCTCCGACACCTCGTGACCCCTCCCCAACAATTTCAGGGAGGGGAGGGGGAGGGTTCCCCTCCCCGAAGGGAAGAGGACTTGTGGAAGAGGAAAGAGACCCTCCTTAGACCACCTGTCGCCCATAGGACTGGTGGGGTAATCGTACTTCTAGCTCTGGAGCCCTGATGTTTGACGTCGCATAGTTCCTGGAATGGCGCCAGACATTGGCCGGCGGCTCGAGATATACCTATACGACCGCCCTGCGGGCGATAAGGAGGTTTGGGGGGGATTGAGATCAAATGCCCACCCTGACTGACCTCCAGCCTGTCATCTTGATCTCATCTCTCTCTTTCTCTCTGTTTCTCTCTCTCTCTCTCGGTCTTTCTTTCTCTCTCTCTCTCGCCCTCTCTCTCTCTCTCTCTTCCTCTCTATCAGAGTCTCCCTCCACCACCGGGACACATCCCGGCCCAACTGGGACACCTCCCGGCCACCGGCGGACGGAAAACGGACTCTCGCTCCTACTGACACCCGGGACACCCAGGACACCGCCCGGCCCAACTGGGACACCTCCTGGCCACCGTCAGACGGGGAACGGACTTTCGCTCCTACTTCGGCCTAGCTGCAGGAGGATCACGCGCAGCTGCGCCTCGCCCGCACGCACGACACGAACACGAAACCGAAACCGATTTCCCGGTTGGGGGTCTCCGTTTCACTGCGATCTCACCCCCCATCTTCCGACTTTTCGATACTGTCTGGCTTCGATGCCCATGCGTTTCGCAGTCTTACTCAGCTCCTCGCACGATAGGCCCTGCAGGGACGCCGTAGAGATGCCCCATGTCTCGAAGAACAGTTTCTTTTCCAAGGCAAACAATGAGGCGATAAACCACTGGGATATAACCGAGCGGCTGTTGAGGAGCGACTCATCGCGTCATTCTTCTGCTCGTCCACGGCGTCGCTGCCGCACAGCCGAGAGTGCATGATGTACGTGAGCTCGTTCTTCATTAGAAGTCTTCTTCCAGCGCCTGACCCGCGTCGCGAGTATCACGTGGGATGAATGAGTCCAGATCTGCTTTGATGGGCTGCTTCGAAGCACTCGTCGTTGATGAGCGACCTGGCTTTCATCTTGTCGGCCTCCTCGACCAGGTCCCAGTGCTTGACAGTGTCGTCCTCCGTAAGCACGTCGTCGGACCGGGCGTACAAGATGGCCTCGCCGGCCACCAGGTCAAAGTCGAAGTTCCGATCTTCTTTGAAGGGGCTTGGAATGACCCAGTGCGCCTCGGATAATGACCAACTCGGAGTGCGGTTGTCCATTTTCCGAATATTGTCTGGAACTGCTTGGGTCATGTTCGTCACGATGTGCTGATGCTCGTCCAACTCATCGGTCGGCATGCCCGCGCTAACGAGATGCCTGTCCCGAACATGCGCGGTGCCGAGCTGATGATCACCGAATGCCATAGAGTTCGAGCATCTTGTGCTTCCTGGTCTCTGTCAGCTGCGGTGACGGAGATGGCGCTGTGGAGCGTTCGTGACCATCGTCCTTCAACGTAAGTGGTCACTGCGTCGCCTCGGGTGGTGCCGATGATGATCGCAATTGCATTGTGCTTAGTCTCTGCAGGCCGTAAAGGAGATAACCTCCTGACCGATGCCATTCGCGTTGTCATCCAGACTCGGGTCGTTCCTCTTGGTAGCTCCAAGTACCGCCGCGCGTGCCGGTTCGTCCTGGTTACTTTCAGGATTGGCCACGGCAGTTTCTGGAGGTGTGTTCTCTTCTTCCTTGGGCGAGCCGCAGTCGAGAGTGGGTTTTGGTGATGATGATGTGTTGGCTGGGGCGTCCTCGTAGAGGATTGTGCTCTTTCTTGTGCCGGCGTGTCTATCCTGACTGGTGTCGGTTCCTTCTTGTCGCGGGTGTCCGTGATCTGTGCTGGCGATTTCGTCCTGGCCAGGCTGCTTGACGATGTCGGCGCTGCCGCGGTGGACTTGGTCCGTGGCGCTGCCCGCGTAGGAGAGGAAGACGACGATGTAGCTGTGGGTTAAGATATTGGTAAGATAGGAGTCGTAGAATTTTGCAGTGGTTCGGCCTGGCTCGACTTGCCAGGCTCGTTCCGTTGTCGAGGCGGGGATGCGCTGAGCTCCTGCCCCTTGATATTCTGCCATGTCCGTGGTACTGACGTCGGTATTGCCGATGATGCTGGCGTCGGCGTCGATGCTGCTGGCATTGGAGTCGCAGTTCTCGGCTGGAGAGCCTCCTGGCTCATGCTGTCGTTAGGCCCTGCTGGAACGCACTCTGCCATGTTGTGATCGTCGACGTCAAAGGGCACTGGCGGATCGTCATCAGGTTCTCGAATCCGAAGTTTCGGCGCCGCACGTGGTGCCCGTGAAGCTGGAAGAACTGGAGGTCGAGGTGGCATGATATTCGTCGGGCTGGTGATGCTGTCTCCATCCTTCTGCCACGTCGCGTCGCTGTCGCTGCTGTCGAATCTCTCTGGGCCAGTGCGAACTGCTCGTGCTGCCGGTGGAGCTGGAGGAGGACCCGGTGGCCAATCCGGAGGATCAGGAGGATGAGGTGGTGCTCCAATTTCTCTTGGTGGACTATGAGGCCACTGAAGCCTGATGTGCCGTTGTCCAGGTCGTAGCCGATGCTGCTGGTGTTCTGAAAGGTCGGGGATCGTATACTTCTTGGTCTCGGAGTCCTGTGAGGCTGCCGTGAGAGTGTAGAACATGGTGCTGCAAACATCCACGTCCTTCACGTCTGGAATAGCTGCCAGGATGTTCAACACTTGCCTGTTGGGAGCGATGTCTCTGGTAATGCATAAAGAACGTTTGTGCAATCCCAGATCACCTGACGGCCAAACTCTGCACCACGTGCCTCAACGAGCAGACTTGCGCATCTGCCGTAGACGATGCCATCGGTTTTGGTTCCCATCTGCTCTCCGAGCTCTGAGCTGCTCGCTGCCATATCTTGGGAGGATTCGCAAGGATATCCTCGGGTGTTTGATGCTGAAGTCCGTCTTCGCCGATGATGGTGCCGATCGCGGGGACTCGGGGGGCTTGAGCAGAATCGCGCCATTGACGATGTCGATCACGTCGGTATACTCGGTCACCAGATGGATCAAGTCACCAGTTGTCATACGATGCTCTATGGTGATGGTAACCCATCCATCCAGAGGTTGGTGAAGTCGAACGTGTCAAAGAGGAATGACATGCGGGTAGCCGCTCCGGACCGCGATCGCGCCAGTCGTCTTCGGTTGAAGAAACCGCGCTGGCTTCGCCAGCTCGCCTGGTTCTTCTTGTCGGGCGCCCTGTAAAGGTCCACTTGATGGCTGACCTTGATCTTTTCCATGCCGAGTCGCTGGGGTCTGGACCTGTTGGCGACGGCGATGCGCTCTTCCACTGCGGCCTTCAGAGCATCGCGCTTCGACCGCAACCTCATCATGATGTTGGATGCGAACGTGTCGGGCGAGATCTCGAGTGCACCTCTGACCGAGGTGACTGTGGAGGCTTCCCCATCATAGAAGTCGCGAGGTGTGTGGCTCAGCAGAGCACTTGCTGGTGTGCTGCCGCCGTAGTTGAGCAGGACGTTCTGCGCCATGCACTCCTCGTAGATGAAGGTCAGGTCTCGTCCGACATGTTTGTTCCGTCCTGCTTGGCGTCGACCTTGTTCTTGGGGGCGATGGCCATCGCCATGCGGATATGACTCTTCGCCGAGCCCGTCGCGGCACGCTGGCCCTTGTTTGGATGCTGGTCGTGGCATGCCGGCCCTTGTTTGGATCAGCGCCGGCAAGCTCGCGCTTGAAATAACATTTGCCAAGCATTGGTAAGGAAGTCCTCATGATCGGAAATGAAACGCTCCATCGGGCCGAATAATCAGATCTAATGTTCGCAAAGTCCTCGAAGGTATTCGTGCCCGCCCTCATCATTGAGCTTGCCCGTCGTCTTGCAGTGAATATGTTCGTCCACTAGAACGAGCCAGACCTGATCCCAGAGAAAAACAGGTCTCCTTGGACCGTTTCGTTGAATCTCATCGCGAGATGTGCTCGAAAGGCTGGGCGACGTAGTGGGCGTGCGTACTTGCGACGCTCGCTGCAAATGTCTGCGCAGATCTTCGGCTTCAGCTTAGTGTCCTCGGGTGCCACTCCAAGCGCCGATAGTGATCTGGTCATCTCATCTGGAGTCGCATGCCAGAACTTGATCTGTCATCCCAGCAGTGGCGCCGACCTCGCTTGCTCTGTGGCCGCCTCCTCGAGCTGATGCTGAAAGCGCTGCAAATCGTAATTGGGCCTCATGGCCAGCATCTTTGAGGGATCATCCTTGATGACGCTGGGCCTGTCTGTGGCGCCGTCTTCGCAACTCGTCTGCTCGGGTGGAGCTAGCTGAGGAGGTGACTCAAGAGGCGCTCTTTTGACCCGTTGTGGCTGAGGTGTTTCATCGGGCTGAACTGGTTGTCCTCCTTGTGGTATCTGATCAGTGCTGCTTCTGTTGGTGCTGGTGCAGCTGGACAAGGTTCCGCGGCTGGAATTGGAGCTGGAGTAGGAGCTGCCGGTGGACACCGGTTAGGGCCGAAGCTGCAACCCTTTGGTCGGAGTATGTGGGCCAGTCGATTCGTTGTTATTCTTTCATCGATCGCAGGTCCAAACTACTGAATCTAGTGGGTTGCTCAACACGCGTTTCCAGTCGTCGGAGGATGTCTCGAAAATTTCATTGCACAACTTCTCAGGACATCTTGTTCTTCGTAGTCTGAGCACCACCGATCAACTATGCGTGAGGTCGAGCGCACCAGCACAATATTGCCGCGCGCTTGAGTTGGGAGGACGCCGCAAACTTCGCCCTCTTCTGAGTGGCTTCAACTCCTGAGTCCTGTAGCCCGCGCTGGCATTGATGGCGGACATTGTGATAGAGCCGGCTGTCGTCGTTCAGTTCTTTGAGCGGCGTCTCGTCCCAGATGTTGTTCTTGCCAGGGTTTTCCGCGATGTAGTCCGTGAGATCTTGCTTCATTTGCGTGCGCGTGCTTGCTATCCATTGTAGTAGTGGTTTGTCCAGGAGTCGCCTCAGCTTTCAACTTCGGATCTGCCGCAGTGCTTGCCTGTGGCTAAGGTGTGCATTCTGGAGAGAAGAACTTGATCCGTATCTTGAATGTCTTGTAGTGGGTGTTGATCATGGCCTGATGCTTCGGTAATCTGACCCAGTTATACCTCATGTCCGTCGGGGAGCATTCTGACATGTCACTACAATAAGCCCATAGCGCCAAGGTGCTGCCGCCACTGAAGTGCTTCGGCATGTCCTCGCTAGTGAGGTTGTTCTTCTTCGAGTGCTGCATGGACGGATGGTGCTGCTGGGCGTGATGACAGGGCGCGTGGGACGAGTGTAACATTTTCTTGGGACGCATTTTGCAATTCTTGATGAATCTCGCTGTTTGGTGCTCGTCAAATCCATCCGTAAACGTATTGCAGCAGTAGACAAGAGCCTTGAATGGACTCCAGACCTCCCAAACATGCTGTGTCTTCGAGAGACACTTCTTCCATGCCAAATGCTTTGATGATGCCGTAGGTGGTTTCGTGCTGCTTCGCGTAGGTCCAGCTCGTCATGCATTAATTTCGGCTTTGACCCGGGCCGTCGTGTGTCCCGACTTCCTGGTGCTTCCGACGCTATGCATACTTGCACGCTGGCAGTACGACTCAGTTTCACCTGCCCCCCCGCTCGCCGGTCCGCCGCTGAGCTGCTGCGTGAGGCCCCGGTTAGCCGCTGTAGGTGTGGCCACCTTCCGCTGCTTTAGTTCAATTCGTCGTTGCGTGCCCCCGCTTTGACTGGACTCGCCGCCGGCGCGCTCGCCCGCGGCAGCTGACTAAAAAGTAGGGCCAGTTCGTTCACTGGCGCTCTCGAAGTTGCCTCCAATCGTCTGGCTTTCCGGTTCGAAATTATCCTGCAGTTTTGGATGCTGGTGGTGAGTCTGCAGACGCTGGATGAGCTCTTCACTGGTATTCGTCATATGTGTATCGGTGCCGGTGTCCAAAAGTTGTCATCTCTTGATGAAAATCTCCCGTCGGGGTCCGGGGTGATGACGCCGAAGGTCTCATCGCATGCGCGTGCAATTAATGTTGGTCGACTTCTTCTTTCGTAGTCGTGTTGTCAAGTGGTATGATATCATGTCCAGATTCTGAGAGAGTCGTATGATGAGAAGTGCAGGTTTCCATTTCCGTTCAAGTGTGCTAGAGCTTGGGGAAACAATGCCAGAGTACCGTTACCATTTGGGACTATATTGCTGGCAAGCACCGCGCGATATCGCATTGAAGTGGGCAGAGGAAAACATCCAGGACGGAACCTACCGTGATTGCCGATCATGTCGACCGTGAAGGTAGCGCCTGCGAGGGCTAGCATGTTCAAGGGCAGCGGTTTTGCCGATGGTTTGAGTGGGTTTGCGGTCGGTGCCAGTGAACTTAGATTTCGTCGGTCGTGTCTCGATGGTCGCGTCAGGCATCGCGTCG
>CAUYUJ010019599.1:0-27500 GCA_963575745.1 Prorocentrum cordatum
TAGTAGTAGTAGTAGTAGTAGTAGTAGTAGTAGTAGTAGTAGTAGTAGTCGTAGTAGCAGTAATAGTCGTAGTAGTAATCGTCGTCGTAATAGTAGTAGTAGTAGCAGTAGTAGTAGCAGGTTAGTAGTAGTAGTCGTAGTAGTAGTAGTAGTAGTAGTAGTAGTAGTAGTAGTAGTAGTAGTAGTAGTAGTAGTAGTAGTAGTAGTGGTAGTAGTTGTAGTAGTAGTAGTAGTAGTAGTAGTAGTAGTAGTAGTAGTAGTAGTAGTAGTAGTGGTAGAAGTAGTAGTAGTAGTACCAGTCGTAGTTGGTAAAGTAGTAGTAGTAGTAGTAGTAGTAGTAGTAGTAGTAGTAGTAGTAGTAGTAGTAGTCGTAGTAGTAGAAGAGAAGTCGTAGTCGTAGTTAGTAGTAGTAGTAGGAGTAGTAGTAGTAGTAGTAGTAATAGTAGTCGTAGTAGTAGTCGTAATAGTAGTTGTAGTAGTAGTAGTAGTAGTAGTAGTAGTAGTAGTAGTAGTCCTGGTAGTAGTAGGTAGTAGTAGTAGTAGTAGTAGTAGTAGTAGTAGTCGTAGTAGTAGTAGTAGTAGTAGTCGTAGTAGTAGTAGTCGTCGTCGTCGTAGTAGTAGTCGTAGTTAGTTGTAGTAGTTGTAGTAGTAGTCGTAGTAGTAGTAGTAGTAGTAGTAGTAGTAGTAGTAGTAGTAGTATTAGTAGTAGTAGTAGTAGTAGTAGTAGTCGTCGTAGTAGTAGTAGTCGTAGTAGTAGTCGTAGTCGTAGTAGTAGTCGTAGTAGTAGTAGTAGTAGTAGTAGTAGTAGTAAAAGTATTAGTAAAAGTAGTAGTAAAAGTAGTAGTAGTAGTAGTAGTCGTAGTAGTAGTTAGTAGTAGTAGTAGTAGTAGTAGTAGTAGTAGTACGTAGTCGTACGTAGTCGTACTAATCGTCGTAGTCGTCGTAGTCGTCGCAGGCGGGTCATCGCAATCTTGTAATTGTTGCCATTATTGGGCTCTTCAGGCGTGAATGTGGAGGAAGTGCGGGGCGGGAGCCTCGTCTGTGAGTGACTTGTGAGGGAGTCTCGGGCGGGGGCCCCCTCCCTCGGGGGCACGCAAATCACGTACGTAGTGAATCCGAGGCGGGGCATCGCAATCCTGTAACGGTCGTCACTTTTGGGCCCCCCAGGCGTGAATCTGTAGGATGCGTCGGGCGGGGGCCTCGTCTGCGAGTGAATTGTGAGGAAGTTTCGGGCGGGGGCCCCATCCCTGAGGGGCCCGCAAATCATGTTACGAATCCGGGGCGGGTCATCGCAATCCTGTAGCTGTCGCCACTTTTGGGCTCTTCAGGCTGAGTATGGAGGATGTGTCGGGCGGGGGCCCCGTCTGTGAGCGAATTGCAAAGGAGTCCCAGGCGGGAGCCCCTTCCTGAGGGGCCCGCAGTTCATGTTCGAATCCGAGGCGGCCTGTAATCTCGTCACTTTTGGGTTCCTCGAGCTCGAATATGGAGGAAGTCCCAGGAGGGAGCTTTGGCTGTGAGTGAATTGTGTGGGGGGTTCCCTCCCTAAGGGGCCCGGGCTTCATGTTCGAATCCGAGGCGGGTCATCGGATTCCTGTAACACCTTCGGGCCCCTTTCCCCAGGATGAACATTCAGCAGCCGCATCAGTGAGGGATAGCAGTAGCGTCAGTGAGCGAGCAGATTTTTTTATTCGTTTGTGATCCGTTCCGAATTTAACCGTTTAGCGTTCGTAGTTTTACATATATGTGTTGTATCCATCTGACCTCACTAGACTTATTAGTAGAACCTAGGCTTACGCCCCCAAGCGCGCAACGCAGGTGCGAATAAGTCTGCAGCAGGGCCCGCGCCAGGGCGAGAAGACATATACGCAGAAGAGGCAGTAAGGATGCCTCACCAATCACGAGGTCGACGCTGAGGTTTTTTTTTTCAGATTGGCCGAGAGGATTTTCATGCGGGGTCTTTCCGTCGGAGTATTTTTTTTGCTCGGACCCTGCCGGAGGTCTTCTTGTGGCCGATGTGTGCCCTCTTCGGGGCATTTTGGGTCATATTGAATTCATGTTCGGCCGCCTTGGGGCCATCTTGGGCCGTCTTCGAGGCATCTTGGGCCATCGTGCTGCCTGCACAGGTCGTCTTGGAAGCTCGGGGCGCAGATGCATTGTTTTTGAAAGGGGATCGTGGTTTGGGAGGGCCTGGAGCGCTTGGGAGCAACGCTTGGGAATGCAGGAAGTGCGCGATCCTCGAGCGGGTGCGCGTGGGATGAGGGTCTAGGCGTCAGCGGCCATGTGGGAAGTGCAGATTCCTCGAGCGGGCGCGCATGGAATGAGATTTCAGGAATTGGTTGCCGTGCAGGGGGTGCACCATCCTCGAGCGGGCACGCGTGGAAGGGGCGTCGGGTGCTAGCTGCCATGCGGGACGTGCGCCATCCTCGAGCGGGCCCGCGTGGAAGGGGGGTTGAGGCATTCGCTGGCCTCGGAACGGAGAGGCGATGCACTGAATATTGTTCTGCTATTAGAAGGAGGGGCGGTCCGTTATTAGAATGCATAAAACCCCTACCAGGCAGATGTTGCCATCTTTTCACGCCTCAACGTGCCATGGGGGGCACGATTGCGGATATATGTATATATACATACATATATATACATACATACACACACGCACATATATATATATATGTGTATATATATACATATATATATATTTATAAATCCATGTATATATGTAACTATGCATATATGAGTGTGTAGGTATGCATGTGCATATATCTATTTGTGCGTGTATTTATATACATATATGTATTCATATACGAACATATACAAATACATATACATACATATATATATATATATATATATATATGTGTACAATGATCCTTCTGACCATCGTTGTATTAATTTGTTCGTCTGTTCGGTATTTCATGGCTTTCGGCCTACCTAGTCACCGCGCCTGGGTTGTGGGTGAGACGCCTCTTGGATCTTCGTTGGGATCTTGTGGGAGGCCTCTCGGGGGCCTCCTGGGGGCAGCCTTGAAGCCCCTTGTGGGTTGTTTTGATGCCTTTGGGGCCTCTTTTCGGTGCCTCTTGGGGCCTCGTTGGGGCCTCTTGGGGGCCTCTTGGGGCCTCTTTTGGGCGCCTCTTGGGGGCCCTTCGGGACCGAGGGCTCGACATGTCCGTTCAGGTCCTCCGTCTGTTCCTCTTTTGGAGCCGTGTTGGGGGCCTCTTGGGCCGTCTTCGGGCCCTCTGGGGCAGTCTTTGGGTCCTCTTGGAGGTCTCTTGGGTCGTCTTGGGGCGATCTTGGGGGCCTCTGAAGCCGTCTTGGAGCGTCAGGGTGCCGACACGTCGATACCGCCCCACGGAAAAACGCAGACGTTTGCCTTCTGAGGCCTTCCTTCTTGGGAGGCCTCTAGGAGCCTCTTGAGGCGTCTTGGGGGCTTCTTTTGAGGAGCCTCTTGAGGCGTCTTGAGGCGTCTTGAGGCCTCTAGGAGCCTCTTGAGGCGTCTTGGGAGGCCTCTAGGAGCCTCTTGAGGCGTCTTGGGGGCTTCTTGGGCCGTCGTGGGCCATCTTTCGGGCGTCTCGGACCACTTACTTGTGCGGCCTTTGCTTGCTTGCTTTCGCTTTTGCTGCTGCCTTCTCTTTCCCCCTCCCTCTCCCCTTGCTGCTGCTGCTGCTGCCCTCTTCCCCCCCAGCCACAGGGCAACCTTCTCGCGCAGGTAAGAACAAGTGCGTCTTGAGGCGTCTTGAGGCGTCTTGAGGCGTCTTGGGAGGCCTGTTGGGAGGCCTCTGGGAGCCTCTTGAGGCGTCGTGTGCCATCCTGGGCGTCTTGGAGTCCACTTGTGCGGCGAGGCGGGGCCCTGCGGCCGCCCCGGCCGGAACAAAAGTTGCGCGGCAGGGCGCGGCAGGCTGCAGGGAGGCACGCGACGCGCCGCAGGCTCGCAGAGGGCCCCGGAAGCGCCGCGGGCCCCCAGGGCCTCCCGAGCTCCCCGAGAAGGGACCCAAGAGGCCCCCGAGAGGCCCTCTATAGATCTCAGTGGGCCCTGGAAGCGGCAGGCTTAATTAGTGGGCCCTGGAGAAAGCACACGGACACAATGAATCATCGATTCTCCAGAAGATGTGGAGAATATGGGAAGTGGGGGGGAAGACAAAAAGTTAGAACATGTGGGAAAATATGGGGGATCCTGTTCTTTGTGTCTATGTATTTGTGTGCCCAAGGGCCTTAGTGGGCTTCGGAAACGACAGGGCCGTTTTTTTTACCGGCTCCATTTTGCCGTTTTTGTTGCCGCTTCCGTCGCTGCTTTTTTGCCGGCTCCGTTTTGCCGTTTTTGGACCGGCTCGGGCTCCGGGTCCCGTCCTGGAGCCGTTTTTTTGTTGTTGGTTTAGCCGTGTCCGGTCGCCGTTTTTTTGGGCCGCTTTCATTTTCAAGGGACAGTTTTTCGGAAACGGTGCGAACAAAAAAACGGCCTAGCCTGGAGCCTTTTTTCTGTTTAGCCGTGTCCGGTCGCCGTTTTTTTGCCGCTTCCATTTTCAAGGGGCAGTTTTTCGGAAGTTTACCAGTTTGAAACAAATCCCTATCCCTATGTTTGACATCACCTCACCTCGATGCCGATCTTAAGGATTCCCTCAGCTTCTGAGGGCCTATCCCTAAGATTGTCCTCGCGTTTTGCTCGCCCATCTTAGGGATAGGGACACGTTCGAGGCTGGTTGGAAGCGGTGCGAACAAAAAAACGGCCCTGCCGTGTCCCGGGGCCCACAGTAAGGCCGCAGGGGCCACGCGGCGCGCCCCCGCCGGTGTGGCGGTGTTGGGGTCCGGGCCCCGTGGGGATATCTACGGGGCGTGAAAACGACCACAGCCACTGCTTTTCTTCTGTTGCCGTCTTCCGGCCCGCAGAAACAAAGCAGTGGCTGTGTTCATTTTCGTGGAGTTTGGCACCAGGGAAATGACCACAACCACTGCTTCTTTTTCGGCCGGCTGGAAGGCGGCGCAAACAAGAAGCAGTGGTTGTGGTCATTTTCCTGCCCCGCAATATAGCCATCGCAGACTTTATGTCGGGCCTGTCCCCCTACAGGGGGATTTTCGACGAAACATAAAAAAAACCCAAAGACACCAAGAAAGTCAAACAGATAGATTAAGAATAGTCCCCAGACTATCTTTGGACTATTTTTTTGATTACTGTTGGGGTATTTCCTTTTATTTTTCGTCGAAAATCCCCCTGTATGGGGGACAGGCCCGACTTAACGCAAACTGGAACACAAATACATTACCAGGGGCGGTGTGGCAGTTTTGGGTCCGGGCCCCGTGGGGCTATCCATCGCAAACCGGAACACATGTTCACGAACGAGCATCACACACACACACACCCATACCCATAGGGGGGTCGTTGGGGGGAGGACTGGTCATGGGTATGGGTGCGGGTTGTCGGACCCTGGGGGACGCTCCCTTTCGAGCGGGGACCCCCACTCGACAACACGCACCCATAGCCCTCTCCGACCTTCCTATGGGTATGGGTGTGTGTTGTTGGTTTGTCATTTGTACATTACCAGTGGCGGGCTGTTTTTCAGTCCCACGGCTTTTCAAGGGTCAGGGACGACGTCGGGGTGGTGTGGTGTATACTTCTCCCCCGTTTTCCAAGGGAAACAACGGAACATGGATACGCCAGGATCCCGTATACACCAGAATCCGCGTTCTTGTGTGAATTTCAGCGCAGGGTCGGGAAAAGCGTCGGTGTATGAAGTTCGTTTCCCTAATTCAGGGTTGGCGCAACAACACTATGTGAACGTGCATGCAGGGAGCATCTAGAGCTTGTGCCATGCAGTACTCTGGAACACCACCTTTTCAGAGAGTAACGGTGCGAGAGCAGCAATTTTGCACGCGAGGTTCTCTGCTCTCTCATAGTACCTCAAAAAATTGGAAGTGCTTCTCCGAGGGTCAGATCTTCCTTATCGTTGCCGTTCCATGTGTGAGCGACGCAGCCATCGTTCGCAAATCGATGTGCATAGCATTCATGACTACTTATGCAGTGCAAGCGCTCCACCGTTTCATTGCGTTGACGTTCAGCTGTGCTCGACGAAGGTAACTGATTATGTAGGTGCCCACTTTCTCATTTCTCCGCGCTGCGTTCCGCTTGGTCGTGCCCGTACTGGCCTCGCCTTCACCTCGTCATCGATCTCAGCGCCGGCTCTTTTCTTTAAGCCATGGGGCGTAGTTCATCGGATGCAGACAGCCTGCTGCGATATCCATGTCCCGTTTTACATTATCGCTTTGTTTCGACTCATTCTAGCCCATCGGCGAGGCCGGCAGCCTTTCGTGCGGCTGTGGGACACCAGCACGTGGGAGGTCACCGTGGCTCTCTAAACGAAGGTGGCAGGAGGAGGCCGAGGCTGTCGCATGCATGAGCGAGAGGGTTCAGCGAAGCTCAAACCACCATCCGTCGCCACATCTCTCCCTTTCACGCTCACGTGGAAGGGCGGTGTCTCGCTCGTTCCGTCGGTCGGGGCCCCGCTCGCCGCCTTCCTGGGAGGGCTGGGGCCGGTGGTCACGTCTGCTTACGCGGAGGTGCCAGGTGAGCGACACAAGACATCGGGGTCGTCTCGGCCAGCATTGGCGCGTGAGTTGCCCGCGTAAGGTCGCGCGCAAGCGCCCTCGTTTCCACTGGCGTGCCGCGCTGGCGGCCCGCGTACGCCGCTGCGTAAGGTCGCCATTCAGGAGGGGAAACGACACAAAGACACCATTCATCGTCGACTTGCAGGGAGATGTGGGAAAGTATCAAGCAGTGGCGAAGCGTCCGGGCTCGCCTATAGCCCTACCAAAGAATGTTCTAAGAGCCTCTTGTGGTCTCCACGAAATGTTCTTAGAGCATTTCTGGCGGAGTCTCTTGTTTTTTTCACACATCGGGTTTATGTTCTAAGAACATTGCTTTTGTTATCAGAACATTTTTGGATTCTAAGAACATTCCGTGGTAGGACTATAGGAATGCCGGGACGGTCGGTCCCTGCTCAAAAGTATGGGAAGTAAGCGGAAAGATGAAAACCAATGGAACATATGGAAATAGGGGGATTTTGGGATTTGTGTCTATTCATTTAGTCGCTTTGCTCACTCCGCTGGCCCATCTTGCATCACTGGTGCTATATGTTTGTGTGCTCGTGGCGAGCGAAAAGGGGGAGGAGGACGAGAAGGAGGATGAGGAGGGGGATGAGGATGAGAAGGAGGTCGCTGGAGGGCTTTTTGTGTCAATTCGACGGGCAAGACTGGTCATGGACAATGCGCCTCTTTGGGAGTCGCTTGTGGTCTTCTGAGAGGCTTCTCGAGAGCCTCTGGGATTTCTGTAGGGGAACAAAAAATGACATAAACATAAAAACTCGAAGGCCCGCGCGGATTTCTCGGATCGGCGCTGAGGCCCCCTGGCGGCGCCCCCGACGCCGCCTCTGGCGCGCTCCGCGCGCCAGGGAGGGGGGTCCAGCGCCGATTCGAGAAATCCGTGCGGGCCTCCGAGTTTTTGTGTTTATGTCATGGTTTGTTCCCCTATTGTGTCAATGTGTTTATATATATATATATATATACATGTGTGTGTGTGTGTGTGTCCAGGGGCCCCTTCAGCCATGCCAGCTCGCGCAAGTCCTCTCGCGGATCGTCGCCCAGGCGCCGGGCCTGCCCGCTGCTGCTCCTGCCCCTCCGCCGGACCCCGCCGGGCTTTCCTGCCGTGGATCGTGCTGCTGTGAACCAGCCTGGGGCATATCCTTGTTGAAAGAAGGAGGAGGAGGAGGAGGAGGAGGAGGAGGAGGAGGATGAGGAGGAGGAGGAGGAGGAGGAGGAGGCACCCCGGAGGTGTCGTGGGGCCTCCTGGCCGTCGGGTGGCGTTCCCGTTGGGATTTCCAGGGCAGCCTGGAGCGTCCGGGGAGCGGGGCCCCTCACTGGGTGGCTTCTCTTGGTGCCGCGGGCCTCCGTCGACGGCATACGGAACAAACTCACAGACACAATTCATCTTCGATTCCCCAGAAAATATGGGAAAATATGGGAAGAAGGGGGGGAGGGCAGAAACCGTGAAAATATTGGAAAATATGGGGAATTATGTTATTTGTGTATATTTGTTTGTGTGTCCCGGGGCCCCTTCATACACGTCGGCTGTTGAAAGTAGGTTTTCTTGTATTGCCTGATCCCAGTGTACTTCTGGCGCCTTCCTGCTTCAAGGAGCGATCTGCTTCTGCTGTGTTTTGCTCTTCTCTGCGAGGGCCTGAACCCAACCTACTCTATCCGCCTTCATACTTTCTTGTTTGACCTGCCTCTTCCGGCCGCCGTGTATCACCTATGGTTGGCATCGCCTCATCTCGATGCCGATCTCAAGTTTTCCCCCGGTTTTCGAGGACGCACCCCACATATTGTCATTGCCTGCTGGCTTGCCCATCTCAGGGGCAGGGAAGGTATCGAAGCGGGTCAGAGCGCGAAGCGGGGACGCACGCCGACTCCATCAGCCGGAGCTCCTTCCTGCGCAGGTGCGGGCTCGGGCCAGGCCAGGGTCGAGGATTGGGGGCCGAGGGGCCCGATGGCTGCAGTCTGTGGATGTTTTCGGTGCTTTCTCGGCCCCTGGGGGCTTCCAGAGGCCTCTGTCTGGGCGCCTCCTGAGTCCTCCCCTCGCCCTCCCTGCCCGCCTGGGCCAGCAGTCGGGCGACGAGAACTGCGCACATGCGCCGATCCTGGCCAGACCCATTCTGGGTCAGGATCGGCGTAACGAGGACGAGGACGAGGAGGAGGAGGAGGAGGAAGAAGAGGAAAAGGTGGAGGAGGACGAGGACGAGGACGAGGACGAGGAGGAGGAGGAGGACGAGGAGGAGGAGGAGGAAGAGGAGGAGGAGGAGGAGGAGCAGGAGGAGGAGGAGGAGGAGGAGGACGAGGTCGAGGACGAGGACGAGGACGAGGACGGACGAGGAGGGAGGAGGAGGAGGAGGAGGAGGAGGAGGAGGAGGAGGAGGAGGACGCGGACGAGGACGAGGAGGAGGAGGACGAGGATGAGGACGAGGACGAGGAGGAGGAAGAGGAGGAGGAGGAGGAGGAGGAGGAGGAGGAGGAGGAGGAGGGCATGTGCGGGGGTCCGCTGCCCGCAGAGGTCGCCCTGCACGTGTCCGCCGGCGCGCCGGGGCCCGCCGCTGGCGCCAGCGGCTCCGAGGCGTGCGCGGCGTCTCTGGCCTGGTGCGGCGGCAAGGCCGCGGGGGCCCCGGCGGGGAGCCCGGCCAGGTTCTGCACGAACGAAATGGGCACGGAAAGAATGGGTACAATGCCCAACAGCGGATCCGGTTCATTTTGAGCAGGACTCGCTGTCCACGCCTCCGCGGCCTGTGCCCATTCGAGACAGAAGGCCGCCTGCCCAGCAGCGGCCGCTGTTGGTTTGGGACAACATTTGCCGTTGGGCATTGTACCCATTCTTTCCGTACCCATTTCGGGCGTCCAAACAGGCCGCGGGCAGTCGAGTAGGGAACTCTCACAGGGCTCATTGCGACTCCTCCGATTCGATTCGATTCGATTTCGATGGCTTCTGATTCCGATTCCATTCGACTTCGGATTCCGAATTGGGCTCCTATTCCCTATTGGACGCATGCTATATTGCCTGCTCATTTGCGCCGATTCGACTTTTCCCCTTCTCGGCTGCCGATTTCCGCCGTTCCGACTCATTTCGATCGCCGATCCGACTCATCGATTCGATTCTGGACTCTCCTGCCTTCACGGGCGAAGAACTATATAAAGTCACATTTTTCGTCGTCTGGGGCGCCTGTCTCAGGGCGGTTGGAAGGTTCAGACCTCTACGGGGGCACGTCAGGGCAGAAGCTTTCCAGCCGCCCTGGGACAGGCGCCCCCGGCGACGGAACAGTTTATTGTATACCGGTCTTCGCCCGCTAAGAATCGACCACATGATTGATTTGCCATTGCATTGTTTTTCGATGCCGGCCGAGCAGCGCCATGCTCATGACTGGTGATGCCCCGCGACAGAGCCCGCATTTCTGTTCTCGAGCCCTGATCGGTGCTCTGCTGCTGCGTCGGGCATTCGATTCTGCATTAGGTGTTCGGTTCGCGCAGATGTCCATCGAACTGGAGGGTATCATAACAGTGTCTCACAGCGGTGTCGAGACTCCAGAATGGGCTGCTCTTGGCAAGGTTCAGATGGGGAATCAAGGAAGAGGAGGAGGAGGAGGAGGAGGAGGAGGAGGAGGAGGGAGGAGGTGGTGGAAAAGGAAGGAGGATGAAGGGGAGGAGTAGGAGGAGATTTTTTTCGCGGGGAGGTGGCAACGTTTCGTGGGGAAGCCGAGGGTTTGGGGGGAGGCCGAGGTTTTGGGAGAGTCCGAAGTGAAGTGTCGGACAGGCACAAAACTACACTTTGGGCGAGTGGATTCGCTTCTTGCGCGGATCCCCAAATTCCAAACTTATTTTTGCGACATCGTCTTACGTACTGGTTCGCCCGGAGCTTGTTTTTTTATTGCTCGGACCCGTATCGCCCGTTACGGGGGGGGGTCCCCCCCCCCCCCCCCGTAACGGTAACGAGCGTACGGGGACGGGGGTGCGGACCCCCCCTCCGTCCAGGCAGGCATGCTGTGACGCTCACTTGTGTGCTCACAAGCATTCTGTCTCGCTCACAGGCGTGGCGCGGTGCTCTCACGGACGCAGTGGTGCCCTGTTGCTGAGAGGCGTTGGTGCGGCGGTCGGATTGCGGCGCTCGTAGCTCCCAGAGATGTGGTGTGTACAGGCCGCACACGGGCGTTATGTCATACGTGAATGTTGCGGTGTTCACAATTGCCGTGGTGTGCACAGGCATTGCGGGCCCTGATGCAGGGGGCCGTGCCCAGGGCAATAAAAAACAACATGCACAAACAAATTACATATTGAACTTGATTGGGTGGGGATGGGATATGAAGGAGGGGCATGAGGATCTCTCACAGCTTTGGCGCCCTCCTCGCGAAGGGTGGCGGGAATTGCACCCTCTTCGCCGGTCGTCGCCACAGCCGCAGCGGCGGCGACCCCAGCGCGGGCGTTCGAGGTTGAATGCTGCTAGGGGGCCCCATTCGGGCCTGGGAGGCTCCCTTGAAGCAGTGCCGGTCCACGAGGGCTGTCCGTGCGGTCCGAAACCCGTCTCTTGTGGGACCTGTTTGCTTCATGGGCGACCTCCAATGGATATCTTTCGGCGGCGAGCCCAGGAGGGGAGTGAGAGGGGGCAGGCCTTCTCAGAAGGCGGCGGGACTTCTCAGAAGCCCTGTGGCCTTCAGAGAAGCCCTCCGTGTCTTCGGGGGAGGCTTGGACATCTTCTCAGGAGGCCGGAGGCCTTCTGAGCCTTCTCAGAAGGCCCGCCCCCTGTCATTTCCCCCTTCGGCTCGCCGCCAAATCTTGCGGGCAGTGCCAACGGGCACTGCGCTTTAACACTTGATCGGCGGTGTGGCGCGCCACAGGTGCCACAGAATGGTCGTCGTCATCCCTGCCGCGTCCGTTGTCATTATCCTGCGGGCTGCACCCGGAGTCCCGACGCCCGCCTGCCAGCATGACGTTTCCCCGAACAGTGCGCGCACCAGGAGTTCCGTTGAAACGCAGCGCCACAAAGAGGCCCCGCCTTTGGCGCAACCTGTGGCGCAACCATCGACGCAATCTATGGCACGCCCTGAGGGCGCAACCTAGGGCGCAACGTAAGGCGCGATGTGTGGTGCGCCCTGGGTGCGCAACCTATGGCGCAGCTTACGGCTCAACCTATGGAGCAGGTAATTGAACGCAAGCACAACGTGTGGTGTAACGCATCGGGCAAGCCATGGCGCAACCAGCCGGTGCACTCTCACAATATCATTATGACTACTACCACTGTCCTCCCTCCATTGTCCCTGTGCTGGTGCAAGGGGCTGGACTGGGCGAGACCTGCACGCGGATGTGGCCGCATGTCCTTCCAGCGCTCGGCCCTCCTACCTCGCGCGGCTGGTCACGCCAGCCCCCCGCATGTGTATCCAGCAAGTGGGCCCCAACCGCTGCTGAAGCTTTCGGCAACTGGCTGCGGACACGGCGGCGGCGGCGACGGCGACGGCGGCATCGGCGGCGACGACGACGGCGGTGACGGCGGCGGCGGTCACCTTCACCGCCGCCGCCGCTTGCCGCCGTCGGCGTCGTCGCCGTCGCCGCCGCCGTCGTCGTCGTCGTCGTCGTCGTGGTCGCCGTCGCCGCCGCCCGTGTCGCCGCCGCCGCCGTCGCCCCCCCGGTCGCCGTCGCAACTGACGGCGACGACGACGACGCACCCGCGTGCACGCTCCAGCCGTCGACCCATGTCTCAAGGGCCTTGTGCTTGTGCAGGGGGCTCCTGCTTCCTGTATTCCCTAGGCTGCCGCCGCCCCGCGCGCCCCCACGGCGCGTGGTTTACACTCCGCACAAAAAAACCGTACACAAACTTTGTGGTGCACACGTGCCACGTGGTGTACACAGGCGCCACGGGTCACACTCCCATGATGTACACAGTCGCAATGGAGTACACAGGCGCTGTGGGCTCAACAGGTCCGAGCGCTTTTTGAATTAGAAAAACTAAGATCCACAAGCAGCTCACATAATGAAAGGGCCACGGTTGGGCCCCCAAGCGATCTTCTGGACTTTCGCCCCGCTGGTACCTTACAGGTTTACACAAGTTTTGTGGTGTACGCTGGCATTCTGGTGCAAACACGGGGCGTTGAAACAGCAGCTGTGGTGCACGCGGGCGCCGCGGTGTGCACCAACACTGAGATGTACAAGGGCGCTGTGGTGCACCCGCCTGTCATGATGTGCTCAGTCGCCGTGGTGCACTCACATACCATTTCTGCCGCAGTTCTGGTGAACAAAGGCATCGCGGTGTACAGAGCCTGTGTAGTGTGCGCAGGCACGGTCGGCTTCGACGACGACGACAGCGGCGACGACGACGACGAAGCCTACCGTGCCGACAGTTGTGCTGGTAATAAGTACCAGGGTCCGTGCGAGGGCCCCGCCGCGCGTTACCGTTACCCCCAACTTGGGGCCGGACCCCCCCCCGTAACGGGCGTTACCCCCCCAATAAAATTAGCTTGGCGAAGGACCCAACCATATGCAGTCGTGGGTCCCGCCATTGTGCGTATCTTCTTCGGCGGCACACCTTATGGGGCCACGAAGCGTGGGATGGGGGTGTGCCGAAATGGGTGTAGGGGGCGCGTGCGGGCGGCAGCACTGGGGCCTTCGGTGGAGCTCCCTATGAGGCCACAAAACGTTTGAGGGGTGTGCCGAAATGGGTGTAGGGGACGCATGCGGGCGGCAGCACTGGGGCCTTCGGTGGAGCTCCCTATGGGGCCACGAAGCGTGTGAGGGGTGTGCCGAAATTGATGTAGGGGACGCATGCGGGCGGCAGCACTGGGGCCTTCGGTGGAGCTCCCTATGGGGCCATGAAGCGTGTGAGGGGTGTGCCGAAATGGGTGTAGGGACGCATGCGGGCGGCAGCACTGGGGCCTTCGGTGGAGCTCCCTATGGGGCCACGAAACGTGTGAGGGGTGTGCCGAAATGGGTGTGGGGACGCATGCGGGCGGCAGCACTGGGCCTTCGGTGGAGCTCCCCATGGGGCCACGAAACGTGTGAGGGGTGTGCCGAAATGGGTGTAGGGGGCGCATGCGGGCGGCAGCCCTGGGGCTTCGGTGGGGCTCCCTATGGGCCACGAAGCGTGTGAGGGGTGTGCCGAAATGGGTGTAGGGGACGCATGCGGGCGGCAGCCCTGGGGCCTTCGGTGGAGCTCCCTATGGGGCCACGAAACGTGTGAGGGGTGTGCCGAAATGGGTGTAGGGGACGCATGCGGGCGGCAGCACTGGGGCCTTCGGTGGAGCTCCCTATGGGGCCACGAAACGTGTGAGGGGTGTGCCGAAATGGGTGTAGGGGACGCATGCGGGCGGCAGCCCTGGGGCCTTCGGTGGAGCTCCCTATGGGGCCACGAAACGTGTGAGGGGTGTGCCGAAATGGGTGGGGACGCATGCGGGCGGCAGCACTGGGGCCTTCGGTGGAGCTCCCTATGGGGCCACGAAACGTGTGAGGGGTGTGCCGAAATGGGTGTAGGGGAGCGCATGCGGGCGGCAGCCCTGGGGCCTTCGGTGGAGCTCCCTATGGGGCCACGAAACGTGTGAGGGGTGTGCCGAAATTGGTGTAGGGGATGCATGCGGGCGGCAGCACTGGGGCCTTCGGTGGAGCTCCCTATGGGGCCACGAAACGTGTGAGGGGTGTGCCGAATTTGGTGTGGGTGACGATGATGATGATGATGATGATGATGATGATGATGATGATGATGATGATGATGATGATGATGATTATTATTATGATGATGATGATGATGATGATGGTGATGGTAATGGTGATGGTGATGGTGATGATGATGATGATGGTGATGGTGATGGTGATGGTGATGATGATGATGATGATGTTGTTGATGATGATGATGATGATGATGGTGACGATGATGATGATGATGGTGATGATGATGATGGGAGGGGGGAGGAGGCGGAGGAGGAGGGAGGAGGAAGGAAAGGAACGCGGGGCACCGTCTCTTCAAAACGAGGACCCAACACCACAGGATGGTTGGGAAAAACCAGCTCCCGCCATTCGAGGGGGCCGATCGCGCCTGTCGGTTTTGCTGTGGCCTCGACGTCGCTTGCCAGTGTCAGTGTGGAGTCAAGACTTGCGCTTCACGAGTGGATTGGAGGATGAGCGCAAGGTGAGTGTTTCAGCTGCGGGGGGGCGCGATCGTTTGACGCCACGCAGTGGCCAGGGGCAATTGGGAAACGTTCAGGGAAATGGAGGGCGGCAGGTAGAGGAAGAACGGGGGAGGGGGAGGGCAAGGCAGCGGGCGGGAATAGGAAACATAGGGCCCAGGCGAGATGCTCTGATAGGGGGAGCGGTGTGGGCGGAGGGCGCAGTTGGAATTCTTTCGGATAGCTCTGGGACGTTCAGACACTTCCGCCCAGAGGCCGGCAAGGGGTTCAGCGGCCCTTGCCTTCCTGACTCTGCAGGCGGGGCGCGACGACGCACCCGACCTGTACCCCATCCTTTTCACTAGGTGCCGGTCTGTACGTGTTCGCCCTGCGCGAGACATCCAGCACGTTCAAAACTACAATTCGCCAGGCACTAGGTGTAGTTCTGCACGTGCTGGTTTCGCCGGAAACATCTTTACAAAACGGAGCACTTATAGAACTACACCTAGCCAGCGGGTCGGGGTGCCTGTCGGGTGCTGCCACTCGCGCTCCCAACGTGTACCGCGCCCCGGCCGCTAAGTGCCGTTCTGTGCGTGTCCCCTCTTCGCGAAGCGTCGGCTGCCCGCGCTGCCCGTCGCCGAGGCCCCGCCCCCTGGGCCGCTTCCCACCGACATCCCACACTCAGCGAAGCCATCCGCATGCTTGGGGGCCTGGACCTCGCGCAACCCGCTTCCCTCCCCCGCGTGTGCCCCAACAGCAAATCCGCGATCCGATCCCCCGCACTTTCGAGTTCTTCTTCGTGCCGGATTCCCCGTCCGAGGGTGAAACGCTGGTTCGTGTTCTGATTTTTCTTGCGGTTGCCGCCAAGTTTCGCCGTGAAACATGGTGATCGCTTCCATGCTTGGCACGCATCGTCGTCGGCGAGACCATCGCCTTCCATCGTAGGTCGTGAGGCGGTGCCCATCAACCCTGGCCGACCGACGCGCCAAATCAAATTATGATTGCCCCCCCTGGTCCCCGCAACAAGGTGCAGTTTTGTTGTGTGTAGTTGTAGATGTGTTCGAAAGTGTTTGGGGGAACCGAGGTTTTGGCGGGTGGTGGAGGTTTCTGGGGAGGCCGAGGTTCTGGGAGAGGCCGAAGTTTTGTGGGGAGCAGAGGTTTTGCAGAGAGGTGGAGGTTTCGAGGGGAGGCGTGGGTTTTGGGGGAGGCCGAGGCTTTGAGGGGAAGCGTTTTTTTGGGGGGGCGGAGGCCGGGGTTTGGAGTGGGGTGCCGAGGTTTTGGGGGAGACCGAGGTTTTTTTGTAGGTGGGGAGGCGGAGATTTTCGGGGGAGGCCGAGGGTCTTTGGGGGAGGGCCCCTGGAGGCCGAAAGCGGCAACAGGAAGCTGCCCGGTCGTGATTTGTCTTCACGGAGGCCTGGAGGCCGTCGACCCCCCCATGTTCAATGCCGATGTCGCGCCGTGGGTTCGTTGCTGTGGATCCTGAGGCCCAATATGGGTTTGGGGCCCAAAGACGCGAGGATCTGAGAGTCCGCCGCGCCCCCTGCTCACAGCCAGAGTTCAGAGGGGAAAACCACAGACACAATTAATCGTCGATCCCCAGGAACATAAGGGAAAATATGGGAATTAGGCGGGAAGACAAAACCACCGAAAATATGGGACAATATGGGGGATCATTTTATTTGTGTGTATTTGTTTGTGTGTCCTTTGGCCCCTTGAAGAGTCTCAGTCTCTGAGGGGGCGCGAGCTCGGACGCTCGCCCACCCGGGGTGCGACAGAGGATGGCGCTCATCGGAGGGAGGCCACTGGAGGCCGGAGAGGTTCCGAGTGGTAAAACATCCGGAGGAAAATATGCACACAGACACAATTAATCCTCGATGCCCCAGACAATATGGGGAAATATGGGAAGTGGGGGGGAAGACAGAAACCCAGAAAATATGGGGAAATATGGGGAATAGTTTTATTTGTGTGTATTTATGTGTGTGTCCTGGGGCCCCTTCAAAAAAGCACGCGCGAGCCATCACATTCTCAACATGCCAGGCGTGAACGGCAATCCGCGGGCTTTCTGGTGAAAACCAGCAGGTGGTTGGGGGAGAACGGAGAGCAGTGTCCACAATCGTGATGTTTCTGCTCCTCTTGCTGCTCTTCGTCCGAGTCGCACCGCTACTCCAGGGTCTCGCCACCTTGAGCATACTCAGCGAGCTTATGGTCATCTCGCGCCACATCTATGATTCCCATGTCTGTTTGAGTCACATCTGTCATCTGCATTGTATCGCAGGTCTTCGTTCGGGGCTTCGGCCTGAAGCAGCTCCCTGGCCTCCTCCTGGGCGTCCTCCTTTTTTTGAAGCGTTGTAGCTCGAGTTCGTGAGCGAAGCCTGATATCCCGAACACTCTGCACTCATCTACCGCGCAGAAGGCCGGGGGGGGCAAAACCCTCCCTGAGGGGAGGTTAGGGGGGATTTTCCGAGGGGGAGTCGGGGAGCTGCCACACTGTCTTCCGAAGCGCGCCAGAGGCGGCGGCAGAGGCACCGCCGAGGGGACCCGGCGCCGACCTGAGAGATTCACGTGGACCTCTGAGGGTTTATGTTTATGTTGCTCTTTCTTCTTCGATCTTTCTCCTGCGATCGTCGGCGCCTCTGTCGTTACTGTCGGCTTTCGGTTCGTCATTCGGCTCTTGGCGGCCGCTCGGGACGTTCCGGGCAAGGCGCAGCTGAAGGCAGTCACCTGTGGGCTCGGAAACCGCCAAGAGCCGACGAAAGCGTCCGACAACTTCGTCGTTCATCGTCCGTCGTCGGTCGCTGGTCGTCCGCCGGCTGTCCTCCGCCCCTCGTCGTCGATCAGGGCTCGAGCGAAGCGGTGTTTTTGTGATCGTGGGCCGTTTTGGCTCAAGTACACGCTGTTTCAGGTCTCCCTTCAGGGTGTCTTGTATTCGGCTACCGAACTGGAGCTCAGATATCAGGATCAGGACGCCTCCTTCCTCAACGCAAATTTCGGTTCTGAAGAACGGGGCAACTCCGGTGCAGTTTAAGGAGGAGAACCCGCACTGGCAGGGAAGGAAAGCATACGAACGGTACGAACGGTACAAGGTGACGTCGACGACGGGCGAGGCAGGCTTGTACGGTGCCACGTTTCAAGATTTGAGCGGTAATTACAAGAAAGGCTATCTCAAAGTTTGGGATCAGGCCGACGATCGAGCACCTTCATCGAAACGTGGCGCCGTCGAGGGGACCCCTGATCGGGAGGGCATGGCACGATCGAAAGTTCCAGTTCGAGACCTCGCCCAACAATTCTCGGACACCCTGAAGACAGATACCATCGAGAGAGTCGAGATGAGCCCGGCCACGATTGCAGCGCTTCGGGGCATGATCAAGGAGGATATTCGGGCAGGCAATGCGGAGATGGAACGGGTGGTGGTGTCAACGATGGAGGAGGCCATTGCCCCGTTGAAGGAGGAGCTGGAACAGGAACGTGAACATCGCAAGAAACTCGAACATCGTATTGGTGTCCTGGGGGAAGTCATCAAAACACGACGGGGCGGAGGAGGGGGAGGAGGGGAAAATGAACAGGTGGAGGCCGATGTCGATAAGTCGGTGGCCGTGGTCGGGGGATTCGGAGAGACTGATGCCGACGCAGCTGAGAAGTACGTCGGGGATGTGTTCGGCGATGTTGAAGGGGTGGGGGAGGTGTGCGTCACGAACCCACAGCCCGTTGTGGCTTTTGTCCGTTTCGTGTCGGACACGACGGTTTTGAAGTTCTTACGCAAACATCGCAGGAACCAGAAGTTCAAGGATGCAAGCTTGTGGGCCTCAGAAAACAGGTCGGTCGAGGAGCGGCGGCGGGTAAAGATTTTGAACAAAATAAGAAAGTTCGCGATTGAGCACGAGGGCTACGACGCGAAGAACGTCGTCGTGAACTACAGGACCTTCAAAGTGCACGTGCGCAATGGCCGGAAGTTGGTGCATCTGGCCGATGTGCTGGACGACGCTTCCGTGGAGTGGGCCGAGGGGGAGCACTCGGCAGGAGAGACTTTGAAGGGAGCAGTTGAGGAGGTCGTGGAGGAGATTTGTCTCTAGGGGCTCTGGCAGGGTAGGCATGGCCAAAGCAGCCACAGCCAGGACAGCCAGGACATAGAGCACGACATGCACGACGAATTCATCAAAATACGCATGTTCACAAAGAATTTGCAGAGCATCCTGGAAGAGACTCGTTTTCTGGATTTTGTTGCAGGGGTTTGACAAGCTACAATATGATGTTGCGTTCTTTTTCGGAAGCTTGACGCAAAGACCGACAGGAAGTCATATCCATCCCAGCGGGGGGGCAACTTTACTTGAGTGGAGGTTCAATGCGCAGAGGGGTTGGCATCACCATATCGTCGAGATTTTCGTCACGTATTTTGGGGTTCGTTTTCAGCCATACTCTCCAATATTCGGTTCTTTAGATTTTCAGTTGGGCGGCAAATTGTTCCGGGCCGTTGCTTGTTACTTTCCGACTGCTTGGGGTAACGATGACGTTGTGCAGGAATTATACGACTTTTTGTTTTTGCTGCTTTCTGGATTGCGACGCGCGTGGTCGGATCCAGTTGGTTGGCGGCGACTTCAATGCATCTATTGGCGCACCTGCTGTTTTCGACGTTGCTGACTCATTGGGCGATTGCGGGACTGGGCCCCGGAGCGAACGTGGAAGTTTGATGGTCCAGTTCGTAGTGGAGCACGGGCTGCGCATCTTGAGCCGGCAGTCGGTGGCAGAACGTAGTGAACATGGCTGGACCTGCAGACGCACTATGGACGGGGCTTTGGTGCAGCTAGATTTTCTTCTGGCGGGTAGCCGGGTCCGCTGTCACAGCACGTGGTACGACAATTGTTTGCCAATCGGTCTTGGCCATCGTTGCGTCCACAGCGTTGCGCAGCTGAGGGTGCAGCGGGACGTGTCTACCAATGGGGAAAAGCGCAAGCGGCTCCAGAAGTCTCTCAAGAAGTGGAGACCAAATCTGGACGAGAGTGGCCAACCAAAAGATTTCCAACATTACCTGAGCACGTGGGTGCTAGAACATGGGAGTACGGCGTCTTTCGAGCAAGTTGAAGCAGCCCTTCAAAATGCGACAACGAAGTTCGGCTATACTGCGACCCGCAGGATGCGTTTCAGTCCAAGTTCACGTCTTCAGGAGCTCCGGGTGCAGAGAAGACGTGCCCGCGACCATGCTGAATCCAAGCGGCTCAGTTTTGAGATCCGGCGCTTGCATGGACAGGAAGTCAGAGCATGGAAGACAGCGCAATTGGAGGACATGTTGAGGAGTTCGAAGCACTGGTACGAAATCGAATCGCTGTTGGAGAAGATCAAAGGGAGAAGCCAGCCCCAACCACCATCGGATAATGACTTTGCTCAATTCCTTGGCGGCTTGTTTGCTGGGGCGCCGCCTGCGCCGGCAAGACCGCAGACTCTCGCGGGTGACCTGTTCTCCGCGACAGAACTAGACGCTGCGGTGGGCAGGGTGAACGCGAAGCGAGCTTCTGATGATATTGGCTTGGTTGCAGAACGGGAGCCGTTGGCTATCATTGTGCAACAGAGTATTGCTGGAGGGGCTTCCCCCGGAGAGCTGGCGACGAACCTTGTTCCAGATGCTTCCGAAAAGTGCGAAGGCCGTAGCTGTTTCTGATTGCCGGCCAGTTGTCAGCGCACGGGTTCAGCACAAGCTATTTGCATATTTAGCGCTGGGGCGCTTAGAGAGAAAGCTGGGCAAACACCAACCTGAAGAACAGCGCGCATTCCGGGCCGATTACCGCGTCGAGGAACACCTCCTGGCAGCAAACATGTTCTTGGACAAGACAAGGTCGGTTGGCGTGCCAGTTCGGGCTGTGAGCTTGGATTTGTCGAAGGCTTTCGATCGCGTGGGTTGGTCTGCTCTGTGGTCGGCTTTGCGCGGGCACGGTATCTCCGACCGCCTCATATGGATATTGCAGGTGCTTTCTACGAGAAACAGACCGGGCAGGTGAAAGGCAACTCTCAACGCAGCGACCCTTTTGACATCCGAGCTGGAGTCCGACAGGGTCGGTTCTCAGCCCAAGGCTCTTTTGTTGTTTGTTGGAGTGGGCGATGGCCCGTTGGCGCCGGAAGTCCGGGGCAGCAGGCTTTGACCTGGGAGACGGATTGCGTCGATTATTGGATTTGCGGCTTGCTGACAACGTTGCATTTGTTCGTTAAATCGCAAAACAAGGCTGCGAGTCTGCTGGCGTCGCTGGTTGAGGAGCTCGCCGCAGTTGGCCTGATGCTGAACGCCGACAAATCTGCAGCCCTGACTACCCAGGCGCAACCGCCGGACAAGCTTTTGCTCCCCTCTGGTGTATGTATCAAGCGCGTGAACTCTCACAAATGGCTGGGATGCATTTTGTCGACCGACGTTGTGCAGCAAGACCAGGAATACCATCTTCAAGCTGCTGCAGGGGCTTTCTTCGCGAGCCGGTGGACCCTCGCAGCAAAGCGTGTGCCGGTTGAGCTGCGTTTGAACTACTTCCATGCCGTCATCACCCCGATTGCTATGTTTGGTTTTGCTCACCGCGTGGTCTATGCAGCCGAGCGGAAGAAGCTGGGCGTTGCGCGTCGCAAGCTTCTTCGACAAGTTGTCGAGCCACCAGGCGAGGTCGACTGGGCCTGTCCATGGCATGGGATATTACATGTGTGGCACGATCGTGTTACCGAGAAGTTGCAAGGCACTCAGGCCGAACTTTGGTTGGAAGTACTGTTCCGCCAATGCTGGAACTTCGCCGGGTACGTTGCCAACCTGCCTGCAGACAGAGCGCTGTCGCGCGTGCTTGCATGGACAGCTGCCGGAAGCAGGTCCCAAGGGAGACCGCGGAAGACGTGGGAGTCTGATGTCGAGTGCTTCTGCGACAAGTACGGGATCGGTGACTGGAGAGTAGCAGCCAAAGACCCACATTCTTGGAATTGTATGACCGGAGATTTTCTTCACCACGTGAGCGCCTGCTAGTTTTCACCCGCCTGTGCCCTGAGCGGCCGCCCCATCGCGGGCATACAGGCTTGACCTTGACCTTGACCTTCTGCAGCAACGGCGGAAGGGGGACATAACGAAACACAACGAAAGCAAACCGACGACGAACAGTACGGTTTTCGGACGGGGCCAGGACGAGGGTAGATTCGTACCAGAGCGTTCTGGGACGCTCTCAGAGCGTTCCAGAGCGCTCCGAGACGGCCGCGGCGCCCGAGACATCAACCAGAACCGCCAACATTTCGATTTATCCCCATCCGATTTCATCCTCGTTCTGTCCTCGTCTTGTGTTTCATTTGAGCCCTCGCCACGTGAAAGTGCCCCCGCGCCCCTCCCCCTGCCTCCGCGGCCGCCCCCCCCCGCCCCTCTTCCACTCCCTGCACTGCCTCTGCCGCGCCGCGACGTTCACGGGCTTCTCCCAGGCTCCTCGCCCTCCTCCTCTTCCTCCTCTTCCTCCTCCTCCTCCTCCTCCGCCCTCCTCAACCTCCTTCTCCTCCTCCTCCTCCTTCTCCTCCTCCTCCTCCTCCTCCTCTTCTTCCTCCGATCGTCGATCGTCGATCGTCCTCTTCCTCCTCCTCCTCCTCGTCCGCCCTCCTCCACCTCTTCTTCTTCCTCCTCCTCCTCCTCCTCCTCCTCCTCCTCCACCTCTTCCTCCACCTCCTCCTCCTCCTCCTCCGCGTCTGTCGTCGATCGTCGACTGTCGACCGATCGTCGGCCCATCTCTGCCACGGCCGCCGAGACCCTGCTCGGCGCCGGCGCCGGGCAGCTCTTCGAGCTCGGGGGGCTGGCCGCCCCCGCGGGCGGCTGGGTCGCGCGCGGCCCCGCGTGCGGGGCGGCGTGCCGCGTGCTGGCGACGCCGCACGCCCGCGGGGGGGGGGCGGCAGCAGGGAGGGCGGGCAGGTTCGAGGTTCGGCCTCCTCCTCCTCCTCCTCCTCCTCCACTCCCTTCCCTTGTGGATGGATGTTCGAAGGGTTCGGGCAGGTTTCTGCCTTGCTCGGCCTCCAGGGGCCGTCTTCTGGCCCCGGGGGCGTGCTAAAGGGATCCGGGGCGGAGAGCTGCTCGGGATGGCCCCTGGGACGGGCGGGCAGAGCTAGGTGCAGCCGAGACGTGTGGGACGCACCATCGGCTCCGGATCGAGCCCGAGATTCCACGGAGTTCCGAAGCGGGACAAGACGGCGCGGGGCGCAGGGGGCAGGGCCGCGCCACGGGATGTGCCAGGGGCGCACTGGGGGATGCGCCAGGAGACGTGTCAGAGGGCGTGGTGAGTAAGGGTCGCGCAGCAGAACGGGCAAGTCTTGTTCGGCCTCCGGGGGCCGCTTTCGGGCCCTTGGGACCGTGAAGAAACGATACGTGTTGGAAAACTGCACCCCCCCTCGCTGGTCAGCCCGACGTTTTGGGATGGGATGCGGGGAGGAGGAGGAGGAGGAGGAGGAGGAGGAGGAGGAGGAGGAGGAGGAGGAGGAGGGGCGACGGCGAAGACGACGAGGAGGACGATCAGTAACTACAGCAGGAGCAGGAACGCGAGCAGGAGCAGCAGGAGGAGGAGGAGGAGGAGGAGGAGGAGAAGGACATAATGGCAGCACAGCAGGGGGAGGGATTTCTGTGAGCGCCCGCAGGTGTGGGGTCGAAGCAGGGCCCTTCCCAAGAAGCAGAGCAGCCTCGACCCGCCCCCCTATCGAACGAGGTTTCCCCTCCGGGCCATCGCGTTCCGCCAGCGCCCAACCAAAACATAACGCGCACATTGACCCAGCCTCTCGCGCTCCGCACGGCGCGTGCCTGTCTGTCAATCCCACCATGCCCCGAGTCGCAGCCAGACCACCGAGGCCAATTCCGCGGGCTGCTTTGTTCATTTCCCACTCGTTTCCCATCACCGTGCGCTCGCAAAGGGTGCGAGTGTGTCACGCAAGCACAGCGCGCGTTAGAAGCCGCCCGTTGATCTATGTATGCTGCTACGACACACCTTGCGCGCAGCGATGCCAAGGGTTAGTTCTCGCGCTCTCCAGGGCGCAGGACTCTCGACCGTGCGATTATTGTTCCGCGCTTTCAAAACTATGTTTGCTCCCAGCGCCGCGCCCTCGACGGCACGATTTCTTTGTTCAGACTTGGCAAGCGTAACGATCCACATAATTCCCCACGGCGGGTTGTCTAATGGTACTTTTCATGCGCGCTTTATGAAGAGAAGGTGTCATACATCACCTGCCAGGTCGATCCCTCGTCACGTGCGCGCGGCATCATCACGCGGTGCTATGTTGCGCTCTGCTATGCTATGCTGTGCTAAGTGGCAATACTGAATTGTGCAATGCTTGGCTAATTATGCGAGGCTGCGCTGTGTTCTTCAACGCCTCGCCAGCCTACGCAGTGAAATACTGTGCTACGCTACGCCATATCACGGAATGCAGTGCCATGACATGCTGCGCTATCATTATCGCCCTTGCCCTTGGGCGTCCCCGTCTCGCGCCTTCGGGCCCGCCCGCCCGTCTGGGTGCTGCTTCGGTGATGCGTGCGGCCGCGCCAGGATCACGGACCCGGACCTGGTCGGTTGCCATGGTTTTGCGATTGCCTTCGCCTCGTATCTTCGTCGCAGCTTCCTGTTGCCTACTCCTTCAGACCTCGCAGGGTGTACCCTTTCCCACCTCCGTGCTTTGGTGCGGATCGTTTTGCGCGCCTCGTGGTCGTGGTGCGTGTTGCGCTGCTCGGTGCCTCCCCTTCGCAGTGGCCACCACCACCCTGCTCCCTCACCGCTTCCCCTTCTGCTTTCCCATCCCCCTCGCCGCTTCTCCGTCAGGGCTGGACCTAAACGCTATCTTGCTGGACTTCGACCGTGTTTTGTTTCTCGCTTTGGCAGGGATGCACAGGAGAACAGGCAGAGCAACACGAACACACAGCACGAGCACGAAACGAAAAACAACGATTAGATCCAGCCCTATTCTCCACCTCTCGCCCGCCACTCCCTCGCCAAGGGCGCCCTCGAGGCCGCGAAGTCGTTCGCGCTTCGCGCTTCGCGGTTCGGCTCCGATTCCTCCTCTTCCTCCTTTTCTCCCCTGGGAAGCGGCGCGAGAGCGCAAAGTTATTCGCACTTCGCGCTTCGCGCAGCGCGAAGCGCGAAGCTGGGAGCCCTCGCTCGCCGCCGACTGGCGATCTTGCTGCCCGGGGGAGGTCCGCCTCGCGGGCGCGGCCGGCGGCGACGACGGGCGCCAGGCGGTGCTGGAGGAGGGGCGGGCGGGGCCGCTCGCGCCCGTTCGGGGCAGGGCCGGCGGCCATCGGCGGGCAGCGGAGGCGACGGCGGCGGCGGCGGCAGCCCTCGTCGTCGTCGTCGTCGTCGTCGTCGTCGTCGTCGTCGTCTTAACTCGGGTCTGTCCCTCTACAGGGGGAATATTCAAAAATTATCCCGGCAACGCAACCTAACAGCGATGTGTAGGAGCACATTTGGAAGCATTCCCCTTAAGATTCAGATGAGAACCCAGTTGTAGAATTCTGCTGTTCTCAAGGTCGTAGTCGCATTCGCAATGACAGTCGCAGTGGCCTGCATCAGCCTCAGCCTCAGCCTCAGCCTCAGCCTGCCTCAGCATCAGCCTCAGCCTCAGCCTGCCTCAGCCTCAGCCTGCCTCAGCCTCAGCCTCAGCCTGCCTCAGCCTCAGCCTCAGCCTGCTTCAGCCTCAGCCTCAGTCTCGCCTCGGCCTCAGCCTCAGCCTGCCTCAGCCTCAGCCTGCAGCCTCAGCCTCCCTCAGCCTGCCTCAGCATCAGCCTGCCTCAGCCTCAGCCTCAGCCTGCCTCAGCCTCAGCCTCAGCCTCAGCCTCAGCCTAGCCTCAGCCTCAGTCTGCCTTCAGCCTCGGCCTCAGCCTCAGCCTCAGCCTGCCTCAGCCTCAGCCTGCATCAGCCTCAGCCTCAGCCTCAGCCTGCCTCAGCCTCAGCCTCAGCCTCAGCCTCAGCCTCAGCCTCAGCTCAGCCTGCCTCAGCCAGCCTGCCTCAGCCTCAGCCTCAGCCTGCCTCAGCCTCAGCCTCAGCCTGCTTCAGCCTCAGCCTCAGCCTCAGCCTCAGCCTCAGCAGCCTCAGCCTGCCTCAGCCTCAGCCTCATCAGCCTCAGCCTCAGCCTCAGCCTGCAGCCTCAGCCTGCCTCAGCCTCAGCCTCAGCCTGCAGCCTCAGCCTCAGCCTTCAGCCTCGGCCTCAGCCTCAGCCTGCCTCAGCCTCCTGCAGCCTCAGCCTCAGCCTCAGCCTCAGCCTCAGCCTGCCTCAGCATCAGCCTGCCTCAGCCTCAGCCTCAGCCTGCCTCAGCCTCAGCCTCAGCCTGCTCAGCCTCAGCCTCAGTCTGCCTTCAGCCTCGGCCTCAGCCTCAGCCTGCCTCAGCCTCAGCCTGCCTCAGCATTCGAAATGTGGCCCGGGAATGAAATTCTGGGAACTCGAAGAACACGACGTGGCCTACAGATGGCTCCGGGCATTCAAAATCATGCCCAGGAATGGAGTTCTGGGGACTCGAAGACCACGAAGTGGCCTACAGTTGGCTCCGGGCATTCAAAATCATGCCCAGGAATGGAGTTCTGGGAACTCGAAGACCACGAAGTGGCCGACAGTTGGCTCCAGGCATTCAAAATGTGGCCCGGGAATGGAGTTCTGGGAACTCGAAGACCACGAAATGGCCTACAGTTGGCTCCGGGCATTCAGAATGTGGCCCGGGAATGGAGTTCTGGGACCTCGAATGCCACGAAGTGTGTAACTGTTTGCTTAAAACGACTTCCGCGGTTTCTCCCCGGATCCTGCCCGGACTCCCCTGGGGAGTCAAGATGTTCTCTTTTGACCCCAATAGAAACCTATCAGTCTTCGCTGTTAGATAATAGTCAAAAAAATATTATGGGGACTATTTTTGTAATATTTGTTTGACCATTTTGGGTTATTTTTAGACTATTTTTCTTACTTTTCGTCCAAAATCCATCTACCCTCTACCGTTCGCCCGTTTTCCCATTCTTGGGCTTCCTGGGAGGCCCTCGTCGCCACCGTTGGATTCGCTTCGAAATTCTGGTCGGAACGCACCCCTGGAGATGTCCGGAGAGTAGCGGTATCGGTACCTTTTGGTTTCCCCAGTCGTTGTCGTCGTCGTCCGAAGCAGACACCGTCGCTCTCGCTTTCTTTCGCTGGCCCTCAGGGGCTCATCCACCATCTCGGGACCTACTCCCTTCGGCGGCCTTCGGCGGCCTTCGGCTAGCCGCGACGGCAGCGGCCGCCGCCGTCGTCGTTGTCGGCCTCGTCGCCGTTGCCGTCGACCGAAGCGGACGTCCTTGCTCTAACTTCCTTTCATTGGCCCTCAGGGGCTTCTTCCCGACCTCGTTTCCTAATGACTCTCTTTGGTTTTCCCGCGACTGCACGCGGCTCGAAAGCCTTTGCCAGAACGCCGCCAGGGCCGCGGAGCGACGCAGATCTTGGCCGGGACGAGCTGCCCGAGGCGCGTGGGAGCAAGCAGGCTTGGCGTGTGTATTCTTCGGCATGCCAGCCGCAGCCTGGCAGCTGATCTTGCCCGTGGCAGCGCGGGCCTCGTGTCAGGCTTGGCGCTCGGCCCCCGCCGTTTGGAGTGGGGCTCTCGCCCCTGCGCGGGCCACTCTTCTGGATTCGAGTCCCACCTCATCGTTGTCTCCGCGCTCCTGTCCCATCCGCCTCCCCCTGGTCCTCCTGCTCTTTCCGCTCCTCCCATTCCCGCTCCTGCTGCTGCTGCTGTTCCTCCTCGCCCTCGTCCTCCTGCGCATCCGCCACCTCCTCCTCTTTTTCATCCTCCTCTAGTAATGTACCCAGCTCCCCTTAGATGGTGTCCTGTGGGAGGTTCCAGGTCCACTATGACATCCGTTGACG
>CAUYUJ010019599.1:32500-37500 GCA_963575745.1 Prorocentrum cordatum
CGCCCCCCGCTCGCGTTCCCGAAGAGGCACACAGGGGCCAACTCAGAGCCCATGCCGAAACAGTTATCTTCGAACGCTCCGATGCCTACGCTCCACCACTCGACCTCCTCTTGTGGAGGTGGGACGGACACCCAGGCCTGCGGCAGGAGGCCACGATGCCAAACACATGGTTCTGCCTCATGCTGTGTGTGGGCACGCGGGGCGTACTCATCCGACATCTTAAACATGTCGTGGTCAACGCATTTCGAACAGCCCCAGATACGATGGAAAGACTTTTCCTTCTCAACCCCACATTTGGCACATATCTGGGATATCGGCCCCTTGGATTTATCTGACCTGCGCTCGCGTGGCCATGCTGCCCCCGCTGCTGCCGACAGAAGGATGCCCGCCAGCTGCTTGCCGTTGGGCCCCTCCTCGAGCTGGCGGAGGAGCGCGCGAAGGGATAGGTTGCAGATGCCTCCCTCCATGCCCACACCGTCGAAGTGCGTAGCTGCCTGGCGCCACAGCCGCTGCATCACCGCTGCCTCGTACTCCTGCAGGAAGGCCTTCGGAACGTCAACCTTCTCAAAACCCGTCAGTGCTGCTGGATTGTATTGCCAATTGTGTTGCATACAAGAACCGTCGTCCCGAACCCTCCAATCTGCTGGACCTTCAGGCTCCCAACCCTGTTGAAGTAAAGATGTAATGACTGCAGCTTGGGGCCCCCGTACGTGTCGGCTGCGCAACTGAGGAGCCATGACCGAAACTCTTGAGCAAGCTGCCGCCAAGTCTTGTCGATCCCGCTCCTGAGGGCTGGCTGCGAGAGCCACGTACGAATCCACATCTGCAAACATTCCTTCGGCAAACGACAAGCTGGGTCGCGCCCTGGAGCGCGCAAATCCAACAGCGTCGTAACACATCGCCCCGTGAGTCGAGGACTGGACGCATCGCACAGGAAAGTCCGCATCTGTCTCATTCGGTGACCAAACGAACCGTGTACCTGATGGGCGTAGGCGCCCGCAGCAGCTGCACCTTGCTGCTCTAACCTCGATGTGAGCTTATATCTTCTATCTGTGCGGGCATACCTCACTACCTTCGCGTGCATCTTCCGATGGCGTGCCACTCTGGCCGTCCGCGTCGCTCTGGCGTGGTGTCTTCCCCCGCCACAGTCGACGCCGAGGTAGGGGGTCTGCGCAGCAGCCATCACCTTGAAGCCTGCAACCTTGGGGCGCCTCACCACCTCCTTGGCATCCGCAAGCTTGGTGCAGACCACCACGCTCTTGGGGGAGATGGTGAGGCCGTCGTTCTGCATGGCAATGCAGGTCTCCTTCAGGCCAGCCACGAGACGTTCACGTACAGCACGTCGGGAGCCCTTGGAGACTTGACTCAGATCGTCAATCCACAGCCTGTGTAAAGGTGCACGTGAGTAGTCGTAATCTTCTGCATTATGAAAAATGTCATCGCTTTGGCGAAACGTGTGCCTGAACGCAAGCCTTGCACCACCGACCTCGTCGGGGAGAGGGCCTCGGAGTACGCCCCCGCTTGGCGCAGACACCGTGCCGCCATGCACTGCAGCAGCTCCAGCCCCAGCACCTCGGCTGGGAACTCCAGCCGCATCGCCGCCTGCCCCAGCCTTAGCCACCCGATGGTGTCGTAGAAGCTGGCGATGTCCAAGAGCCCGTGGCCATGGGCCACGCCCAGGCGAGCTGCCAGCGCCTCGTCCACCACGCGGAAGAACGCTTCCTGCAGCGCCGCATTCCCGCGGATCGCGGCGTCCCACGCACGGCGCCTCGCAGTCCTGGGTCCAGGAACGCACCCAGGGCTCCCGCGCCTGAGACCAGAGCCGCGCGATGTGGGGCAGCAGGCCGATGACCCTGTCGCCCGAGATCTTCTTCGGCAGCAGCGTGCCAATCGTCAACAGCTGTTGGTGCGGCCACGTCTGGCACGCCTCGCAAGCTGCCAGGACCACCGCAAGCTCCTCCAATGCCGCGTCGGGGAGCCGATCGGTGTCCAACGCCGTGAGACGATCAACTCCCATAGCTGCCGCCTGCTTCATACTCCTGCCAGCCGCGCGTAGCTGCTCGCCTGACATGTTCGAGAGGAGGAGGAGGAGGAGGAGGAGGAGGAGGAGGAGGAGGAGGAGGAGGCGGAGGGGGAGGAGGGGGAGAGCGAGGAAGGTGAGGAGGAATACGAGGAGGAGGGGGGGGAGGAGGAGGATGAGAAGGGGGAGGAGGAGGGGGAGGTGGTGGTGGTGCCTCGGACTATGAGCAAGTTGCAACGTGTGAACTGAAGCATGCGCTCGCCGTGCGCGAAACATTCACTGTGAATGCCCCGCGGTGTCAAAATCTACGGGTGCCCCTTAAACGCCCGAACGGGGACACCAGGGCTCGCTGGGACGGATTGCTAGCTATCGTGCCCGGAGGCCCACGCACCCCCAGCACGTCTAACCCGAGCTCCTCATACTCACAAAGCTCGTGCTCGGAAGGGGGAGGGAGGAGGACGAGGAGCACGAGGAGGAGGAAGGGGGGAGGGGTGGCGTTACGGCGAAATCTGCTGTGAAAGCCTTACCCGTGGCGGTTGCGACACTTCAGCCGCATTTCGCAGGAGCGCGGGCCGACGGCGTGCGTGACGACAGAATCTGCCTAGGCAGGGGGAGGAGTGGCGTTACGGCGAAATCTGCTGCCGCATTTCGCAGGAGCACGGGCCGACGGCGTGGGTCACGACAGAATTCACCTATTATCGCCAGATGGGTGCACAACTAAAGCTCACTTGCCTCGCTGGGAGCCTTTCCCGTGCCGCTGCCTCGGAGCGGCCTTCGGCTCTGGCGGGGCCGAGCGCCTTGAAAGCGAGTGCTAGCTCGCTCAGCTGCGCTCAGACTCGGCCCGCACGTCCGATCATCATGTCCTGCTGCTTCTTCCTGCGGCCGCCCTTCAGCATCTTCTCGAGATTGTTCTGGATCTTGCGCTCCCCTGTGTTGCGCGGGGGCGGGCCGATCTTGGGAGTACTCCCCAAGGCCATGTACAGCTTGGTCAACACGGCGTTCATCGGCATCAGCATTCCCCTGAGGTTCACCCAACTGTGGACGTAGTACGTGTGCCGCACCAGCGCCGGACTGCCCTCTTTCTGGAATGCGCTCTTGACGCGCCAGTACCTCACGAATTCGCACGCTACCGGCAAAGGCTCGTTTTTGAGCCGCCCGACGAACTCCTTCACAATGTCCAACTCCTCCTTGACCGCTGGGATGTCGATCAGCGCCTGTTGCTTCGTGAGGCCCTCCATCACCGCCATGCCGACTGTCAGGGACGGCGGGCCGTACTGGTGATCGGCTTTTTTGTCGGCGATGGCCTCCATACAGTTCTGCCCGCCACCGCCGCGATCCCGTTCAGCGGGGACTCCTTGACCAACAGGTGGGTGGAGAGAAGGCAGCCCTCGAGGCCTCGAATCCGCTGGGTTGCGTTGAGGGACGCCTTCATGACCTCCACCGCCGTGTCGTCCTCGTCGCTCTCCTCGTCGACTTCGGCTCCGCCCACTGAGATCTCGGCACGCATCCTTTTGCCGTCGCCTCCGCTGCCACCAGGCAAGGAGCTCCTCCGTGAAGCTTCCTGTTTGCTGTGCCCCGTCAGGTCGACCTCCATAGCTTTCCTCACCTGGTCGGGAGTCGGCATCGGCAGTTGCCAAGCCGCCATGCTGAGGAACAGGAAACGAGATAGAGGCAACTGGGTCCAGCGCCACATGCGTGCGTATGTGAACCTGTAGGGCCGAAATGCTATGGTGCCACACCCCGCACGCTGGACAAGCAAGACTGGTGGGTTCCTTGACTTCGTGGGCGAAGTGATGTCGGTCTGCATTGCATCTATGATTCAGGAACAAGTTTCTGACGTGTTGTCGGGCCACATCGCGATTACTGAATGTCGTCATGCACCAAAGGCACGGGTTCGTAACCGTCAGAAGCTGACACAACGCTCGGTGCCCGTGGCCCCCCCCTTTCGTAAACCGCATATGGGCATACCACCCCATCTGATCGTGGAAGACGAGTCCACACCTGCTACCGTCCGCATTCGTCTCGTTGCAAATCCACGATCTCTCCGCGCACGGCTCGGGAGGAGCAGGGGCAGATTCACAGGGTCGCACATTCGGGTCTCTCTCCTGCTTCCGCAATTTCGTCACATCCAACTGTCCAAACGCATCGCAGTACGACGGGGTAAACACTCGCAACACCCGCCCCCCCAATTGACGAAGGAGGAGGACGAGGGGTCGCGCAAATGTGACCAGCGCTATTGGGACTGGGGCCAGCGCTAGCGGTAATGGGACCAGCGCCGCGTGGACTTGGATTGTGACCAGCGCTATTGCGGCTGGTGCCAGCGCTACTGGGACTGGGGCTGGCGCTATTGGGACTGGGGCCAGCGCTGTCGGCGCTGTGACCAGCGCATCTGGGACTGGGACTGGGACCAGCGCTACTGGAACTGGGGCCAGTGCCACTGAGAGTGTGACAGGCGCTACTGAGACTGGGCCAGCGCTATTGTGACTAGGATCAGCGCCATGTGCGCGGCGCTAAGGTGAGAGCCACATTTGAAAACGACCCGCCCTCCATCTGTGAAACGGTTTGAATTTGTTGAGCTTCATAGTCGTGGTGAGGAAGTCTCAGGCGAAACGCCCGGCCCGCCCTAAAGATTTGCCCCTGGGTTCGACAGGGGGATCATATTGTAGTGGCCTCCGGCCAGTGCCGCCGTTCCGGGGCGCTTTTGATGCTATTGTTGGGGTGGGCGATGACGACGACAACAGGCGACCAACGATCGACGAGTGGGATCATTACGACGACGACCGACGAATGGGTTAACGACGACGGTTGACGACGACGATGACGATGACGACGACGTCGACGACGGCGACGACCACGACGTCGACGTCGACGTCGACGTCGACGTCGACGTCGACGTCGACGACGACGACGACGACGACGACGACGACTGACGGCGAGCGACTGCCGACGGCCGACGACGACGACGACGACTGAATGCGAA
>CAUYUJ010019599.1:42500-97253 GCA_963575745.1 Prorocentrum cordatum
ACTGGACCTTACCGCAGGAGTACGACGTGAGATGGAAGGAGACGAACTGCTAGCTCAACCTTCACATCTTGAGTGGCATGGCGCTGCAGGTGTTTTACATCCCGGTGAGCCAGCACGAGCCTCATTGCTCATGGGTCTTCTCGTTCAGGAGTTCGAGGTTCAAGACCAAGACATGTCAATCCTGGCCTTGTCGAGTTTCTTCTCACTCACAGGAGGCCACCTGCCGATGAATGATTTCCACACGATGCTCCGCTCATGCTTCGAGGGGGCCTCCGACAAAGGAGGCCTGCAGTTGAACAGCGTCGGCAAGAGCTTCCTGTTACTACAGATGTCAGGCCTATCAGGGCAGATGCGGACCGACCTACGCATGCATATTCAAGGAGATTTGAATCGTTTCCCCGAGCCCATCGCCTTGATGCAGAGAATGGCAAGTCACGAGTACCCAGGCGCAGCATCCTCGATTCCAGCCATGGTCTCACAGTATTGGGCAGATGAAGGAGCCTACTGAGAGTCAGACTACGACTATCCTGAGACTTGTGTGTCAGATGGATTGTGGAAGCGGTTCGGCCATGACGACGAATGGCAAGAAGAAGCGTGGCACGACGACAGCACCGACTGGGGAGGAAGCCAGCTTCGACGAAGAGAACGGCACCGACGACGAGGACTACGAGGAGCACGCGGAAGAGGACTATTACGGTGGAGGTGGTCAAGGACGCGGCAAAGGTCGAGGCCGCGGTGGCAAGAAAGGACGAGGAGGCCGCAAGAGCGGAGGCAAGGCGACCTCTCAAGATGGTTGCACGACGTGCGGGCGGCTCACCTCTTCGCTCGAGCGCGGACTGCCCTTGACCGAAGACCTCGTCGGGTTCGCCGTCTAAGACGGGCGACTACTACGGCGAGAAATGAAAGTGCCGGAACAGCAGCAAGGGCAAGTATTTCATCAAACCCAAGTCAAACAAGAACGGCAAGGACGGACGCCCCAGTGGGCCCCAGCGCAAAAGGGTTTGGCAAGGCATGGCGAGGCAGCATCAGCAACAGCCAGGGCAAGAGGAACGGCAAGCACAGTATATACTACGTGGACGACTCGTATCAGTATGAAGAGTTTGATGGAGACAGTCGCTGGTACACTCATGACATGACGTCGACATGTGATGGAGACGCAGTGGCCCCAAGGCCTGAGTTGTTCACCTTGAGCTCGCCCTCGCAGACCATAGCATTCTTCCCGTCAAGCAAACAGTCCAGCTTGGCACGAGGTTCTATATGGACGCTGCAGTTGCCACTCCTACTGAGCAGACGACGATCTTCAATTTCCCGACAGACCAGGCAGCGCCAACAGCACCCACGCTTGGATCATCTTCTGCATCAGGGGCAGCACGGCCACCAGCTGGGCCGCTGCTCAGGAAATCCACACCCACGACGATGGCGACGATCAACATGGCGTACAACTTCCCCGCGAGTGGCGAGACATTCGGCACCGTGAATGTTGTTCAAGGTGTAGAACGGCTGGGGCTCCCAGTGGACGCAAGAGCGTCCTCAGCCTTGATGGGCGCAGACACTCTGCGGATATTCCTGGATAAGGTCGTCGAGCCGATGAGCATCATGAATGAGGTATCCTTCCGGCCCCTCTGCGCCCGTGTTCACAGGCGTTGGAGGTCGACCTGAGCCAGGACTTCGAGCGCGCGCCGTGCCTCTTGGAGTGCCAGGGCTGCCGGGGGCAACCTTCTCAACCGACCTGACCGGCAGCCGTGGTTCATCATGTCCTGGACTGATGCCGCCGCCGAGCTCGGTGGATTGCAGCGCAATGGTACCTCGTGGAGTCTCCGACAATCGAGACGGCGTCATGATCATAGCGGCGCCTGATAACAGGAAACGAGATCCTCCTCGAGTGGTTCTAGCGCAGATCCTCTACGCCGACTCCAACCGCCACCTGCTGCCGACGGACAGATTTCAACAGTCAGCTGCGGAAGTTGCTGATGAACAACGAGAGCTCTGGATGGTAGTGGAGGCCCACTCGTTTGAGAAATATTAACGAGGAGTCCCGGCCAACTTCGAGTGGGCGATCTACCGCGCCCGTCGGAGATCGAAAGTCCGCCTCCCGCAGGGGCTGAAATGACAGGTGCCGGACTCGTTCAAGATCCTCCGCCAGAAGCTCCTGCATCAATCAGCGAAGTGCATCGCGATCACGAAGTTCACAATGCATTTGTTTCGCCGGCAGCAGCAGCTCTGTTTTCGCCAGGCCATCGAGGTTATCATCGCCTACGTCAACAACAAGAGGTCGCATCGATCTGGATGGGCGTGCCGGGTCAAGTCTACACTCAGGGCGCATGGCCACAGGGCGCGGACGAGAAGGAGAAGCAGCGGTTACAGAAGTACCACGTCTGCATGCCTGAGGAGTTCTACTACTTCAGTAGCATGATCGCCATCACTCCTGACCAAGCGGAGGAGTGGTGTCAGTGGATATCTCAGGAACATCATAACTTGGAGCTTCTCGAGAGCATGGGTGGCTCAGGACGGCTCTCGCCGCGCGCGTGCATGTCGGGCTTGGCGATCAGTTTTCTTTTGGGTTTTAGGCGTGGCTGGGGTCTCCGCCGCAAGGCTGGCTCACCGAGATCTCCTGGACAAGACCGACAGAACCTCATCAAATCTGATGGGGCTCTGGTCGCCAAGATGCTCGCCATGGCCAGCTTCCACGATCATGGAAGAGGCTTCGAAACTCCCAGCACCTCGACGAGTTGAGTGTCCAAACCTGCAGTGGGTCTCTCAGCGGTGTCGGAAGATGCACGAGGAAGGACGAGCAGGCGTCCTCGAGAATCCGAGGAGCTCACTTATCCTCAAGAGCTCGCCTCTCAAGTCCATCGCGCAGCGCGGCAAGTTCGGACACCTGGATCAGTGCCAGTTTGGAGCAGTGGATCCTTCAACGTGGGTCTCAGTAAAGAAGCCAACCTTCCTGCTCATGATCGTCGCAAGCCAGGGGCGCGCCCTGCTGAAGTGTCAGGGCGACTCGAAGTGCAGCGATCACTCAACACTGCAGGGTTCGTTTCCAGGCCCAGCATCAACAAGACAGATTCGGCGGCTGTCTACCCATAGCCAAAATTTGACGGCCACCATCCACGACGATATTCACGATTGCCTGCAGTGTGGAGTGGTCAAGGATGGCGACGAGACGTTCTACAATGACCTCTGAAACTGCGAGCGGCGTCGCCACGGGCTTCGCAAGAAGCTGCCCGACGGCAGCGACCTTCCCACGGCCCCGCGCACACGCGAGGCAGGATGTAGGTTTGCGCTGGGGCGCCAAGGCATGCCACCTGGTGGCGTTCCAGCTGATGCATCCTCCTCTACCAGGAGTTGCTTCAGCAGCCGCAGCAGCAGAGCCAGCAGTTGCGCCAGCAGCGGCGCCTGTCGCGCCTGCAGCACCACCTGCAGCACCAGCTGCAGCACCAGCTGCAGCGCTAGCGGCAGCAGCATATCCTCCTGGACCAGCTCAGGCAGTGGCGGCAGCTCCAGCAGCAGCAGCTGTCGAGTCTCCTCCTGAGGCCCTAGCTTCGTCAACGTACATCGAGCCGATTTTGACTTCAAGGCAGCCAAGAAGGTGCTTCGAAACCCGAAGGCCTCGGCCAAGGAGAAGAAGGCCGTCGTCATGGGCATGCAAGTCAAGTTCTGGCATGCGGCTGCCATGGGGCTCAAGAAGATTTTCTACCGGGCTGGTGATGGCAGGGAGGTGCTCGACCTGATCGACGGTGTCATGGAGTGCTGCGTGGAGCGTAGCACGTGGAGGCGCAAGTTGGCGCGACCGCCGGCGAAGGCCGTGATGCCAGAGGATTTCAATTGCAGGGACCAGACGGGCCTTCTTCATATCCGACAAGACCTTCATCGCGCTGGTCGACGAGTGCATCCCTTGGTGCCTGTTGGAGGAGCTTCCGCGCCAGACTGCCGACGAGTGATTGACCGTGGTCGTCAGGAGCTGGATCAAGTACTTCGGCCCGATGACCTGTTTGGTTACTGATTAGGATGGCGCCGTCACGAGGGAGGTCGTCGGCAAGTGCTGCGAGAAGTTCGACGTCGCCCGCGACTTCGGCGGATCGCAAGGGCACGCGGCTGCGCCCATCGCAGAGAGAAGGATCGAGATCATTCGCGCTGGCGCTCAGAAGCTGTGGGCAACAGTTCAGAAGACGGGCCGGAACACGACGCAGTGTCAGGTGGTCTGTGAGACTGCAATGTCCACTAACAGCATGCTGAGCTACAACGGCCGCGCGCCCAACCAGGGCTTGCTGGGCTACCCCCAGAGAGTTGTGCGTTCCCGAGGACAAGACGCTCTCTGCCGCTTCCGGGGCGCTCGAGGCCACTCCAGGTGTCGTCGAGGTGGCCATCCGCTTGCGCATGAAGGCCACGGAGGCGATCCTGCAGAGAATCGTCGAGGATCGTCTGGCCGTGGCCCAGAACACCAAGATGCAGAATTTCAGGCCCGAGAATCGCGCCAATATCATTGATGGCTCGAAGGCAGATCTCTGGCGCGAGCCATATTCAAAGGACGATCCTGGCCGGCGTGGACCATGCGAGGTCATCGAGGTCCACCAGGACGGCTCGAGAGCAGTGGTCGACTGGAGAGGCCGCGTCATGCTGGCGCCCATCAGGCACCTTCGCCAGCATATTGGCTTCGGCGGCTGCTTCGCCAGAAGTGCCATATCAACCATGTCCGCGCCATTGAGCACGAGTTCAACGACGTGGTCAAGCAGATGATGGAGATCGTGAAGTCTGGAGCTGCGTACTCATCCTACACCTACGGCCTGGCGCACTCGAGTGCGGAGCGCAATTACGTCATAGCGCCGCCCGACGCTGGGGCATAATCCACCGACGTTGTGGAGTGGCCCAGCAGGTGCACGCAGGATTTCTCCACGTCCGAAGTTCGACGGCATGCAGTTCGGCAACAAGTGCTAGAGAGAGGCTGCGATTTCGGCGGCACAGCGCGGACAGCTCATCACATGGGACAACAGCCGCCGTGAGAGCTTCATGATCCGCGACGCGGTGCCGGACAAGGCGCTTTCACTCTCGCTCTCGGGGCCATTGAAGGATCAAAGCTTCCTGCTCTATTTCACCTGCAACAAGCCAGACGACGAGATCGAATATACACTGGGAGTGGACCTCAGCGGCACTGGTGGTCCATCGCCTATTCCATGGATAGCGTCGCCGCGGACGTCGTTCGGAGGTTCATGGATGGGCGCTGGAGATGATGAGAAGGATCCGCATCGCCAAGGGGGCTTCGGATATCCTCCGCGACCTGGGACCTGGGGCCCAGCGGCCTCAGACGTGCCCATGACGCTGCCAGCAAGACGCAGGGCATATTCACCAGGTGCGCCATGTGACGTCAGTCCAGAGGTCGCGGCTGGCAGAGCGCGGCCGCGGCCGCCGAATTGTGGAGCGCAGTGCGCGCATTCGCAGAAGTTCCCCAAGGACTTTTCGAGGGCTTGAGGGGCCCAAGTCACACATGGGCGCTCCATTAAACTGTTGAGGGCGGGCAGAAAAGCTGGTGTGCACGAGCATTGGGGGCGGGTGCGCGGCTTGCACGGGGGGCGCAGTAGGCTTGCGTTTCAGGGACTTGGGCGCTGGCCGACGCGTTGATGGGGGGTCCGAGAGTGCGTCGCACATGTTACGCCTGTGGCGCCATGGAGGCCGCAAGTGCGGTTGCATTGGGGCGGGCGCCCCGCCGCGCGCACCGTGGCGACAGCTCTCTTGGGCGCCTGCCCGCCGCTGTGGACGTAGCGGACCCAGCTAGTCTCGCGGTCGGCGCGCGGCGGGTCGGCAGCCGCGACGCTGGCGGCCGGAAAATGCTTCGAAAGTGTTTCTCCCCGAGCCCGGGGCTATTGTACGTTTTCGGTGGCACGCGCAGCTCGGAGAATAATCGCCTTGTCCGTCGGCGGCCAGTTGGCTGTCGTCGCGCAGAAGTACCGGCGGATGGCGCGGTCCACGCTCAGCGCAGAGAGCGTGTCCATGAGCGTGGACCCGTCGAGGGGCAGGAAGACGAGCGACTGGCTGGCGCCGCGCCCGACGCTTCAGGAGTGGCGAACTCGGTCCTCGATTCCCTGGGGCCCGCGGGCCCCTGGGCCAATCGCGAGGTTGCCGAAGCCCCCGGGCGGTTGCGCGCGATTGTCTCCGAAACCGGAGTTGGGCATCCATGGTGGACGCCCGCGCGTGCGCGCTAGGTGTCCGCGAGATTATTCGGTGGCGGATATTGCATGGTGCGGGGGCCTTCCAAAGACTTTCCAGGGTTTTCTCTACGGTTACTTCGGCGCGCTTCGGGAACCTTGGGACGGCGCGGGGAAGTCGCCAGGCCGTGCGCGGGCCCTTTTTCCAATACCTTCTTGGGCATTATCGCGGTGTTGCGTGGCCGAAGAGGTCACTGAGTACTGCGCTTTTTGACGCTTACACGTGTTTGTCGTTGCGTTGGTTGCGTGATTGTTTGGGCGGTCCGCCTTTTTGGGGCCCCCTTGGGGTCTCAAGTTTGTTTTGTTGACGTCGGGTCTTCTGTAGTGAAAGGTGCTTGGCGCTGAATTCCCTCGGGCGTGCGCGTGGCCAAATACGCGCCGTGGCCTCGTCCGCGCCGGGGCGCATTTCTTCCCTCGCGAGGCCGATGGTGCCCGAGACGTGGCAGGCCCGTTCGGCGGCGCCCCCGGTGATTTGAAAAACCGAGCATGATTTTGATCCCGGTCAAACTTTGCCCCGATCCCGGCTTCGTCTTAACCGCCAGGAGGAGGAAGAGCAAGCGCAATGCCGCAAGCGTGTGTTCCAGCACCGCCGCCGGCGGTGTCTTTCCACCTGCACCTCCTGCGCCGCCTGGAAGTCCAGGCGCCTTCGACCCTGGTGATCAAGCTGGATCAAGCTGACGCCGACATCGCCAAGCTATCGGAATCCTCAACCATTTCACCAGCTACGGCAGATCGGTCAAGATTGAGGATCCTCGATGGGGGCCCCTGCACCGAAGGCAGCCTCAAGGCGCGCGCAGTTGCCGGGCGAGAACGCGGCTGTTCCACAGACGCCCATGCCATCGGCCAAGGCCCCAGTACCATCGTCATCATGCAGCCATGAGGACGTACTAGACTACGGTGCCGCTCACGAGCCCACGCTGAACAGCAGCCAGTCAGAGGCACCGAGCTTGGGGCCTCTGCCGGAGATAACTCTACCAGGAGCAGTTCACGAAGGACCATCGCCTACTGCGTCAGAGCTAGATCGCTCTCGCACGAGAGATTATGGACCTGCTTCAGATCGACGGTGCCGACACGACCAGCGAAATCGACAAGTTCGACAAGACTCCTTACGTGATCTACCACCAGCATCAACGATCGCAGATAGGACGCAGTCCCAGAAGAGAGATATACCAACAAGTCCTCGAGACGATCGAGTGGTTTTCAGGAGCGAGGGCCTCTGCCTCATCGTCTGGAGCGGCAGCATCATCAGAGCCAAAATTCTGCCCATCGTAGAGGCAGTCGACAATGTCGACTACGGCCCGGCAACCAGCGACAAGGTTGACGAGGACAGGCAGGAAAAAAGGTCGAGCTGCACAGCTACCATGTATGGTTCGATTTGCATCGTGCTGAACATCGACTGGGACAGTCGCTGCGCGGCGTGGCTTCTGTCGGGATCGAGCCGCACTTCGACGATGTGAATTTCCCACATGTAATTGCCGATGCGGATCATATTCTTCACTTCGGCCAGCAAGCTGAGCGAGGAGAACTACCATGGACAGCGGGCGAGGCGTTCGCAGTGCTGACAGGGCCAGTGGCAAGGCCCATGTGTTTCTATTACGACATCCGCGAGGACATGTGCTTCTCGGTTTCCTCTGACGACCTCGCGCCGCAAGAGGTGATCGACAGCTGGGACGCCGTCGAGATCGGCGACTACGAGGAGCCGTCTCGCTGCGCGGCCACGACGTTTTCGAGGGCGACCTGAACTCCAACGCGACGAACATGGCGGGCGGCATCTGGGTCCGCAAGTGGAAGAATCGGCAGAAGCGAATCGTCAAGTCGAGGTGTTGCGGTCTCGATCGCCATGTGACCTCAGTGAGTCGACGCTCGTCGACGGCATCGCGTCTCAGCCACAGGTTGCTCTGCTGGCCACGCAGTGCGAGCTCATTCTCGAGAGCGTCGACATCTCAACAGCTTTTCTACAAGGGCTGATCTTCTCAGGGGTCGTGGCGAAGGCGAAAGAGTTAGGCCGCGAGGTCAAGGAGGCGCGCGAGGCATGCTTTCGCCCGCTGGCGAATGTCTGGGCGCATTGGAGAAACATTCCAAGCGGCAAGATCGTGGTCCTGAATGGTGACATCCCACGCTTCATTCTCAAGTGCCTCAGAGCTCTCTACAGCCTGGTGGACGCCCCACTGCTTTGGCAGTTGGCAATGCTTCGCTACCTCAAGCTAGACATCGGCTACAGGATGAGCACGCGCGACGAGTGCTTCCTGATGATCATCAATGGCTGGCAGGTGGTGTCACTATGCGTCATCCACGTGGACGGCCTACTAGCAGCTACGAAGGAGCTCCTCGACCACATCGCCAAGGAACCCGGCCAGCAATTCGGCAACCCCAAGAGGACTATTCTTCCGTTTGTCTACCTGGGCATGAAGCGCGAGATGCTGTCACCCGGACATTTGCTGGTGCACCGGCAGCACTGCCTCGAGGAGCTGCCCGACGCCAGGTTCACGAACGCGTGCAACGCCAAGAAGGACCTCCAGGCGCTGGACGAGCACGAGCACCACCAGTTCAGATCACCGGTGCGCAGTCTGCTCTGGCCATGCCTCACGAGAGTTGGTATCGCACATGAAGTGGTTTCTCTTCAGTCAGAGAGGTGGGCTCTCAGGTTCAGCATTTGAAGATGGCCAATCGTGAAGGTGCGCAAGACGAAGGACATGAACGGTCTACATTATCGTCGAGTTCGGTTTCCACTGAGGCTCTACAGCATCCACGACTGTGGATGCGCCAGCAATAAGAGTTGCTATCCTTACGAGGGCAAGGTCATCATGATGATGCACGACGATCTGAACATCGGCACGCCCGCGTGGATCACAGGTCAGGACTTGTCCATGGTCGGAGGCTATGCGCACACTTTGTTTTCAGTGCTCGCAAAGCGTCACGGGTTTCGCACTCTACCTCGCATGCAGAGGCTCTCTCTGCCATCGGATGCACGCAGATGTGTCAGTTGATCGCGGCAAGGCTCACCGAGCTGTTTTGCCAGATGGTGCTACCTCCGAGGACGACAATTATTGCGCATGACATGCTGGAGCTGAGCCAACAGAACACCACCATCATACCGCACGACGCAGTGACAGACTGCATGGACCTCTTCGAGCTGATCACAGGCGGCCGTGGTATACCGTCTGACAAGTCGCAGAGAGTTGCCATCATGGCACCTCGCGAAGATAGAGTTCATCATCGTATTCGATCTCCTCTACACGTTCCAACGAGAAACATGCTCGCCGACGGTCTCACGAAAGAAGCTTGGTTCGATCAGCTCCTACTCGGCCGCACCACGGGCAGGTGGAATATAACCCTTATCGACGGCCAGGCGGCGCGACACAAACGTGCGAGACAACACCTGTAGGCTACAGAGAAGGGGATCGATAATCTGCAGGAGTAGCTGGACCACGACATCAACCACGACATGCATTGCGATCGTAGGTGATGACCCGCGAGTGACATACATCTACTGAGAGATGTGATGAGGAGAAATGAGAGTTTGCTTGTGCGTTTGCTTGTGCGTTTACTTCGATAATCTCGAAAAGCACAGGAGTTCGTTTCCACTGTAACCCAGAAAGCCAGCCTGATGTTAGAACAGCATAGTTGCATGCCTTTCAGGAGCTAAGCCGTTAGAGCCAAAACTGTATGATTTAAGCCGTAGAGGATCGCTCCACGCTCCGCTCAGGTGTTTGTTTCCCTACGGTTCTGTACGGGACAGGCATCAGAGTTATATTGTGTATGAGTTCAGGGTAAGAGGCTTCATAACCATCAGAGAAATGTGCATGAAATGTTTGGATGTGTCTTCCAGTATCCGTAACAATGATGGCTCAAACCATCCGGCTCGAACGCTTATGCTGGAAAACTATTTGAGGGGGGGGGGGGGGCGGGGGAGGGTGAGGGTGAGGGAGGGGGGGGGGGGAGGAGGAGGAAAACAGGGAGGAGGACGATCATGAGAAAGAGGCGGGGGCGGTGGAGGAGGGGCAGGAGGAGGAGAGGAGGAGGAGGAGGAGCAGGAGGAGCAGGAGGAGGAGGACGAGGAGGAGGAGGAGGGGGAGGAGGAGGAGGACGAGGAGGAGGAGGAGGAGGAGGAGGAGGAGGAGGAGGAGGAGGAAGAGGAGGAGGAGCAGGAAGAGGAGGAGGAGGAGGAGGCGGAAAAGGAGGAGGAGGCGGAGGAGGAGGAGGAGGAGGCCGAGGACCAAAGTCAGCGTAAGAGGCACCAACCTCGCTGCGACACAGCTTCCCGTTCCAATTCCTGGCCCCATACGTCCCTACAAGCACTCCTCACTGCGCGGAACGCCCCCTGAAAGACGATCGCCCCATGGGCATGCCATGCAGGCCGAAGCCCAGGGTTAATCTTAACCATGCATTTGAATTTATAATCGTGGGGAAAATAGAATTAGTGTAGTGCCATAGCGTAGTGTTGAAGCCAACTGGCTATGACAGCACGCTAACCGTAGCGTAGTGTCATAGCGTAGTGTTGGGGACACTTGGGTGTGACACTACGCTACGGTTAGCGTAGTGTTACAGCGTAGTGTTGGGGGCACCTGGGCGGGACATTACGCTGTGACAGTACGCTACGGTTAGCGTAGTGTCATAGCGTAGTGTTGGGCACACCTCGGCGTGACACTACGTTATGACAGTACGCTACGGGCAACGCGCTACGCTACGTACACTACGCGCTACGTGACACTACGCTATGACTAGTGTTGACGCTGTTTGCTTTCCTTTCGGGTTTTGCTTGACTCTGGTCCAGGAGAGTGGACACCACGCTACCGGCCGGTAGCATAGTGTCATAGCGCAGTGTTGGGGACACCTGGGCGTGACACTACGCTATGACACTACGCTAAGGTGGAGGCGGGGGAGACGTTTTTTTGTTTTTGTTTGCTTGTCCTTTGGGTTTTGCTTGACTCTGTCCCAGGAGAGTGGACACAACGCTACCGGCCGGTAGCGTAGTGTCATAGCGTAGTGTTGGGGACATTTGGGTGTGACACTACGCTATGACACTACGCTATGGCTGAGCGGTGGGAGAAGGAATTGCTTCTTGCTCGTTTGCTTTTCCTCAGGGTTTTGCTTGACTCTGCCCCGTGAGAGAGGACACTACGCTACGGTTAGCGTAGTGTCACAGCGTAGTGTTGGGGGCACCTGGGCGGGACATTACGCTGTGACAGTACGCTACGGTTAGCGTAGTGTCATAGCGTAGTGTTGGGCACACCTAAGCGTGACACTACGCTATGACAGTACGCTACGGGCAGCGTAGTGTCATAGCGTTGTGTTGGGGACACCTGGGCGTGACACTGCGCTATGGCAGCACGCTGCGGTTAGCGTAGTGTCAGCGTTGTTTTGGGGACACCTTGGCGCGACACTACGCTATGACAGAACGCTACGGTTAGCTTATTGTCATAGCGTAGTGTTGGGGACACCTGGGCGTGACACTACGCTATGACAGTACGCTACGGTCGAGGCGGGGGAGAAGGAATCGTTCCTTCTTCGTTTGCTTTTCCTTGTGGTTTTGCTTGACCCTGCTCCGTGAGAGAGAACACGCTACTGGTAGCGTAGTGTCATAGCGTAGTGTTGAGAACACCTGGGCGTGACAGACACTACGCTATGACACTACGTTACGGTGGAGTGGGGGGAGAAGGAATCGTTTTTCCTGTTTGCTTTCCTTTCGGGTTTTGCTTGACTCTGGTCCAGGAGAGTGGACACCACGCTACTGGCCGGTAGCATAGTGTCATAGCGCAGTGTTGGGGACACTTGGGCGCGACACTACGCTATGACACTACGCTAAGGTGGAGGCGGGGGAGACGTTTTTTTGTTTTTGTTTGCTTGTCGTTCGGGTTTTGCTTGATTCTGCTCCAGGAGAGTGGACACAACGCTACCGGCCGGTAGCGTAGTGTCATAGCGTTGTGTTGGGGACACCTGGGTGTGACACTACGCTATGACACTACGCTACGGCTGAGCGGGGGGAGAAGGAATTGCTTCTTGTTCGTTTGCTTTTCCTTGCGGTTTTGCTTGACTTTTGTCCAGGAGAGTGGACACTACGATACCGGTAGCGTAGTGTCATAGCGTAGTGTTGGGGACACCTGGGCGCGGCACTACGCTATGACACTACGCTACGGTGGAGGCGGGGGAGACGTTTTTAGTTTTTTCGTTTGTTTATCCTTGCGGTGTTGCTTGACTCTGTTCCGTGACTGACTGTTCCGTGAATCCTTGCGGTGTTGTTTATCCTTGCGGTGTTGCGGGTTTTACCTGACTGTTCCGTGAGAGAGGACACCACGCTACCAGTAGCGTAGTGTCATAGCGTAGGGTTGGGGACACCTGGGCGTGACATTACGCTATGACACTACGCCACGGTTGAGGCGGGGGAGAAGAAATTGTTTTTTTGTTCGTTTGCTTTTCCCTGCGGTTTTGCTTGACTGCTCCGTGAGAGAGGACACCACGCCACCGGTAGCGTAGTGTCTCATAACGTAGTGTTGGGGACATTTGGGCGTGACACTATGCTATGACACTACGCAACGGTTGAGCGGGGGGGGAAGAACCGTTTTTTTGTCGTTTGTTGTTTCCTTAGGGTTTTGCTTTACTCTGCTCCGTGAGAGAGTACACCACGCTACCGGTAGCGTAGTGTCATAGCGTAGTGGCGGGGACACTTGGGCGTGACACTACGCTATGACACTACATTACGGTGGAGGCGGGGGAGACGTTTTTAGTTTTTTCGTTTGTTTATCCTTGCGGTGTTGCTTGACTCTGCTCCGAGAGAGAGGACACCATGCTACCGGTAGCGTAGTGTCATAGCGTTGTGTTGGGGACACTTGGGCGTGGCCTTACGCTATGACACTACGCTACGGTTGAGCGGTGGGAGAAGGAATCTTTTTTTGTTGTTGTTCCGTTTGCTTTTCCTTGGGGTTTGGTTTGATTTTGCTCTGGGAGAGAGGACACCACGCTACCGGTAGCGTAGTGTCTCATAGCGTAGTGGCGGGGACATTTGGGCGTGACACTACGCTATGACACTACGTTGCGGTGGAGCGGGGCGAGAAGGAATCGTTCGTTCGTTTGCTTTTCCTTTGGGTGTTGCCTGACTCTGCTCCGTGAGAGAGGACACTCCGATACCGTTAGCGTAGTGTCATAGCGTAGTGCTGGGGAGACTTGGGCGTGACTCTACGCCATGACACTACGCAACGGTTGAGGCGGGGAAGAAGGAGCCGTTTTTGTTTGTTTGTTTTTTCGTAGGGTGTTGCTTGACTCTGCTCCAGGAGAGAGGACTCATTGCTATGGTTGGCGTAGTGTCATAGCGTAGTGTTGGGGACATTTGGGCGTGACACTACGCCGTTATGACACTACGCTACAGTTAGCGTGTCATAGCGTATTGTTGGGGACACCTTGGCGTGACACTACGCTATGACACTACGCAACGGTTTGCGTAGTGTCATAGCGTAGTGTTAGGGACACTTGGGCGTGACACTACGATATGACACCACGCTACGGTCAGCGTGAAGTTAGCGTAGTGTCATAGCGTAGTGTCAAACTTCACGACCAAGACCTACCCTCGAAGCCCCCTTCTGAAATGACCGATCTGTACCATCCTTGAAACCTGAAGGGCTTCGCCGCTTCGCCCTCGAATGGGCTGGGGGGCAGGAGGAGGAGGAGAAGGAGGAGGAAGAGGAGGAGGCGGAGGAGGAGGCAGAGTCGGAGGAAGAGCAGGAGGAGGAGGAGGAGCAGGAGGAGGAGGAGGAGCAGTGGCAGGAGGAGGAGGAGGGGAGGAGGAGGAGGACAGGGGAGCAGGAGGACAGGGGAGGAGGAGGAGGAGGAGGGCCAGGGAGGGAGGACGCACGAGCAGGAGGACGAGGGAGGAAATGGAGGGAAGAGGAGAAGGAGGAGGAGGAGGAGAAAGGGGAGGACGAGGAGGAGAATGAGGAGGAACAGGAACAGGAGGGAGCCCTCTGACACCTCATGGAGAACGAGGAGGAGGTCCTGGAGGGAGGGAAAGAAGATGAGGTTGGAGCAAGGAGGATGAGGTTGGAGCAAGGAGGAAGAGGAGGAGGAGGAGAAGGAGGAGCAGTGTACACCCAAGACTCACCAATGATGTTGGAAGAAACTCGCCCTCCAAGCTCTCTCTTCACGGGTCCCTAAGAGGGCTCATTTTCACGCAGGGAGTTGCCGCGTTGGGAGACCCGCTCGAAGACCCTGAAGCATGCCAACTCACAATTCTCGGGACTTCAACGCCACGGATCAGGAAGAGGAGCAGGAAAAGGGGAGAAGGAGGAGGAGGAGGAGAACCAGTGTGAACCCAATATTCATCGACAATGTTTGAATCAATCTTCCCCCCAAGCTCCGTTTTCATAGGCCCCTACCAAAAATCATTTCCTCTGAAGGAAATGCCCCGTTGGGAGACAACCATTTGACTTCAAAGCAGCTCATGAACCTGACTGTTGCGTCTTGACGATCCTAAACCGTGCCAGAACACCATCCTCGAGACTTCGCACCGCGAATCGCTGTAACCGTTGCACCCATCATAGTCCTGAGTCCTTCCAGCACTCCATTTCTGGTACGCTGACAATGGGAATCCGTGGAACTCTTGCGAATGTTTAGACGACATGTGCTCGGCGCTAAGGCGAGAACCACATTTTGAAAACCAACCGCCGTCAATTTTGCGAATCTCTTGCATTTTTTCAAAAATTGTGCGCGGCGCGAAGGCGAGAACCACATTTCGAAAACCAGCCGGCCTCAATCAGTGGAACCTTTCTATGCAATTGTTCAACACGAATGTGCACGCCGTTAAGGCGATAACCACATTTTGAAAACCAACCGCCCTCCATCCGTGGTGCTCGTACATCATTTCAAGGAATGCTCGCGGCGCTGAGACGAGAACTGCATTTGAAAGCCAGCAGCCCTCAATCCGTGAAACTTGTATGCGACTGCTCAACACGAGTGTGCACGGCGCTAAGGCGAGAACTGCATTTTGAAAATCAACCGCCATCAGTCCGTGAAGTTCTTACAGTTTTTCCAAGGAATGTGCGCAGCGCTGAAGGCGAGAGCCACATTTCGGGAACCACCCGCCCTCCATCTGAGAAACTGCAGCTATTGTGTAAACTTCAGGGTCACAAGTGGTGAGTAAGTCTCAGGCGAAACGACGGGCCCGCTCTTTCGACGGGCCTCGGGGTGCGACAGGGAGGAGTTAGTTTTGAGGAACAATGGGATAATGATGATGATGATGATGATGATGATGATGATGATGATGATGATGATGATGATGATGATGATGATGATGATGATAATGACGACGATGATGATGATGATGATGATGATGATGATGATGATGATGATGATGATGATGATGATGATGATGATGATGATGATGATGATGATGATGATGATGATGATGATGATGATGATGCTGATGCTGATGCTGATGCTGATGCTGATGCTGATGCTGATGCTGATGCTGATGATGATGGTGGTGGTGGTGGTGGTGGTGATGATGATGATGATGATGATGATGATGAGGAGGAGGAGGAGGAGGAGGAGGAGGAGGAGGTGCAGGAGGCGGAGGAGGCGGAGGAGGAGGAGGCGGAGGAGGAGGAGGAGGAGACGAGGGGGGGGAGGAGTAGAGGGAAACAGAAGGACGAGGAGGAGGAAGGGGGACCGAAGGAGGGAGGGAGGGAGCAGGAGGGAGGGAGGAGGAGCAGGAGGGAGCCATCCGACATCTCGGGCCCTCGGCCGACGCGGCCTGCCCGAGGGAAGCAGCGCGGGGGCGGCGCCGCTTCGAGCTGCCCGGTGCGCTGAGCGGTCCGCCCCTCGGACGCATCCTTCGCGTGCCTTGGCGTGCCCCGGCGGCCTTTGCCTCGCGCTGCCTCCGCGTGGGCCCTCGGGGGTCCTTGCGCGGGCGAGGCTTCCGGCCGGCTCCTCGGGCGGCATGCGCGCGCGTGGCGAGCGCCGGTGCCTCGGGACCGAGCCGCAATCGAGGAGAGGGAGGAGGAGGCGGAGGAGGAGAAAAGGTAGGGCGATGGCGACGGCGACGACGACGGCTCCTACGATCGACGGAACGACGGCGTTGACGTCGACGACGACGACGACGGCGACGACGGCGACGGCGATGGCGACGGCGTTGACGACGGCGTTGACGACGACGACGGCGACGACGACGGTGTTAACATCGATGACGACGACGACGACGACGACGCTGACGACGACGACGGTGGCGCTGACGACGACGTCGCTGAGGACGACGACGACGCAGACGACGACGACGACAGTGACGCGACGACGACGACGACGACGACGGCGTTGACGACGGCGTTGACGACGTCGACGGCGACGACGACGGTGGTGACATCGACGACAACGACGACGGCGGCGCTGACGACGACGACGACGACGCTGACGACGACGACACAGACGACGACGACGACGACGACGACGGCGAAGACGACGACGACAGTGACGACGGCGACGACGGCGACGACGGCGACGACGGCGGCGACGTCGGCGACGTCGGCGGCGACGACGACGACAACGACGACTGGGACGACGGCGAAGACGACGACGACGACGACGGCGACGACGACGGCGGCGGCGACGACGGCGAAGACGACGAAGACGGTGACGGCGACGGCGACGGCGACGAAGACTGTCACGGTGACGGCGACGGCGACGGCGACGACGACGGCGGCGACGACGACGAGGGAGCAGCAGCCGAATCGCAGGAGGTAGCTGCTGAGGTGCGCCACGATCACAGCCGCGGCAGGATGCTGATGACTTCGCTCTGCACTCTGGAGGTGTTGCTAGTCGCTGTTGGCCTCGTCTGGCCCTCGGTCCACCCCTGTCCAAGCATTCGCTTGCTGAGCGACGGAAGACCGGGGGCGGCTCAGCGACGGACGTGGTCGCGGGGATAGCGAGAAGGGAAGGGGGGGAATATGGGAGGCAGGGCTGTACCTAAACGCTGTTTTGGCCATCTCGTGGGCCGCTTTGCTTCTCGTTTGTTTTGCTCTGCATTCCAGGCGAAGCGAGGGCAAAACGAGGAAGAACGAATAGCGGAACGAAAACGCAGAACGCCGCCCATATCCAGCCTCGTCGCCCTGCAGCCAGGGCGAACTGAAGATGACAAAACGAGGGAGCACGAACACATGACGAACGCGAGACACACCTCCTCCTCCTCCTCCTCCTCCTCCTCCTGCCTCCACTGTCCTCCTCCTCCTCCTCCTCCTCCTCCTCCTCCTGCCTCCACTGTCCTCCTGCCCATCTGGGAGGGCAGTGTTTGGGCCGAGCCCTGCCCCGGGGACCTTCCTGGGGGCGCGCGGCGGCGGCGAGACGCTCACCTCCGCATGGCGCCGACCCGCGCGCCGGCTGCCGCCGCTCTCTCCCGGGCTCGCCTCGCCCGGGTGCCGCCCTCCGGCTCGCGGCTCCTCCTCCCTCCTCCCTCCTCCTCCTCCTGTTCCTCCTCCTGCTCCTCCTCCTCCTCCTCCTTCCCCTTCTCCTTCTCCTCCTCCTCCTCCTCCTTCCCCTTCTCCTTCTCCTTCTCCTCCTCCTCCTCCTCCTCCGCCTCCTCCACCTCCTCCTCCTCCCTCCTCCTCCTCCTCCTCCTCCTCCCCCTCCTCCTCCTCCTCCCCCCTCCTCATCCTCCTCCTCCCCTCCTCATCATCATCCCTCCTCCTCCTCCTCCTCCTCCCTCCTCCTCCTCCTTCTCCTCCTCCTCCTGCTCCTCCTCCTGCTGCTCCTCCTCCTCCTCCTGCTCCTCCTCCTCCTCCTCCGCCTCCTCCTCCTCCTTCCTCCTCCTCCTCCTCCCTCCTCCTCCTCCTCCTCCTCCTCCTCCTCCTCCTCCTCCTCCTCCTCCTCCCCCCCGAACCCCAGGGTAAGGCTGGCCCACCGATGCAGCGACCAGGGGCTCAGCTTTAAGCGATACCCAGACTTGCTTCGCAACGGGGATCTCAATCTCAATCTCAATCTCCTCCTCGTCCCTCTCTTCTCTCCCCCGCCCCTCCTCGTCCCCACTCTTCCTGGCTCACCCCGCCCCCGCGCCGCTCTCGGGCTCTAGGTCGGTTCCGTCCTTCTACAGGTCCCTCCACAAAGATAGTCAACATAATAGTCTGGGGACGATTTTTCCTATTTTGGCAATGTTTGACTATTGTTTGTCGTTTTCTCATTGTTCTTCCAAAATCCGCCTGTAGGAGGACATGCCCGAGCTAACTCTGGCTCCTGCCTCCTCTTCCCAACCACCCCGCCCTTCGCTCTTCGTCTGCTCCAGCCTTCCCTCGCTCTTCGTCTGCACCCCCCCTTCCCAAGAGGAGAAACAACCACGAACACCAGCTAGGGGGTTTGGCCGCTCTCCCTCCATGAGCTGTTGGCACCCCGTTCCTGGCGCGCCCCCAGAGAGTGCCCGGAACGGAGTGCCCCCAGCTCGAGGGGATGGCCTTGGGGAACGGAGTTCTATAGAGTTTTGGTGGTAGTGGCTCTTTTTGCTTTCATGAACCTTCCTTCCCCTCCTGCCCCCCCCCTCGCGGAGGAGGAGGCGTGCTTACAGTAAACTCGCATAGTAAGGATGAGCAACCTTGCAAGGTTGCACTCGCATCTTTCCCCTTCGGCCCATCTCTGGCCGCTTTCGCTGGCAGCGCTCCGCTCGCAGAGAGTCGACTTGGCACATGGCCTTCCAGGGCCCTTGCATCCTTACTATAAGTGTTGATTATACGGGTTCACAGTGGGACCAGGCGGCGGCGCTTGCCTGCGTGTTTATCATGAGGGTGTGCAATTGTTTGCTCCCCTCCACCTCCTGCTCCTCCCCCGCCTCCTCCTCCGCCTCCTCTTCCTCCTCCTTTTCCACTTGCTCCTCCTCCTCCTCCGCCTCCTCCTCCTCGGTCCCCGTGGGGGGGGGAATCGTTTTCCCTCGGGCGGCCGCAGCGGCGGTGCCTGCTCAGGAGCTCGCCTTCCGCGGCCTCGTCAGTGCGGCAGCCGCCGGCGGCACCGCCAGGGGGTGGTGGTGGGCGTTCCGAGAGCGCCGAAATGAATTCGGGGGGCGATAGATAGTGGGGCATCGAGGGCTGCAGAGTGGGGCCCTCTAGGGCCCCTGCAGGGGCCTTTTGGGTCAGGGCACCTCTCTCTCCTCCCCCCCATGTGTCGCCAGCATGAATTCGCGCCCAAGTCGTCAGGGCTCAAGAGACGGGGGTCAATTCACACTGGGGTCCACCAGAGCGCTGGATTTTGCAAGATCCTGCAGGGCCAGGGGTGCCATGACCAGGGTCTACGTGCAGGATCTTACAGGATCCTGCAAGGCCCGACGGACCCGGGTTTTTGCATTGCGACCTGGGTCAGTAGATGCCCGAGGTCGTCGGCGGGCGCCAGGGTGTGGCGCCAGAGAGTCTGCACGAACGAAGCGAAACGGGGAACGGGAAGAATGGGGACAGAGACCGACCGAGAGTAAATGGGGCCGGAGGATCGCGCCACATCGACGATGCATCGCTGATGCAGCTCGATGTGGAACCCGATTTGCTTCACGTCGACGTCGCCGATGCATCGCTGGTGTCGACGATGCATCGTTGGTGCGTCGCCGATTCGTCGCCGACGTATCGGCCATGCGGCACGATCCTCCGACCCCATATACTCTGTCCCCATCTAGGAGTCCTCTAGACCAGGACTCGCTTTCTGTGCCGCTGCGGGCGTTGTCCATTGGAGACAGACGGCCGCCTGCCCAAGAGCGGCCGCCGCCGGTTTTCGACAAGATTTATTTGCGCTGGCGATACAAGGCATAAGCGGGGGGTCCGTTGGAGCGAATTGTGCCACCATGCAAGGGGAGGACTTGAAGTGATGTGGCTTAAGGGGCGCCTGAACCCCATGTGATATGGCCTGCGGCCATCTCCACCGCAGGGTTGACAGGGGGACCTGCGCCACAGCAGGCCACCCTAGGGGTGACAGGAAGAATTTTACGTCCCCAGAGCCAGACAATTTCTCGCTGGATCGAGGAAAGGCGCGTGTCAGACCTAAATTTCCAATGTAATGTGTTGTATTGCATTTGTGGTCGTTCGACTGAGCAGAAAGTGCGTTCCTACTCAGGGGCGCGGGGGGGTTGCAGAGCACGACGGGCAGAACGAGAGCCCGCCAGCGTCGGCGGTTGGGCAGGGGGTGACTGCGCTGGCGGTGCAAGGCATAAGCGGGGGATCCGTTGGAGCGAAATGTGCGATCATGCAGGATGAGGAGGGAGGAGAGGAGGGGGAGGAGGAGGAGGAGGAGGAGGACCACTGGAAACCCAAGAGTCACCAACGATGTTGGAATTAACCCTCCCTCCAAGCTCCCTCTCCATAAGCCCTTACAACGTTTCATGTCCATTGAGGGAACTGCCTCGTTGGAAGATAACAGTTTGAAAATCCTGAAGCCTCCCAAAACTTTGTTCCTGGGATTTCAACGCCACGTATCAGCCTGACTGCTGCGTCTTGACGATCCAGAATTGTGCCAGAACGCCGTTCTTGGGACTTCAACACAGCGAATCAACATAACTGTTGCGCCCGCATAACCCAGAATCCTTCCAAAATGCAGTTTCTGGTGCGCTGATCATGGATATCCGTGAAACTCCTTGCATTTTTAAACAAAACAACGAATGCGCGCGGCGCTAAGGCGAGAGCCACGTTTTGAAAAGGAACCACCCTCAATCCGTGAAATTATGACAAATGTGAACAACTTTGCGCGACGCAAAAGCGAGAGCCACATATTGAAGACGACCCGCCTTCAATCAGTGAAGTTCTTGCGTTTTTATGTATAAAAAAAGAATGTGCGCGGCAATCAAAGCTGAGAGCCACATTTTGAAAACCGGCGCTAAGGCGAGAGCCACATTTTGAAAGGGAGCCGCCCTCTATCCGCGAAGCTCTTGCATCTTTTAAAAGCGAATTTGCGCGACGCAAATGCGAGAGCCACATCTTGAAAACGACCCGCCTTCAATCAGTGAAGTTCTTGCGTTTTGTATTCATGGCAATAAGGCGAGAGCCACATTTTGAAGACCGGCGCTAAGGCGAGAGCCACATTTTGAAAATGAACCGCCCTCAATCCCGGAAACTCTTTGCAAATTTTGAAAACGAATTTGCGCGACGCAAAGGCGAGAGCCAGCCACATTTTGAAAACCACCCGCCCCCAATTCAATCCGTGAAGCTCTTGTGAGTTTCTAAAACGAATGTGCGCGGCGCGAAGGCGAGAGCCACATTTTGAAAGCGACCCGCCTTCCATGTGTGAAACTGTTGTCATTGTGCAAGCTTCAAAGTCATAAGTGGTGAGGATGTCTCAAGCGAAACGCCCGGCCCGCCCTAAAAGCTGGCCTCGGGGTGCGACACGGAGGAATTATCTACAAGGAGAAGGAATGGATGAGGAGGAGGAGGAGGACGAGGGGGGGGACGAGGAGGAGGAGGACGAGGAGGAGGACGAGGAGGAGGAGGGGGAGGAGGAGGAGAGGACGCGGCCGAAGGACGACAGGAGGGTGTCCAGGCACGCACAGCAGGGGGGGGGGGGAGGTGCAGTGCACGACGGGCAGGGAGTCCGCCAGCGTGGTGGTGCCGGGGCCCGGGCCCCGGGGCGGCAGGCTCTCGCACCCTCCCTGGCGAGCGAGCGCCGCGGTGCAAGCCGTGGGGCGCCAGCGGCAGTTCTGCACGAAGGAAATGGGCACGGAAAGAACGGGTACTCCAGATTTCGTAACAAAAAGGGAGGGGGTCCGGACCCTCCAAGACAAGCCACTTCAGACCTCCCCCGTGGGAGAACCCTCCAAGACATCGTCCCCAGACCCCCCAGGCCCTCCAAGATAGCCTGGAAGAGACCCCCTCCGACATGAGACCCCCCTCCCTTTAATACGAAATCTGGGGTACAGTGCCCAACAGCGGATCATGTTCGTTTTGAACAGGACTCGCTGTCCACGCCGCCGCGGCCTGTGTCCATTCGGGACAGAGGGCCGCCCGCCCAACAGCGGCCGCTGTTGGTTTGGGACAACAATTGTTGTTGGGCATTGTACCCATTCTTTCCGTACCATTCTGGGTGTCCAAAGCAGTAGGGGAACGAACATGCGCAAATATAGCCCAAAATAGTACAGAGCGCGCGCTTGAAGTGCCGAACTATCCTGCCGAGGAACTCTTGGGTTGCGTAGGGCTGGTCTTGCGGGCTCCCTGGGGCTCTCTGGGCCCGCCTAGGGCTGTTTGGGAGCGGACCTGGAGGCGCGCTGGGCCTTATTGGAGCGTCGGAAAGCCGAAAAGACAAGAAGGTCAAGATCTTCTAATTCCCAAGCAAAATTGACGATTTTGGCCTGTTGGGACCCTCTTGGGGGTGCTCCTGGAGGCGTCTTGAGCCATGTTTGAAGCCTCTTGGGAGCTACCTGGGGCCTCCTGGGGCTTTCTTGAGGCGGAAGCCCTGGGTTTTCCGGACGCGGTCCGTCTCTTGGACACCTCTCGGGCCTGTTTTGGAGCACTCGTGGGCTGCCCTGGGCGCTTCTTGGGCCAGCCTTGGGCTCTCCGGGACCGCCTCGGGGCGGCGTTGGGCGCTTCTGGAGCTGTTTGGGGGCGATCTCGGAAGCCTCCTGGGCCGCCTAGGAGCGTCGGACAGCCGCAAAGATCAGAAGGCCAACACGCTTCCAAAACTATTGTAAAGCCAACAATTTCTGGCCTGCTGGGGCCCTCGTGGGAGTGCTCTTGGAAGCGTTTGGAGCCATGTTGGAGGCCTCCCGACACCTCTACCACGTGCTTCGGCGACATGGGTCGAAGATGGGAACCATTCCTGGTGCTGAAACAGCACCAGGGTCCGTCCAGAGCCGCTCGGGAGACGCCCCGAAGCGGCTCTGGAGAGGCCCGGGGAAGGGGGGGTCCTCCCATGGCGACTCGAGGCAGCTGGCCAGAGGCCCCCAGCCTCGTACCCCGACATATGTATGTGTATATATATGTATACATATGTGTATATATACATGTCTATATATATATATATATATATATATATATATATCGCTAGAGCAATCGCGCGCGCTTCGCGCGCGCTCAAGTTCTAGCTAGGCTTGATGGGCTAACGCATGGAAAACCACCTTTGTCGTTTCTTGCATTCAGGGACTCTCTTCGAGGCCCTGCAAGCCTCGGAATCGTATATAACGGGAACAAAACACACGAATTGCCGTCAGGTATTCAACGATTTGGGGACCTCGAAGGCTTCCGGGGTTCTTGTCTGGGGCCTTCAATGTGGTGTTATGTGCAAGAATAGACAAGGGGGCGAACTTGGAACAAAAAACGGAATGGTGGGATGCCAATTGTTCTAAAGTTGTAGTGCCTGGGCTGTGGGTTAGACGTTTTCTGCATCCAGGCCACGGTCTGTCGGGATGCCTCTCGAGGTCTTCGTGCAAGAAAAAATAAGCAGGGGGTGAGTTGGAAGAAAGTAATTCTAATACTCCACTGCTTCAACTCATGGGATCATGGGATCTCGATTTCTACAATGGTTTCAGGGGCAACCAAGAGGACACGAAGACGATTCAAGAGAGTGCCAAGACAGCGTCAGGAGAGTTCAACAGCATTCCCGAAACATGTTTGCATGTGACCCCGAAGTCTTGATGGGGCTCGAGGAAGAGGATCGGGAGTAGGAGCCCTTGAAAACAACAAATCTCTGGAATTCATCCCCAACTTTCCTGTGTTGGGTTCTCTTTTTGAATAGAGCAGTGTGGTCGCCCCTTCCTTCCTTCTTCCTCCTCCCCTTCTCCTTCTCTCCTGTTTCCTGTGTTCCACCACTACAGCTCGCGGTGCCCTGGGGGGCTGCGATCTGCCAAACTGTCGGCACATTTGTGGGCTCCTGGGATGCCCATCGGAGGAGCGTCATACGCCGACCACCTTTATAGCTGGCGGTGCTCTGGGGGGCTGTTATCTGCAAAACTGTCGGCACTTTCGCGGGCTCCTGGAAGGCCCAGCGGAGGTACGTCATACGCGGGCCACCACTATAGCTCGCGGTGCCCTGGGGGGCTGCGATCTGCGACACTGTCGGCTTTGTTGTGGGCTCCTGGGAGGCCCAGCGGAGGCACGTCATACGCGGGCCACCACTATAGATCGCGGTGCCCTGGGGGGCTGCGATCTGCGAGATTGTCGGCACTTCCGTGGGCTCATGGGAAGCCCAACGGGGGTACGTCATACGCGGACCACCGCTATAGCTCGCGGTGCCCTGGGGGGCTGCGATCTGCGACACTGTCGGCACTTTCGTGAGCTCCTGGGAGGCCCAGCGGAGGTGCGTCATACGCGGGCCACCACTATAGCTCGCGGTGCCCTGGGGGGCTGCGATCTGCGAATTTGTCGGCACTTTCATGGGCTCCTGGGAGGCCCAGCGGAGGTGCGTCATACGCGGGCCACCACTATAGCTCGCGGTGCCCTGGGGGGGTGCGACCTGCGAAACTGTCGACACTTCCGTGGGCTCATGGGAAGCCCAGCGGAGGCACGTCATACGCGGACCACCACTATAGCTCGCGGTGCCCTGGGGGGCTGCGACCTGCGACACTGTCGGCTTTGTTGTGGGCTCCTGGGAGGCCCAGCGGAGGTACGTCATACGCGGGCCACCACTATAGCTCGCGGTGCCCTTGGGGGGCTGCGATCTGCGAGATTGTCGGCGCTTCCGTGGGCTCTTGGGAGTCCCAGCGGAGGTACGTCATACGCGGACCACCACACACGCCCCTTGTGTGTTCGTTTGTTATGTTCGCCGCTGCTCTTCTTGCTGCGCTCTTCTGAAATCACTGCTGGGTGCTCGTCTTGCGCATTGCGAATCCTTCAGAATGCCAGTCAGCATTGAGTGGTCCTGAGTATACTCGCCACATGTATAGAAAAGGGTTGGGTACGCCGCAGGGACGTTTCCCAACCCTCCTGTGTTGGTTTGTCGTTTTCAACAGAGCAGTGTGGTCGCCCCGTCCTTCCTCCTTCCTCCTCCCCTCTCGTCCCCTTCTCCTTCTCTTCTGTTTCCTGTGTTTCCGTCTCCTCTTCTCTCGTGCCGTCTGCGATCTGCGCAACTGTCGCCTTTTCGTGAGCTCCCGGGAGGCCCAGCGGAGGTGGGTCCCACGCGGATCACCTCGGCGCTTGTGAGGCCCAGTGGAGGTGGGTCCCACGCGGACCACCTCGGTACCTCGCCGCCACCTGGGGGGCTTGCGATCTGCGAAATTGTCGCCACATTCGTGGGTCCTGGGAGGCCCAGCGGAGGTGGGTCCCACGCGGATCACCTCGGTACCTCGCCGTACCCTGGGGGGCTTGCGATCTGCGCAACTGTCGCCACGTTCGTGGGCTCCTGGGAGGCCCAGCGGAGGTGGGTCCCACACGCGGATCACCTCGGTACCTCGCCGCCCCCTGGGTGGCTTGCGATCAGCGCAACTGTCGCCACTTTCTTAGGCTCCTGTGAGGCCCAGCGGAGGTGGGTCCCACGCGAAACTGTCGCCACTTTCGTGGGCTCCTGGGAGGCCCAGCGGAGGTGGGTCCCACACGGATCACCTCGGTACCTCGCCGCCCCCTGGGCGGCTTGCGATCTGCGCAATTGTCGCCACTTTCGTGGGCTCCTGGGAGGCCCAGCGGAGGTATGTCCCACGCGCATCACCTCGGTACCTCGCCGCCGCCTGGGTGGCTTGCGATCAGCGCAACTGTCGCCACTTTCTTGGGCTCCTGTGAGGCCCAGCGGAGGTGGGTCCCACGCGAAACTGTCGCCACTTTCGTGGGCTCCTGGGAGGCCCAGCGGAGGTGGGCCCCACGCGGACCACCTCGGTACCTCGCCGCCGCCTGGGTGGCTTGCGATCTGCGCAACTGTCGCCATTTTCGTGGGCTCCTGGGAGGCCCGGCGGAGGTGGGTCCCACGCGGATCACCTCGGTACCTCGCCGCCCCCTGGGGGGCTTGCGATCTGCGCAATTGTCGCCACTTTCGTGGGCTCCTGGCAGGCCCAGCGGAGGTATGTCCCACGCGCATCACTCGAAGGTACGTCACACGCGTTGCTTTCAACGCCCCTGTGTGTCCATTTTGTATATTTGCCGTTCCTCTTCTTGCTGCGCTCTTCTGAAATCACTGCTGGGTGCTCTTCTTGCGCGCTGCGGGTCCTTCAGAATGCCAGTCAGCAGTAATCGCCACAGGTATAGAAAGGGTTGGGTACGTCACAGGGTAATGTTTTCCAAATCCCTCGGTCTTGGAGCGTTGGAAGGAGGAAAACGTGAGAAGGCGAACAGCGTCGACAAAAACCACTGACAATCAATGTGTATACCCTCTTCGGGCTCTCTCGGGACGGCTCTCGAAGCTCTCTTGGGCTGTTTTGGGGGCCTCGTCGGGGATTTTGTAAGAGCCTCTCAAGGGTCTGGGGTGTGTTGGGGGCCTCTGGGGGGTCCTGGAGTCCTCTTCGAGGTCTCTGGCGGCCTCCTGCTCCCGCTCTTGGGCTCATCTGGGGCCTGTTCTTGGGTGGTCTGGAGCTGTTCTGGGCGCCTCTTCGGCAGTCTCGGGGCCTCTTTGGCCAGTCTTGGGGCCGTCTTGGGGGCTTCTTCGGCCGTCCTGGAGCGTTGGAAGTCTGAAATGGTGAGAAGGCCAACAACCTGCAAACACACAGACAATTATCGGAGGCCTCTCGGAGCTCTCTTGGGGGTCTCTTGGGGGTCTCCTGGGAGCCTAGAGAGCCGCCCGAAAGCTATTCTGGGTTGCTTGGTAGCGTCTTGGGCAATTCTCTTACGTTGTGGGGGCTTCTTGGGGTCGTCTTGGACTGTCTTTGGGCATTGTGGGGGCTCCCCGGGAGGCCGGGAAGCGCGGTACCGGGAGCGCACACCAGATGTAAGCGAGGTGGAGGACGCCCCGGGAGGGGGCCCGGTCTGTCTGTTTGTGTGTATATATAAACGTACACATACATGCACATACATGCACATACATGCACATACATACACATACCTACCTACCTACCTACCTACCTACCTACCTACATACATTTGTGCTTCGTCTGGCCTGTAAACTCGTGGAAACCACCCAAACCCCAAATCATAGAAAAAGCATGGTTGAAACATATGATGCCACTACGTAAAAAAGACACTCACGATTCGGCAGACGTGGCCCCATCAATTAAATGATCACGTGTATGAAATATGAGAGCTCCATGCGTTTCTTATTCAGGATGCAGAGTGTTTGTGTTTCGACCCCGATCCTACGGTCAGTAGCGCACACGCGCGCAAAACATGACTCTGAACGCCACTTGCCAGGACTGGTGCCTCGCCACTGCTCTAAAATTTAGGGCGGGCTGGGTGTTTCGCTTGAGACTTCTTCTGTCGAATCTGTCCCGCCACCTGCCAGGAACGTGCAAGACTCGAATTGCGGTGTCATCGAATGGCCACGCACTCTGTTCCTTCGACCCCTTCCTCCCGCCTCTCGTCATCCTCCTAGTTCCCGCCTGGGTTTCGACCCGAACGCAGCGTCCAACAAGCAACCGCACCCTGCCCCCTTGCAGCAGTTCGGGGGGAGAATCACCCAGTCCCGTGTGCGACTGGAAAGTGGAGGGGCGGGGAGAGCGGCGAGGGAAAGGGAGAGGAGGTGTGGACGAGAGGGAGAGAGGGGAAGGGCTGGAGGGAGGGAGGCCCAAGGGAAGGGGAGGAAGGGGCAAGAAGGAAAGCACGAGAACGGGATCCGTAACCAGTCTGGCTCAAAGCCATAGCCGTGTTTCTTCCCGACGGTTTTCGTCTAGAGGAATGAAGCTGTTCACTGCGAGTTTTGTGGTGATGATCGGCTGGGCCGCCTTGAGTTCTGAGCGCCAAGCTGGTGAGTCCAGTTCGGGTTCGCCCGATGTCCCTGCTCACTGGGCGGACCTGGCCGATCAACGAGAGGAGGGCCAGGGCATCAGCGGCACCGAGAGTTCGTGGCACGCTTCTTCTGTCGAGCAGGGTCCCCAGGGCGACGGCGCCAGTGATCACCTCGAGGCGGAGATGGCCGACGGTGATGGCGCCATAGTTCCGTATGTGCCGCGCAGTGAGGACGTTCAGATGGCCCACGCTGCCCCCCATGCTCTTTTGCCGCGGCGGCGAACACTCAGACCCAAAGAAGTCATGCAACCGTTGCTCAGTTTTTTGGAGGCGAACGATTACGACATGCAGGAATTATCTGGTGATCGACAGGCCCTTGTTTTAGCTGCCCTCCCACCCGAGCCACTGACAGACAATGAGCGTTCCACATATATGATGAGCGTCTACACTCGGGCACTTCGCGTATCTGGTCACATTCTTCCCAAAGCAATTGATTGCGTGGCAAGAGTGCACGAGTCACACAACGAACGCACAGATATATTCCCAACGACGCAGCACAATGTGGCGGAAGATTTGTTCAAGCGGAAGCACGTGACCTCTCATTCTGCAGGTGCCAGGGCGCATAGTGTGTCTGTGGACATGTACCCAATTATTCAGAGACGTGTCGCTACAGCAGCCGTGATTGTGGAACGGCGCGATGCGATCAACATGATCAAGCAAGTATGTGAAGCTGTCAAGTCCACAGGCGGTCGTTGTATATACTTGGTCGAGCACCCACGGTGCGACGAGACGCCCATGCCTGTCAAGATCAAGGAGTCTCTCATTGCACAGCAGTCTCACGCCAGGGCGTACCAAGCTGTTGAAGACATCGAGATCGAACCTCTGCCGCTGGCTGGACGCACTCAGCACCAGACCGCCCCAACAAAGTTGTTGAACACAGAGTGGAAATATGGAGTTCTGGTTTATAACAAGGGTTTGTACACGTCGATTTGTTTTAAAACAACGCAGTGGCTGCAATGTTTGTCTAGAACAACAGGTGAGGTTTACGCTGATGCCATTGAAATGTCCAAGTTACCGCTCCACGAAGTAGATCACTTCTTTGAGTATACGTGCAGGGTTGCTACAAATGATGCCGACAAAGCTGTTGCGAAAGCAGAACGTGCCATCGCAAACGTAGGATATCGCCACCATTATTTTGCTTTCAAGTGTCAGTTGCACAGGGCGGCCGCCATGAGAGAGCACATCCTTAAACATATGTCTTCTGATATTACGACGTCCATGGTATCTTGTGTATTGAGCATGCGCATGCAAGGTTCCCTGAACACATTCCGCGCAGCTATGAGAGACGTGCTCGCCAGCCACGGCTTTTTCACTTTCAACACAGACAGGCTGCAGGACCGCACTTCCAGAGATGACATCATATCTGTTTTGGACGTATTCCTGCCCAGATCGATCAAACAGAATATACGGAGGCGGGATGTCATTCTTAGTTTGGTGCATTCCGTTGGTGATGGGTTGGTGCATTATGAGCGGTCGTGCCAGTGCTGTAAATCAGAAAATCAATGCCGCAACCGGATGAAGTCATCATTTGTGTTCGCTCTGGTGCCCTGTATACCGAAGTCCTTCCCAGGCAGAAATTGGATCAAGAACGAGGATGCGTTTGACACAGTTGGGCTGCTTCATTTCTTCGGCCTCCTCAAACCAACATACATGCGATTCTGCCGCGCTTGCGGCGCCAAGATCCCCATCGATCCGACCCGCGTGTTGCCCAAGCACTACGAGGGCGACGGCGGCTTCGAGGGCGGCGTCGCGTTTGGCGGCGCCGACAAGGGCCCCGACGAGGTGCGCAAGTGAAGGAAAAAACAACATCAATCCTGCAAGTGGCCCTGAAACCACATAAACAAACTGAACATATGGGGGTCGGCTGGGACTGCGGGCGGGCCGTCTGTTCCCAGGGGGCCTTCTGGGACTGCGCGTGGACCGTCGGCTCCCACGGGGGTCGGCTGGGACTGTGCGCGGATACGTCGGCCCTCAAAGAGTCGACTGGGGCTGCGTGCGGGACCGTCGGCTCCCATGGGGGTCGGTTGGGACTGTGCGCGGGGCCGTCGGCTCCCAGGGGGTGGGCTGGGGCTGCGCGCAGACCGTCGGCTCCCATATGGCACAACGTGAGCATGCCTACATCAATTAAATGGGGGGGCCCTTTTAATACATCATTGCTCAACAACCGCGTGTCAGTCACTCAATGTCTTCTTACCCCCCCGCCCCTTTTACCCGCCCTCCCCCTCTCCCCCTCGCCCCTTCCTGCCTTGCCCCCTGCCTTCTCACTGCCGCCCTCCGCCTCGCCTGCATCATCGCACACGTCCTCCTCCGTGTCCTCCTCCTTGCGTCCCCCGCCCTCCTCTTTTTTTGTTTGCGAGGTGGTAGCGGAACCTGTGATCCCAGCGTGGGCGACTTGCAGGATTGATGTTGGGTCGCGGATGCTGTTTCCGTTGGCCACCAGGCAGACTACAATGACACCAGACAAGTGCAAGACGCCCGTCGCAAACACACCCTCAAGATGTGCTACCATCCATCACTGCTGGCCGAAGTTGTCACAACCAGAACACTCATCGAGCCGCACCGTGTGTACGTCCAACAGCTGTTGTATTTCGGAGGCGAACAATTTGAATTGAGGCAGCGGGCCCACGAGGCATCCGCCCTCAGCAGCGGCGCCACAGGCGCTGGGCTGAGGCACCACAGAGTCACTGTAGCAACGTCGTGTGTTCTTGAGGATGAGTTCTTGTCCAGCACGCGTGACATCATGACAAACAGCGATCGACACAGAGCAGTACCACAGCACAGCAGAACTGAACGCTTGAGGACGGAATGGCTTTGCAAGTTGGTGCACAGCGCATGTGGTATTAACGAGATGAAGCACGACTACAAACGATATCCAATGAAACTGTTTTGTGCCCTTTCTGATCCAGGTTTATTGGAGAGAATGTCGAAAGAACCGCAGTGTGTGATGGATAGATGCTCAAGGCAATTGTTGACGCTTCGCGTGCCCCCACCAGCCCATCCACTAACGATGTCCAGTGGGCTTGAGGTTACCAGGGAAGTGGTTTAACATGCACGAGAACAAGGGGCGGGGGAAATCGCCATGTACACCAAAGGGGGAAGATGGATGATGGATCGTCGCCGCCGCCGGAGGAGGAGGAGGAGGGAGAGGGAGACGGGGAGGATGAGGAGGAGGATGAGGTGGGGTAAGGCAAGGACGAGGAGGACGAGGAGGAGGAGGAGAGGGAGGAAAAGGATGTAGAATTGGGTACATCGGTGATCCTTTTGGGGCCTCGTACGGGGTCTCTTGGGGGCCTCTTGGGGGCCTCTTGGGGGCCTAGTGGGGCAGTTTGGGCGCCTCTTGGGGCCCCCGCGGTGCGCTCTCTGGCGCTTTAGGGGCGATTATGGGGCCATCTTGGAGGACCTGGAGCAAACGAGAGGAAAACTGGACTTAGCGCACCCCCTCGGGGGCCACCAACATTGTCTATTTGCGCCCTCTGGGAGCGCTATTGGGGCGCTCTTGGGCGTTCCTGGGGCCGTTTTGGGGTTCTCTTGGGCTTCTTTCGGGGCACTGTTGGGCCATCTTGGAGCCGTCTTGAGGCCTCGGGAGGCTATCGAAAGGGAAGGGGCGACTATGCAAACATCGCTGTTTTTTCTTCGGTGTTGGAAGGCGTCTCGCTTCTTGGGGGCCTCCTTGGAGGTTTCGGAGGCGTCGTGGGGCCGTTTTGGAGCGTTCTTGGGGCCACTTGGGGCATCTTGGGGGCCGACTTGGGGCATCTTGGGCTATATTGAGCCATTGTGGGGTCATGTTTGTTGGCATTATGAGGCCCTTTTGGTGCCATATGTTAAGAAAACGTACCCTCAGACACCTCGCGGTGCGCCCCGTCCAGACCCAAGGGAGGGGGTGCGGGGGGAGGGGTAAACCTCTCCCCAAACGGGAAGAATGGGGGTTGGAAGGAGAAGTTCGCTAGACACCTGCGCCCAGAGGGTTGGTTGGATTCCTTTCAGAAGTTACGAATGCAGAATCCCAGACCGACCACCAACACATGCTCAGACTTATTGCGTTGCTTGCAGAGCTTGACACAGCCGCCATCGAGGTTTCCCACGCTTCTATACGACGCATATTGAATATTATGTCGACCCAGGCGCCAGCACTGTCCAGGGAAAATCTGAATGCCGAGTGGATTGGTTCCCAGCACAGAAAGAAAAACAAATTGTGGGGGCGCCCAGATGCTTCGCGCCACGAACGGTTTCGTCAGCGGCCCGAGGAGACCTCTGACCCGCCCCCCCGCGACGGCGCGAAGAAGAGGAATATGGGCCCCTACAGGGTGTGGGTTTCTGAGCAGACTGCAGGGGTGCGCGGGCCAGGCAGGGACTTGTCTGCGCTGGCCGCCTCCTACGCGGAGATCTCCGACCAGGAGTTCCAGCGTCTGCGAGAGAGGGCAGCCGCGGCCGACGATGCTCGAGTGGCAGGATCACGTCATCCCCTGGGCATGAAACCTTCTCGTGTGGATCGGGCGGGCCGCCGCCAGCGCCAGGCGGCGTTGGCGAGGGCAGCCATCGACGCCAACCAACATGTGATCCAGTCCACAGATTCCGATCGCACCACCAGGGAGTCCTTGAACGATGTGATTCGAGAGTCCACGGTCAAATGGTCGGATATCCACGACTCTGGCAGGCGCTGCCGCGAGCGCTACCGCATCGACGCCGCCATCGACTCGGCCTCCGCGCAGCAGCTGGCCACGTACACGAACAGCCCCGACCTCGGCCAGGCAAGCGCGGATCGCGCTTGCAGCTCCATCGGCGCAGAGCACGTCTTGGACCAAGTATTTGCGGTGCCCTTGCAGCAGCAGGCCTCTGAATCCCATCCTCACGTGAGCTTATGTTGGCAGTCTACATCGATTGGTCGAGCCATGGGAGCAGGCAGCGCTTCGGGAAAAGCACCAGGCATCCAGAAAGTCATGGAGCTGCTCGACCAGACCTGTCACGGGATGTCTGCCCCCGTGCAACACGATGGAGATCACGACCGCGACTTCACTCAGCATAGAGATTCGAAATGTTGTCGTGCTGGCATGTGTGTCTGTGCCGCTGGTGAGAATGGCCACGTATCGAAACATGTTCTTGTGATGAATGCGTGCCTTCGTCGTCTGTGTCCTCCGCATTCGCAGGCGCGGAAGAACCTCATCCAGGGCAAGCTCGTCCTCGGCCTCGTGGGCACGGACCAGTCAGGAGCCATCAGTGGACGTGTGCTGGGCGCGCGTGGTTTTAGGGGCGCTGCTCGAAACACGTTTTCTTGGAGTAGGCACCCAGAAAAAAAAACCGTGCCTTCCCCGTGCCCAGTCGTCTCCTCCTGGCCTTCCGAATGCCTTCCCCGCGTCCGCCTCGACCTTCCCCTCCACCCCCCCCCCCCGCCCGCCCCGTAGACTGCGGGGGCGCAACTGAAAAGGGGCGGGCAGGGGCGCGGAGGAGGAGGGGGGGTAAGACGAGACGGTCGGCAAACGGAAGGAGGGAGAGGACTTCAGAGGGGGAGGGGGAGGGGCAGTTTTCGCCCTGGGGCCGACGTCCGAGCAGCGCCTTTGAAAATCACGCACGTTCAAGCTTGACGTCACGAGGCGATGAGCATCGATTCTTATGGTTCCACATTGGTAAATGCAAATTGTCTCCGTTTGAGCCGCAGTACCACCAGGTTGATTTGATTGGGAATACAGAGTTCGAGGCCGAGTTTGGCGACGACGGGGGTCGCATCAGGTTCATGGGGCAGATTGTCGTCGAGAGCATGCATATGTACTTTGATTCGTATCAAGCAGCTTCTCAAATGGATAAGTCTGACACCTGGCGGTTGTTCGTATGCTCGGTCGTAGCTGATAATAGGTTTGTTGCAGATTTTACGCCCAAGTATCTCCGTTTGGAAACGATCAGAGATGGAGCGTTAACCACAGTGTGGGATCCTGCCGTGCAGGACACGTCTGACAGGACGTCGTCGTGGCATGTTCTTGGACACGAGCGTCGTGCAGCTATCTCTATGGATGGCCCGAGCGCCGACGGCAGTTCCGACCCAGGCGGCGATGCAGTGGGCTCCGACTGGACCAGGGGGTCTTCGGCTGAAGACAGTTCATCGTCTTCCAGCGGCAGCGGCTCCCTCGACAGCAGCAGCAGCAGCAGCAACGACAACGACAGCACGCACTCGTCCGACTCCAGCGATGGCGGCAGCTCGAGCACTGACGGCAAGGTTTCCGACGGCGGCTCCAAGGCCGCCGCCAGTGAGGAGGGCGGCGGCGAAGGTGGCGACTGTGATCCCGTCCCAGCCCCACCCCATCCTCCAGGAGGTCTAGCGCACGCGCCGAGGGGAGCTGCAGATGTCGTCCTTCGGGTTCCTGAGATGGGGGTGATACGATGGTATGCCAAGAAAGGCGGCTTCTTTGAATGCGAGTGCCTCGTTCATGCCAATTGCAAGCTCACAAAAGTATCGTATCGTGGCCGCCGGAAAGGACAAGGGCGACCACTCGGCTACATGATGCATTGGATGCACAATTTCGAGATGCACGATGAGCTCGATGCCTTGCGACAGCTACTACGCCATGATCACGCAGGCCGCGTGGATGGCAGGAGATCGTTGCATCGTGTTCCAGGCTCCGATGCTTTATTTGAGAAGGAGTCGCCAACCGATGATGGTTGCGACTCTGAGCCGCCTGAAGTTTCATGAGCAGTGCTGTGTTGCATCAGTGGCGCTGCCGCGCGTGACCGCCGTCCTGCCAGCAGCCGTAGCATTGCATGGACGTCGCATTTCGGCAGCGTTCCGTTGCACTGCCGTCGCGCCGAGCATTTGGGCCACTAGGCGGAAGATTCGGGGCGAGAACGGGGGAGGAGAGGAGGGGGGGAGAGGATGTGTGTGAAGAGGGTCACATTTTGATTACAGTGCAAAGTGTTGTATTGTGAAGGTTGAATGGTGAGCGAGGTCATGCCTGTCGCCTTTCAGACACCACGCCGCCGAATGACACATATGCATATCCTTATACATACATTACATATGTATACCTTTACATACATATCTATACAGGTGCAAGGGTTGCAGCTCGCTGTGCTTCTCTTCAATTGTTCATCGGACTCAGAGGGCTCATGGAGCCCGTAGGGCTCATAGGCCCCTCAGGGCTCGTAGGGGGCCTCATGGGGCCCATGGGGCTCGTAGTGCCCAGAAGGGCTCATAGGGCTGGTGGGGCTCGCAGGGCCCATAGGGCTCATAGGGCCCATGGGGTTCATGCAGCTGATAGGGGTCATAGGGCTCAATTTGCTTGTGTGGGTCCTATGCCATACGGGCCCTCCGAGCCCTACGGGCCCCATGAGCCCGAACAACCCTATGAGCCCTATGAGCCCGATGAGGCCTATGAGCCGCCATTGGCCCAACCTCGTCGCCACTTCAACTGTTTTTTCCAAGGAGTTGGAAGATGCGAGCTCGCACCGTCGTCCGCTGCACTTCCCCCGCCAGGCTTCGGACGAGCAATCTTGCCCGTCGGCGGACCTCGCGCGGCCAGGGTGGTCGAGGATGATTTTTTTTTTGCCTCTCTCCGCCTCGAGCCCCTCCGAAGTGCGCCCCGCCCAGCCCTCCCGAGACTGCGGCGACAGGCCCGCGGGCGCCGCGGGCGCAGGGCCTTGGGAGCACTCAAGTCCACGCTTCGCGTTGCCACACTGGGCCTCTGAACCATGCTTGCGTGGAGCTGCCAGTCACCGCAGCGCCTTGTGGCCCCGCAGGGGCCTCCACCGAAGGTCCCCTATAGGCCTCATGCGCCCTACGAGCCCTATGAGCCCTATGAGCCATGTGGCGCCTATGACCCCAATGCCCCATGAGCGTTACGAGCCGTATGTATCCAATGATCCATATGAGCCATCTGGGCCCTACGAGCCCCATCACCCTTGCGGGCCCTATACGCAGTATGAGCCCGTTCGGCACTATGACGCAGATTTGCCCTATGAACCTTGTGGGCCCTATGAGCCACATGGGCCCTACAGGGCCTTATAAGCCCTAGGAGCCCTATGGGCCCTATGATCAACATGGGCCCTGGGAGCCTTATGTGCCCTATAAGCCATGTGAGCCCTACGAGCCCAATGGGCCATATGAACCCTACGAGGCCTGTGGGCCCTATGAACCCGATGGGCCATCTGGGCCCGATGCACCCTACGAGCCATATGGCCCCTACAAACCCTATGGGTCATATGTGCCCTCTCGGCCCTGTGAGCCCTATGAGCCCTATGATGCCGATGATTCCTTTATACCGCATAGGCCCATGCGCCCTAGGGTTCACCAAATCCATAAGACTCGCAGGCCTTATAAAGCCAATGGGGCCCGTACGGCTCGTAGGGCCCATGAGGCCCTTACGGGGGCCGTGCGGCTCACAGGGCGCAGCTGGCTCATAGGGCTCACGCGGCTCAGATGGTTCATAGAGCCTGCGTGGCTCATAGGGCTCACAGGGCTCATGTGACCCATGGGGCTCATAGGGCGGCTGCTGGATTCGCGGTTGCCATGGCAGAAGAGGGCGTGACGGTCCCCCAGCTATCCTGTGGTGGCGGGCCCGCGTTTGGAAAAGACAGCGCACCGCGCCTCGCTCCTCCTTTGTTCCTCAGCTCCCTCCTTCCCCCCCATCCCCAGCCACACTATGATTATAACATCGCTCTCGCCAGCCATGGTGGCACCACCCTCTTTCGGCACACCCTCGACACGCATGGGAGCCCCATAGGGATGTGGGGGGGGGGTGCGCTGAAGGTCTCAGTGGGGCCGCCCGCGTACGTGCGCCACGTCCAGTGCATTGTTGCGTGGCCTCATGCTGTGCTCCACAGAAGGCCCCGATGGGGCCGCCCGCATGCGCCCGCCACGCCCAGCACAACGTTTCGGGGCACCACGTGGGGCCCCACCCAACATATCAATGGGGCCGCTCGCGTGCGTCCGCCCCATCCAGCACAACGCTTCGTGGCCCCATGGGGGGCCCCACCGAGGGTCACAATGGGCCCGCCCGCGCGCGCCAACCACGCCCAGCACACCGTTTCGCGGCCTCATAGGGGGGCCCCACCGAAGGTCGCAGGCAGCGGGACGGGGCGTGGTCCGCCCGCCCGCGCTAAGCCCCCCCCCACCCCCTCCGCCACGGCCCATAAAGTACGAGTGCTCTTCTCTTCTTCGTGGCCCCCCAGCCCCATACGGATCACTGCTACTGCACTGCTAGTTTCACTGCTAAAGATCACTGCTTCACTGCTCACTACTATGCTGATCACTGCTACATGCTTACTTGCACTGCTACACTCTATATCACTGCTACACTCACCTTCACTCACTACCTGCTCTTCACTACTGTGCGTCTGCAAGTCGCAGCGTCGGGCAACCAAAAACCACATTTGCGCACCGGCCCGCCACACCCGCGCGGCGCTCCGGGGCCCCCATAGGGCGCCCAACCAAAGATGCCAATGGGACCACCCACGCGCGCCCGCCACACCCAGCACCGCGCTTCGTGGCCCCATCGGGGGCCACGCTGAAGGTCACAGCGTGACCGCCCGCATGCGCCCACCACGCCCAATACAACGATGCGTGGCCACATGGGATGCCCCACCGAAAGGTCCCATCCGTGCCGCCCGCGGTGCTTCCGGGACGCCCAGGCGCAGCGTTTCGCGACCCATGATGGGGCCACCAACCGAAAATCACAGCGGGACCGCCCGCGTTTTTGCGCGCCCGCCACGACCCACTACACCGATGAACAGCCGCGCCGCGGGCCCGCGTCGTAAGCTCAACCGAAGGTTCCCAATGGGGACGGCGCCGCTGCTCCCGCCACTGCCAGTGCAGGGAGCGCGTGTCGTGGCCGACTCGGTTTTTGCCCCCCGATGTGTCAATATTAGAACAAAAGAGAGAAAGGGAAGGCCCGCGTTTGCTCCTGCCACGCCCAACCGGCGCGTTCTGGCATCATAGGGCGGCCCACCGAAGGTCACTTGGGGGCCGCCCGCATGCTTTCCCCACGCCCAGCGCAGCGCTTCGCGGCCCCATCGGAAGCCCCGCTCAAGGTCCTAGTGGGGCCGCCCGCGCGCGCCCGCCACGCCAACTATAACGTTTCATGGCCACGCAAGGGTGCCCCAGCGAAGGCCCCAGCGGGGCCGCCTGCGCCACCCCCTCCCCCCTCACCCCCCCCCCCCCCCCCCCCCCCCCCCCCCTCCTATCACCCCCCCGCCCCCCCCGCGCCCTGCACGCCCACCCCACCCAGCGCAACGCCCCGCGGCCTCATGGGGGGCCCACGAGAAGACCGCAGGCGCACCGCCCGCGCGCATCCCAACAGGAGCCCCGAGCGCGGGCCCTGCGGTGTCAACCTGTCGCCGTGTAGTGGTTCTGGGAGCACCTGCGCGGCGCGGTCGCAATGGTGCAAGGGCCCCGCGCGGGCGCTCGGGGGCTCACCGCAGCCTTGCATGAACCAGGCGCGCTTGCAAATGCGGGGCCCGAGATCCAAGGCGCGCGGCCCCGCCCGCGGGTAGCGGGCGCCACGCCTTGCGGTCGGCCGCCCGCTCAGGCTCGCACCGAAGACTGACATCGGCATTCCAAACGCATTTGGGGTCGCAACCGCGGCGGGCCCGTCAACCTTCAATTGCAGCCGCGCCCGCGCGGGCTTCCGCTGCCTTCGGCGGCGCCGCGCCTCTGGCCCCCAGCCGACTGCGCAACAAGTGCGTCTGTTGCGCTCCGCCCTCGCCAGCTCGCGCGCGCCACCGCGGGCGCGGGGGGCTTCGGCCAGCCGACCAGCGCGCCCAGGCGCGCCTGCGCGCGCCCCCCCGCCAGGAACATCGCGCCGTTGCGCGCCCCCTGTTCGCCGAGAAGGCGAGGGTCTAGCGGGCGAAACCGCAGCGCGCCCGACCTGGGCGATGCCCCCCCCTCCAACCGCCCTCCTCGTCACGCCCGCTGCTCTTCCACCAGCCAGTCGCGGCGCGGCAGGGCGGCGCCGCGACGGCGCGCGTCTGCGCGCCGTGCCTCCTGCGCCCACCCCCCCCTCCCCTCCCCTTTGGGCGCGGCGCGCTGCCTCTGCGGTCCGCCGCGCCCGTCGCAGCGCCTGTCGCCCGACGCTCAACGCTTTCGGCGAGTCCCCTTAGCAATCCCACGCGCCGCCACCGCCGCAACCCCCCTCGCCGCCCCCCCCCCCCTTCCCCCCCCACCTTGACCCTCCTTCGCCGACGTGGCATTCTGTCCCGACGCACGTGCGCCGCTTGAGCCGTGCGCGAGCATGTCGGGGCCCTCGCGCCCGCCGATCCCCCGCGCGCCGCCCTTGACGCCAGCGCTGCGCACATTCGGCGGGTCCCGCCCCTCACCCTTTTCACCCGCCTTCCACCGCCCCCCCCCGCCCCCCGCCCCCCTCCCCGCCGCGCCCCCGTTCCTCCTTGGCCGACGCTGCCATCTGCCACGACAGGCGCGCCCGACGCGCTTGAGCCGCGCGCGAGCATGACGGGGCCCTCGCGCAAGCCGCTTCTCTGCGCGCAGCCCTGGGCGCCGACGCTGCGCGCCCGCGGCGGGCGCGCCCCCCGCCCCTTCCCTCCCCCGCGCCGCGGCCATCTGCCCCGACGCGCCCAAGTCCGACCCACTTGGGCCGCGCGCGAACATGGATGAGCCCTCGCGGCCGCCGCTTGCCACCGCTCCGCCCTGGGCGCCGACGCGGCACCCCCTCGGCGAGGGCCGCCCCGCGCAATCAACGCGCGAACAGCTGACGCGCAATTGGGCGGCCTGGCGCCCTCCATGCACGAACAGCTGGCATGCACTTCGGCGGCCTGGCGCAATCGATCCAGCGTCGTGCACTTCGGCGGCCTGGCGCAACCCGCGCGCGAACAGCTGTCATGGACTTGGCTGCGCGCCGAAATCTGCGCGCGCGCGGCGCGCAGTCGGGCAACCTGGCGCATTCAATGCACGAACAGCTGGCATGCAAACCGCGTGCGTGCGTGCGCCCGTGTGTTTGTGAGTGCGCGTCCGTGCGTGCGTGCGTGTGTGCGTGTGCGCGTGCGTGTGTGCGTGCGCGTGTGTGGGCGTGTGTGTGTGTGTGTGCGTGCGTGTTCGGGAGGGTGTGTGTGTGTGTGTGCGTGTGTGTGTGTGTGTGTGTGAGCGTGTGCGCGTGTGTTCGCGTGCGTGTGTGCGCGTGCGCGCGCGCGTCGCGCGCGCGCGGCGGCGGCGATGGCTGCGGGGCAAGGGGGGAGGGGGGGGGTGGGGGGGGCGGGGGGGGGGGAGGGGTGCTCGCTCTCCGACGCAGGCCTGCTGCTGGAGTTCGCGGCGGGCGGCGCGGCGGAACCCTTGCGCGGCGCGCCCTGGGTCGCGAACTTGCGCGCCCTAAACTCTCGCGCTCGGTGGCGCGGCGGTGCGCCTTGGGCTCTTGCGCCGCGCGCCCCGCAGGGGGGTGGGCGCGCGCGCGCGCGCCATTTACGCCTGGCGTCGGCGCCAGGTGATCCCGGGGTTGCAACGCCAGCTCTCGCCGAGAGCAGATGTGATTTACCATATGAAAATCACGTAGGCGCGCCATGGATTTAATCATGGAAAAAACATACATTCCACCACCGAAAAAACATGGAAGACACATGCGAACAAACACGTTTTCATCATCTGCAAATCACGCGTGCCACCGCGATTTCAACATACAGAATTTACGATTTCATCATGAATTTATTACGTTGCAATCATACATTGCACCATGGAAAAAACACGTATGCGGTCACGAACTGATCACGAAAAAATTACAACATAAACATACATCCAATCACATATAAAACATACATCTCAACATACAACAAACATACGCCCATTTGTGATTGTATGTTTCCTCAGTGAAAACATATGAAAATCATACGTACCCTCCTCGATATCAATCATCTAAAAATCATACATGCGAACATACGAGCGACTACGTTACAAACATAAATCAAGCACAAAAAAACATACAATCAATCACATCGAAATCACACATGAAACACGTTTCAATCATATATACAATGACGTATCCATTACGATTTGAACACGCACGTCGGTATGAATCAACCACATGGAAAACATGTATAAATCACATAAAAATCATACAAAAATCATATACAAAACATATGATCCACTATATAAAAATCACATATTGATCATATGGTGCTACGGCGCATGTGATTTTACAATTGTGGTTCATGCCGCTTGAGCATGCGCGCGTGGGTTTGCAATCGTCGCGCGATGCCTCCGCGCGCGCAATCTACCCCCCCCCCCCCCCTTCGCCGCCATCGCCGCCGCGGCCGCGCCGCCTCGCCTGGCCCGCGGAAACGCCCCCCCACGCCCCCCCGCGCGCCACCGCCGCCGCTGGCCGGCGCGCGGCGGGCGGCGGCGCGGCGCCGATGTACTTGGGGCGCGCTGGAGAGGGGGTGGGGGAGAGAGGGAGAGATAAAAAAGGAGGGGGGCGCGGGGGGGGCGGGAAGGGAGGAGGTCGCACGGGCGCGAAAGGGCCAGGGGGGGGGGCGCGAGCGGCGGCGGCGGAGAGGGGGCACGCGAAAAGGGCGTGCGCAAGGCGCTGAGCCAGAGCGCCAGTAAGATGTTGAAGGGGCGAAGCAAAATGCGCGAGGTGAGAGGAGGAGGGGGTGTGGGGGGATGGTGGACACGCGGGGGGGGTGGGGGGGGCGGGGGGGGGGGGGTGGGGGGGGGGGGGTGGGGGGGGGGGAGGGGCGCGCGCGGGGAACGGGCGAGGGGGGCGGTGGGGGGGGGCGAAGCGAGGGTGGAGGCGCGGAGGAGGGGAGAGGGGGGAGTTGGAGGTGATGGTGTTGGGGCGTGCGTGTATGTCTGAATGTCTGTCTGTATGTCTGTATGTGCGCGCGCGGGCGCGCGCGCGCGTGCGCGCGTGCGTGCGTGCGTGTGCGCGTGCGCGTGCGCCTGCATGCATGCTTGTGCGCGCGTTGTGCGCGCGTGCGCGCGCGCGTGGTGCGCGCGTCCGCGCGCCGCCCAGGCGTTCAGCGCTGGCGCCCCTCACGCCGCCTCTCTTCCCCTCTCCCCGCCCCCGCGCGCGCGCCCGCGCGCCGCCGCTGCCACCGCGGCCGCCGCCGCCGCTGTCTCGACCGCAGCCGCCGCCGCAGCCGCCACCGACGCCGCCCTTGCTCGACCACCCCCCGCCAATCCGTTCACCGCGTTCACCCGCCCGCTCCCCCTCCCCCCCCCCAAACCCACGCCGCGCCGACTGCGCGGCCCAAGCTTGAGTTGGCATCGTGGGGCACCCATCCTCGGCACCCCTTGCGCCCGCACCCCGTTCGCCCCCCGCGCCCGCCCGCCCGCCCGCGCGCGCCGAAACGCGCGCGCGCACTTAGGATGCCCAGCGCATCTTCCCGCAGCACCCCCCCCCCCCCCCTCCCCCAGCGCGCGCGCCCGCCCTCCCCCGCCGCCCCACCGCCATCCGCGCGCCCGCGGGCCCTCCTAAGGGCCTCGGGTCTCTCGGCTGGTCACTAGGGGTCTCGCAAGGGTCTCTGGGCCTCGGGAAGGTGGACGGGGAAGGGGGGGGGGGGGGGGCAAGTCTCTCGGATGGTCACGGTATCTGAGGTAAGGTCTCGTAAGGGTTTCTCAAGGGTCTCGGGTCATAGTTGGTCTAGTGGGGCCCGTAGGGGTCTCTGTGTCTATTAGGTGCCTCGGGTCCCTCAGAGGGTCTCTTAGAAGGTATCTTCATACATGTGGCTTTAAAAGTAGTGTAAGGGTATCTCGGGTACCAGGGTTGATCTCTTAAAAAAGGTTTCGTAAGGGTCTAGGCTGGCCACCCTGGTCGTCCTCAATCTGTTATGCTATGCCAGGGTGTCCAACGTTTAGTGCGGTAGCCTAGCGGTCGCAGCGGGTTCGGCCTGGGGCCCCACTGGCCGCCCTCGTCTCTGCTGCGCATGGTCGGCGCCCCCCTGTTGCACGGCCGCGGTGCGCTGGATGCAATCCACGCCCTGCAGCGGCAATTGCACAGGGGGGCAACCTTTTCCGCGGGGTGGGCGGGGCACGGGGGTGTCTAGTGCTTGTTGTCTTGATTGGCAGTGCTGGTGGCGCGCGGCCAGCCATGGAGCTCGGGCCGAGGGGCCCCGCCAAGCAGGCGGCGCTGGACTTGGGCCAGCCAGTTCACATCGACCGTCGCCCCGTCCCCTCATGTGGCAGCAGCAGGCGCAATTTGTTTCCCTGGGCCTAAACCAGCGATGCCGATTGTTGTCGCTCGCACGCCTTGCTGTTCACTTGCGGTGGGCTGACGATCGCAGCGGGCTCGACCTGGGGCCCATGCGGCCGTCCTTGCCGTTGCTGCGCGTTGTCGGCGCCCCACTATTGCACGGCCGTGGAGCGCTGGAGGTAACGCTCCTTCTGCGGCGACAGTTGCACAAGGCGCCGCCCTTTTCGCGGGTGGGCTGGGCGCGGGGGTGGGCTTGGTTTAGCCAGTCCACCTCGACCGTCGCCCCGCCCCCCTTCACTGGCCGCGGTTGTCGGACGCTCGCAGCGGGTTCGGCCTGGGGCCCCAGTGGCCGTCCTTGTCATTGCTGCGCGTTGTCGGCGCCTCCCTGTTGCACGGCCGTGGGGCGCTGGGGGCAGTGCTCCCTCTGCGGCGACTGTTGCACAGGGGGGGGCGCCCCCCGCGGTGTATGGGCACGGGGGCGGGCTTGGTTGGTTCGTTCACCGCGGCTGCTTTTCAGCCCACACCCCCTCTCCTCTGCCCTTGGGGCGGCGGGGTGGCTCGGTTTTGCTCTGGTCTCGGAATTCGGCCTCGGGGCCGTTCTCGCCCGTGCTGGCGGGCCCGCTGCAAGGCGCTCGCCCGCTGCCGCCAGTCCTCGCCGCCGCTGCTTCGGACTGCACAGTGCCGACTGTCGACTGGATCGCGCTCTCCCCCCCTTCCCCGCACTTTCGCGCACCTCCAAAGAAAAGCTTGGCCCCATGGCCCCCTTTTATGCCCCCTACGAGCAGCATGAGCCGCACGGGCCATGTACGCCCTATGAGCCATATGACCCCTGCGAGCCTTACGACCCCGATGAGCCCTATGGGCCCTATGGGCCCCATGAGCCCTATGAGCCCTAAACGCCCTATGAGCCCGATGAGTCACATGAGCCCTGCGAGCCTCGTGGCCCTGGCGGGCCCTGTAAGACCCATGAGCCCTCTCGGCCCTATGGCCCATGAGCCCTCTCGGCCCTATGACCATGTGAGCCCTATTGATCATATGGGCCATATGAGCACTATAAGCCCTATGTGCACCATGGGCCCTATGAGCTTCCTGTGCCCTTGAGCCCTATGAGCGCTATGGGCCCGATGGGCCCTATGAGCCATGCGAGCCCGATGAGCCCTATGATCCCGACGAGCCGTATGAGCACGATGAGCCCTGCGAGCCATATGGGCCCCATGAGCCCTATGATCCATATGAATCCTATGGCCTCATGATCTCTATGAACCCTGCGAGCCCTACGGGCCGTATGACACCTACGAGCCCTGTGGGTCATATGAGCCCTCTTGACCCTATGAGCCCATGGGCCATATAACCCTATGGGATCTATGAGCCCTAAAGTCCTGTGAGCCCCATTGGCCCTATGAGCCCTTTGGGCCCTATGGGCTCTATGGGCCCTATGAGCCATATGAGCCCACGGAGCCCTATGAGCCTGATGGGCCCTTATGAGCCCTATGAGCCATTTGAGCCATACGAGCCCCATGAGTTCTATGAGCCCTACGAGCCCTATGTGCCCCATGAGTCCTATGAGCCGTATAAGCTCGATGCGCCCTGTGATACCGATGAGCCCTATGAGCCCTGCGAACCCTACCAGCCCTATGAGCCCTGAATGCCATATGAGCCCTATGGGCCCTATTAGGCCTATGAGCACAATGGGCCCTATGAGCCCACTCGGCCCTATGAGCCCCATGAGCCCTATGAGCCCTATGAGCTGTCAGAGCCCTCTGAGCCCTTTTGAGCCCTATGAGCCCTCAGCGCGAAGCGCAGCGGGCGTCAAGTCTCGTATTCGAAGCATACCGAAGCATAGTATAGCTTCCCCGAACCAAACTGGACCCCCTGAAGACTAATTTGCTGCTAGAAGCAAGGTCTGCATTCTGAACGATCTGAAGGTGACATAATGTTGCATGTTCGGCGTGACCCTTGTGGCAGGTTTTCTTTTACTTCTGGTATGGGCCAAGCGGCCAAGTTTGTAGTTTCGCCCGTTTCTTCCGTTCCCCCTCGCGCTGCAAGTGTTTACATTTGGTGATGCCCCTGTCTTCTTCTCGGACGGGCAGGCACTGCTCGCGCGCCCCATTGGGACTACTATGTCCTACCTGGAGGCTCCTGGTCGCGGGCTCGCGAGGCAGCTTCACGGACAAAGGAGTTATTGATCGTTGTTGGCTGGCGGTCGGATAAGAGAAGGCGTGCCCATATTGCGTCTGCTGTTGGGCACGGCCCGACGCCAGCGACAGACGCTGCGATTCTCGTTGCCTTTGACACATCACGGGGGGGGGGAGGCATGTCGTCAACCGGATGAAAGGGCGCCCTGTCTGGCGGGTGGGGTCGGGTAAACTGGGTTCCAAAGGGCCTTCGGGGGGTGGGCGAGTGGCCGCGGGGACGCATACGGCATAGGCCACCCAGGTAAGCAAGGACCCATAATACATACAGGGTGGAATAGGTTGTCTGCTTGGAGCGGGGCCCCCTCCCCCCCATAATTATCCGTCTCAGTGCAGTAGCAATACTGAAACATGACACGCGAGGTCAACTCTAAGGAAGGATACGTGCGAGCACGCTGTTTGCAACCGAGAACTTCTGATCGAATCCGCCCCGCCCTCCCCCACCCCCGATGCTTCTTGAGAGAGGCGTGCGTTTGGGGTCCTGTGTGTAACGTGTGTGTTCCCAGATCAGTGCTGATCACGTGTGGCTTGCCCGCGTAAGGTCCCCCTCTGGCGCCGACCATGGCGCACGCGTGAAGGGCGTTTCGCCCGTTCTGCGGCTGCTTCGCCAAACGCGCATCTGTTGCTCCAACTGTCGTGTCCCTTTGCCTCTTGGCCCCCTCGCATTCCCCTTCCCGTCAACTCCTCTCCCTGCTGTGCCGTTTGCTGTCGCACCTTTGCTCGCATAGCTTTTTCAGGATCAGAGTTGGCCGACTCACGCCCGCGGGGAGATCACAGCACTCACAGGGCTCCCGCCTCACAGGGATACACTATACTATACCAGAGTTCGCGCCAGCCGTGGGATGGTCAAGCAGTGCTCGAAGCTCACCGAAGCTGCCCTGGGCGCCCACGACTGCTCCGAGCGCCCTCGACGGGCCTCAGCGGCCGCCGCGGCCACCGACGCACGCGACCTCAAGAGACGCAAGTTGGTGGCCGCGCCGTGCTACATGTGCAAGGCTCAGCCGAAGCACGGCCACTGGGCGGAGAGGGACAAGAAGGGCCACCCGATCGGCAACAAGTGCGGGGACTGTTGGAGCACCTACTCGCAGGGAGGTTTCGTAGAAGATGGCACGTTCGAGGAGGTGGCAGACAAGTGCAGGGACGACGAGGCCTACAACAAGGAGTTCAACGCGGCGAACGCCGCGAGGCTGGACCCTTCGGCGAAGGGTTGGGATGAGGAGTACGAAGTGGACGACTGCGACGAGTTCAAGGTCGTCGTCGAGCAGTGTTGGCTCGGCGTTCCACGCGCCAGTTTCAAGGCAGCGACTGGCAAGAACCCCGACGACTGCAGCATCCGCATGCAGAACTTGCCTGGCACCGCGGTCGGCAACGAGTACAAAGGCTTCCTGTGCAAGGATGCGGCCAACCCGTACATCAGGTACCGCGTCCAGCGGAGCTTCACGATCAGGCGCAGCAAACTCGTCGAGAAGAGGGGCACGCACCTGCGCCGCAATCAGGCCGACCTCACGCTTGCTAAACAGGCTCGGGGGTCAACCAGCACAAAATGAATACGGGATGGAGGGGAGGGGGTTAGGGCAAATGCTGAGGAGCGGAGCGGGGGAGGGCGGAGGATCCAAGGTGAGGATGAGCGGGGAAGTGACGAGGAAGAGCATGAGGAGGACGAGGCGGAGGATGAGGAGACGTCCCAAGCGTCCTGAGATCATTGTAGAGCGAGGTCCTTGGTCCTAGGTGTGGTCTCTGTGATTTCTTTCGTTTGTTTGCTCGTGCGTTCTATCTCTCTTGCCCTCCCTCTCTCACTGAACCAGGTGATCCCAGGGCCAGAATTCAGAGTTCAGAGGTCCACTGGCGAGTCGCCTTGAAAAAAAAACACATGTGTTTTTTTGGCAGCCCCTTGAAAACAAAACACATGTGTTTTTTTGGCGGCACCCTATGTGCCCTCCCGCATCCGATTGCCCGAAAGGCCAAGAAGCTGAAGGCGGATCTCCTCTCCAAGCTGCGCAACGTGAAGTTCGACCTCGGCCACTTCGAGAACCTGGCCCACGGCAGTGTCCCCGAGGACCTCGAGGGCGAGGGCGCGGCCGAGGCGGACGATGATGCGGACGACGAGGCAGCGGACGGGAGCCAGTCTTCGGAGCCCGCCGAGGTGGAGTCCGTTGGTGCGCACCCGGAGGCGGGCCCCAGCCGCGGCCCCGCCACCTCAGGCGCCAGTGCGATCGCGGCGCTGGCGGCATCTCGCAGGCCAGAGCGTGCCATGTCCGTCACGCCCTCCAAGACGCTCGAGGCAGGCCCAACGCCCTCGCTGCTCTCCGCCAGTCCGATCGACGTCACCAGCAAGGATCAGTGGGCCAAGAAGGTCAACAAGTACCAGGAGAAGCTCAACGTGTCAGCCATCATGGAGGGTGGCCCGTACAAGACCGACCTGCGCTGGGCGAAGGACTTACTGCACAAATTTCCAGATCGAACGACTCCGCAGTACAAGAACCTCAAGGCCCACGTCGATAAGGTTGAGGCGGCAGTCGACTTGACAGTGGATGCCATTCAGAAGACGGCAGATGCAGAGGCTCTCAAGGCGAGGATCGCGACCATTGGCAGCGACTTCGAGTACCCGACCTCCATCAAGATCGCACTCCTCAAGAACACCATGTCTCGCCTGACGGCTGACAAGCACGTGAGCAAGCAGCGTATCAGCCAAACGCTCGAGCACATCTTGCCGCTCGTCCTCAAAGCCGATTGCGAGGGTGGATCCACGGAGGGCCAACATGACGACGCTGAGCATGACTTCCAGCCGACGTCTCCGCAATTGGCGCTGATCGAGGGATCACCTGAGGAGTTGGCCACCTTGTTCACGCAGTACTTTGGACAATACGTTTTGCCTGCCTTGGTGGCTTCGTGTTCGGCATCTGAGCGCCTGTTCGGCGACGCGTCGCAGGCGATCTTGGAGAAGCTCGACGCCTTCGGCCTGGACATCCCCGACGCCACCATCGAGGCGTTCCAGGATGCCATCGGCATCGTGAATGTGTTGCAGTGCTTACTGGGCCCTACTGATACCATTCACATACAGGAGGTCGCCAACATCAAGACGGCTGTCAAGAACAAGACTCTCACTGGGCTCCAGGAATCCCTGGTCTCCATCATCCAGGAGTCGGCTAAGCTGAAACAGTCCTGGGATGACATCACGGTGAAGGGTGGTTCGCTCGGGGTCCAGCCGAAAATCAATGAAGCCAACTCCGATATCCAGAAGGGTTGTGGCGACGACGTCGTGGCGGACATCGTCAAGAACTTGCCGTCTTGGGAGCTGGGGTGCCGCAGCGGAGGTGTCGTGCCGTTGCGCGGCGCGCTCCAGACCCGCATCGCAGCCATGATCACCGACATCGATGCGCTTTGTATCGAGCAGTCGTTGACGACAGAGGGCATCGTTTCCGAGGTGAAGGTCAAGCTCGGTATCTTGACTGAGTGCGTTGGTGTATTCCCGAACCTCGCTGTTTCCATCAAGGCCGCCATCTCCAATGCTCAGCGTGCGCTGGGCTGTGCTTCTGATTTGTCGTTTGGGACCGCATTCGTTACAGAGATGGAGCAGCTCTCGAAGACTACGGACTTCGACACCCTGGACCTTTCCAAGTACTCCCAGAAATGCCAGGACTACATGGCGGTGTCTGGCAAGTTCGCCGACGTCCCCAGAGGTGTTGAGGTATTGGGCGGGCTGGCAATCTCGCTTCTCGGGTACGTGGCCAAGAACGTGAAGAACGTGGGGAACGATGGCGTGAGGTCTGCCGCAGACTTGCTCGAGAAGATTTCGGCCGTGCTGGGCAAGCTCGCCTGCGACGACGTGTTGGTGGCGAAGGGCGTCGTGAGCAAGCTACTGGCGCTGCTGAACTCGTACGAGGGGTGGGCGAGGTTGGCCAAGGACGCGGCCTGCAGGGTGGAGCTGGACGCTGACCTCGTCAAGTCGCTGGCGTTCGTCAGCGCCCTCACCGCCTGGCAGGCAGCAAGCGTCGAGAGCGTGACGTACTTCCCGCTCGAGGGCATCACCCCCGTCGTGACTGCCTACGTGGAGGAGGCACAATCGCTTCGCAACGCAGTGGCTACCAGTTTGCTGGCAGGGCTCGCGAACCAGTTCGACAACTGCGACATCCAGAAGCTCTGCGGCGGCACAGACAACGGTTCCAAGTGGCACGATGGGCTTGACAAGGACTCGGATTGGACAGCGATCAAAGAGCGAGCTACGACCACGATCCTGCGCGCGAGCTTCGACGTGAAGAAGTTTAACGCCAACCTCGCCACTTGCGAGGCCATGCACCGCACGACTACGGAGCAATTCGAGATGTTCTCGATCACTGACAATACGGAGGTGATGGCAGAATTGAAGGGCTACTTGGAGGACGGCAGGGCGACCGTGACGGAGGGCATGGTCATGTACTACGCGACGTGCGACATGCAGGCGTCCGAGAAGAAGAGGAACCTCAATAGGGAGAGGAAGGCGCTCGAGAAGCTGTCCGAGGGTGTCCAGGGCCGTGTGTTTGAGCCCCTCAAGACCTACCTGTACAACGAGTCCTCCCTCCTGGGCATCAAGAAGCAGCCCGCCAAGGGGGGTGTGCCAGCAGTGTGAGCCTGACAGCTTGCGAGTGGACTCGTCGGCTGGCGCTGGCGACTGGGGGAGGAGATGAAGGGGGATACGAGGGTTAGGACGGGGACGAGAAAGAGAGGTGCGACGGAGAATGATCAGGACTCACACGCTCTGACTGTTTGTTTGAGGCGAGCTCGCCACGAGCTCGGAAGCAACGCCTGTGCGAGAGCGGTCGGCCGTTCGAACATTGCTGATGTTTCGCGTACCTCTGCCAGCCCATCTAGAAACGATACCCTGGTGAGTTGAGGTGGTCAGGGAAGTGAGGAGGCATGCAGACGAATAAAGGGCGAGGGATGCAGTCGTATACCTCAAGAGGGGGAGGATGGAGGAGGACCCGCCGTCGGAGGAGGACGAGGAGGAAGAGGGGGAGGATAATTAGGAGGAGGAGGAGGATGAGGAGTAGGGCGATGACGAAGAGGACGAGAAGGATGAGAAGGATAATGAGGTAGTGATGGGTACCTCGGGGGTCCTCTTGAGGCCTCGTACTGGGTCTTCTGGGGTCCTCTCGGGGGCCTCCTGGGGCCGCCTGGGCGCCTCTCATTGCCCTACCGGGGCGCCCCTGGGAGCTCCAGGGGCGCTCGCGGGTCCATTTTGGAGGACGTCGATCAAACGCGAGGGGGTGCTTTACGTAGCGCCACGCGCTCGGGAGCCCCCAACATCGCACTGTAGCGCCTGCATAGGGCACTCTTGGAACGCTCTTGGGCGCACGTGGGGCCGTCGCGGGGCTCTCTTGGGCCCCTCCAAGGGCCTTCTTGGACCATGTTGGGACCATTGTTGGGACGTCGGGTGGTCATCGGAAGCGAAACGGTGAGACATCAACAACTGAGCTTCCGTAGGTGGTTGAAGGATGTTGGCGTCGTGGGGGCCTCCTTGGAGGTCTTGGGGGCGCAGTGGGGCCGCCTTGAAGCGTTCTGGGAATCTCCTGGGGCATATTGGGGGGCCGACTTGAGGCAGCATGGGCTATCGCGGGCCATCTTGGAGGTCATCGCTGGCTCTCTGAAGCCATCCTGGGGCCATGTTGTGCAAAGCCGTGTCCCCTGACGCCTCGCGGTGCGCCCCGTCCAGGTCCAGAGGAGGGGCGGCGGGTGAGGGGCAAGCCCCTCCCCGAAGGGGAATACAAGGGGTTGGAAGGGCAAGCTCCCTAGACCACCTACGCCCAGAAGGCTGGTGGGGCTACCCTGGCGAAAGACCCGACCATATGCAGTTGTAGGCAACGCGTTGTCAATGCCACGTTCGGTGGACCACGCGCCGCGTGATGGGGCGTGCCGTATTGAATGGGCGGGGTACGCGCACGGGCGGTTCCCTTTGGGGCGTTCGGTGGAGCTCCATGTGGGGCCACGAACGTTGTAGTGGATGGTGGGCGGTGCCACTGGGGCCTTCGCTGGAGCTCCCAATGGTGCTGCCAAACGCTGTGCTGCGTGTGGCGGGCGCATGCGGGCGGCCTCACTGGGACAGTCGTTGGAGATCCCCATGCTGCCACGACGCGCTGTACTGGGTGTGGCGGGCGCGTGCGAACGGCCCCACTGGGGCCTTCGGCGGGGCTCCATGTGGGAGCACGAAACGCTGTGCTTGGAGTTGCGGACGCATGCGGGCGGTCTCATTGGGACGGTCGGTGGAACTTCCGATGGGGACACGGAGCGCTGTACTGGGTGTGGCGGGCGCGTGCGGGGTGTTCCACTGGGGCCTTCGGCAAGGCCCCCTATGCGGCCACGGCGCGCTGCGCTGGGTGTGCGGGCGCGCGCAGGTTGTCCCACTGTGGCTTTCGGTGTGGCTTCCTATGGGGCCACGAAGCGGTGTGCTGGGTGTGGCGGGCGCATGCGGGCGCCCCTCCTGTGGCCTTAGATGGAACCCCCTATGGGGCAGCTCATCGCTGTGCTGGGCGTGGCGGACGCACGCGGGCGGTCCCAATGTGACATTCGGTTGGCCCCCCCCAGGGGGGCACGACGCGCCATGCTGGGTGTGGCGGGAGCGCGCGGGCCGTCCCACTGGGACCTTCGGTGGAGCTCCCTACAGGGCCACGAAGCGCTGCATTGGGCGTGGCGGACGCATGCGGGCAATGCCATTGGGACCTTCGGTGGGGATCCATATGGGGCCACGACGCGCTGTGCTGGGGGTGGCGAGCGCACGCGGGCGGTCACAATACGGCATTCACTTGGGCCCCCTATGCGGCCACGAAACGTTGTGCCGCGTGGCGGACGCGTGCGGGCAGCTCCGCTTGGACCTTCGGTGGGGCTCCTTATGGTGCCACCAATCGCTGTGTTGGGTCCAGCGGGCGCATGCGGGCGGTCCCACTGGGACCTTCGTTTGGGATCCCTTTTGGGCCACGGGGCGCTGTGCTGGGTGTGGCGGGCGCACGCGTGCGGTCCCATTCGGGCTTTCGGTGGGGACCCATCTGGTGCCACGAAGCGCTGCACTGGGCGTGGCGGACGCATGCGGGCGGCCCCACTGGGACTGTCGGTGAAGGTAGCTATGAGGCCGCGGAACGCTGTGCTGGGCGTGGCGGGCGCATGCGGGCAATCTCATTGGGACCTTCGGTGGGGCCCCCCATGGGGCCACGAAGCGTGTCAGGGGTGTGCCGAACGAGGAGGGAGGCCGACATGGGTGGCGTTGGCGGTGGCGAGAATGATAGTGTGACGATCGTGATGATGGGAGGAAGGAGGAGGGGGCGGAAAAACGCGGAGTGAGACGCGGGGCACTGTCCCATCAACACGAGGGCCCAACACTACACGATGGTCGGGGACACAACGGAATCCAGAACCACCTGCCGTCTCCATCCTCTCCCTCCCTCTTCCCATACTCCTGCTTACCCTTCCCCCCACTTCCCCTTGCCCTCGCTTTTGCGCGTGCCCTCCCCTCGCCTTCCCTCCGCCCTCTCCCTCGCTCCCTCCACCTTCCTCTTTCGGCGGCCCCCTCCCCCCCTCTCCCCGCCCTCCCCCGCCCCCTCCCTCGACTCTCGCCCTCCCTCCCCTCGCCCACCACCGCCCGCCCTGCCACGCATCTCGGGCTCGTCCACGACTCCAGGGGCGTGCTGGAGATCGCAAGCGACACCGAGGATGGCGTCGGGGGGGGGGGGGACGAGGACTGCTTTTGAAGAAGACCTCCTCCTTTTCAGCCTCCTTTTTCTCTTCCTCCTTCTCCCCCTTCCCCCTCATCCACCTCCTCCTCACCCAAGCCATGCGTGGCTCGAATGTGTTTGTCGAGGTGGCGCAGGGCTACGCCAGCTCGAGGGTCGCAGAAACCTGCCAAGACCACACACCACTCCAACACCCACGCACCACCCGCCCACCGCCCACCCACCACGCACACACTCGCCCACCACCCGCCCGCCGCCCACCCACCACCCACCCACCCCTCACCCACCGCCCACCCACCACGCCCACCAGTCCAGCACCCACGCACCAAACCCAAGCACCACCCACCACCCACCTACCACCGCCCCACCGCCCACCCACCACCCACCTACCACCCACCCAACGCTCCAGCACCCACGCATCACACCTGACACCCGCCCACAACCTACCCACCACCCGCCCACCACCCACCCGCCACCCACCCCACGCACAAGCACAGGGGGCGCACCCTGGGCCCCACGGCGTTTCCCGTAGGGTCGTTGTCCCGTCACAGCGAGGCCCAGCTGTGTTTGCCTTCACGTGGTTGGTTACCCACCCTTGCTGCTCGGTTTGGCATTGGCTCGAGCCTTAGCCTGGCTGCTTGGCTGCGTATTTCGCCGTGCTTCTGGCGTTCGTGGAAGCGCGCGTCGCTGAGGAGGGCCGTTGTTTCCACCGATCCGTTCGGGCCCTGCGGTTTCTTGCGCGCAGTGTCGTTTGATGCTCCACGCGTCTGCTCGGACCTCTTGTGTTTCCCTGATTCGGTTTTGGCACTTCTCGGTTTGCTCGCAGGTGTGTTGGGGCCGCGTGATGGCTTGTGCCCAACAGATGTGGCGGACTAGCGCTACGGCGCAACGATGGTGCGTCCACGTTGGGACGTGCGCTGCACATGGCGCCTCCGTAGTCAAACATATCTAGTGATGTTTTTTCTGTTCGCTGTGGGGCATCCGTGATGGCCGTGTGTGATTTCTTGGATCAATGTTTTGGCGATTTCTCTCCCTGGGGCAGTTTACAGGCCCAAACGAAACACAACCGTAGGCGGCCGAAGGCATCGTTCATTGCATCCGGATGCTACTGTTCACACCCTTCATCCTCCCAAACACGATCGTTGCTCTCTTCACTCGTAAGGTTTGAGCTGTGCTCAAGCGGAGCGCGGACGCGCTCGCTCGGGCGTGCGCGCAGGCAACCGCGCGCGCGTGATGCGTCGCCCGCGCCCCGGCGCCAGCGTGTGTTCCTGCTCGTTAACATTTGTCGCGTGTGCGGAGCCACGCTGTCAATGCCGGGTTGTCCTGTGGTTTGCTGCGTTCTTCGCAACTCACACCGCCAGAGGCAGCGGAGAGCTTGAGAGATCCACCTGCCAAAAGTCCTCCTAACATCACAGCTGTTTTCCTCAATCTGAAGTTCGTTTTGAGCTGTGCTCAAGCGGAGCGCGGACGCGCTCGCTCGGGAGAGCGCGCGCGCGCGGCCGCGCGCGCGCGCGATGCGTCGCCTTGCGCCCCGGCGCCAGCGTGTTCCCTCGATCGGTGCAGGCCAAGCGGACGGGGGGCACCTGCTCGTTTTAAGTCGGGCTTGTCCCTTTTACAGGGGGAAAATGTCAAAACTGTCAAAAATTGTCGGGGGACGACTTTTCGATTATTTATTGATATTTCCTAAAATTTGTTGGGTATTCCAGTTTTTCGTCCAAAATCTGCCTGTAGAAAGACACGCCCGACTTAATGCTCGCCCGACGGGTCGGGGT
>CAUYUJ010019599.1:97353-122353 GCA_963575745.1 Prorocentrum cordatum
GGGGGGGGGGGGGGGGGCAAGTCTCTCGGATGGTCACGGTATCTGAGGTAAGGTCTCGTAAGGGTTTCTCAAGGGTCTCGGGTCATAGTTGGTCTAGTGGGGCCCGTAGGGGTCTCTGTGTCTATTAGGTGCCTCGGGTCCCTCAGAGGGTCTCTTAGAGGGTATCTTCATACATGTGGCTTTAAAAATAGTGTAAGGGTATCTCGGGTACCAGGGTTGATCTCTTAAAAAAGGTTTCGTAAGGGTCTAGGCTGGCCACCCTGGTCGTCCTCAATCTGTTATGCTATGCCAGGGTGTCCAACGTTTAGTGCGGTAGCCTAGCGGTCGCAGCGGGTTCGGCCTGGGGCCCCACTGGCCGCCCTCGTCTCTGCTGCGCTTGGTCGGCGCCCCCCTGTTGCACGGCCGCGGTGCGCTGGATGCAATCCACGCCCTGCAGCGGCAATTGCACAGGGGGGCAACATTTTCCGCGGGGTGGGCGGGGCACGGGGGTGGCTAGTGCTTGTTGTCTTGATTGGCAGTGCTGGTGGCGCGCGGCCAGCCATGGAGCTCGGGCCGAGGGGTCCCGCCAAGCAGGCGGCGCTGGACATGGGCCAGCCAGTTCACATCGACCGTCGCCCCGTCCCCTCATGTGGCAGCAGCAGGCGCAATTTGTTTCCCTGGGCCTAAACCAGCGATGCCGATTGTTGTCGCTCGCACGCCTTGCTGTTCACTTGCGGTGGGCTGACGATCGCAGCGGGCTCGACCTGGGGTCCATGCGGCCGTCCTTGCCGTTGCTGCGCGTTGTCGGCGCCCCACTATTGCACGGCCGTGGAGCGCTGGAGGTAACGCTCCTTCTGCGGCGACAGTTGCACAAGGCGCCGCCCTTTTCGCGGGTGGGCTGGGCGCGGGGGTGGGCTTGGTTTAGCCAGTCCACCTCGACCGTCGCCCCGCCCCCCTTCACTGGCCGCGGTTGTCGGACGCTCGCAGCGGGTTCGGCCTGGGGCCCCAGTGGCCGTCCTTGTCATTGCTGCGCGTTGTCGGCGCCTCCCTGTTGCACGGCCGTGGGGCGCTGGGGGCAGTGCTCCCTCTGCGGCGACTGTTGCACAGGGGGGGGGCGCCCCCCGCGGTGCATGGGCACGGGGGCGGGCTTGGTTGGTTCGTTCACCGCGGCCGCTTTTCAGCCCACACCCCCTCTCCTCTGCCCTTGGGGCGGCGGGGTGGCTCGGTTTTGCTCTGGTCTCGGAATTCGGCCTCGGGGCCGTTCTCGCCCGTGCTGGCGGGCCCGCTGCAAGGCGCTCGCCCGCTGCCGCCAGTCCTCGCCGCCGCTGCTTCGGACTGCACAGTGCCGACTGTCGACTGGATCGCGCCCTCCCCCCCTTCCCCGCACTTTCGCGCACCTCCAAAGAAAAGCTTGGCCCCATGGCCCCCTTTATGCCCCCTACGAGCAGCGTGAGCCGCACGGGCCATGTACGCCCTATGAGCCATATGACCCCTGCGAGCCTTACGACCCCGATGAGCCCTATGGGCCCTATGGGCCCCATGAGCCCTATGAGCCCTAAACGCCCTATGAGCCCGATGAGTCCCATGAGCCCTGCGAGCCTCGTGGCCCTGGCGGGCCCTGTAAGACCCATGAGCACTCTCGGCCCTATGGCCCATGTGCCCTCTCGGCCCTATGACCATGTGAGCCCTATTGATCATATGGGCCATATGAGCACTATAAGCCCTATGTGCACCATGGGCCCTATGAGCTTCCTGTGCCCTTGAGCCCTATGAGCGCTATGGGCCCGATGGGCCCTATGAGCCATGCGAGCCCGATGAGCCCTATGATCCCGACGAGCCGTATGAGCACGATGAGCCCTGCGAGCCATATGGGCCCCATGAGCCCTATGATCCATATGAATCCTATGGCCTCATGATCTCTATGAACCCTGCGAGCCCTACGGGCCGTATGACACCTACGAGCCCTGTGGGTCATATGAGCCCTCTTGACCCTATGAGCCCATGGGCCATATAACCCTATGGGATCTATGAGCCCTAAAGTCCTGTGAGCCCCATTGGCCCTATGAGCCCTTTGGGCCCTATGGGCTCTATGGGCCCTATGAGCCATATGAGCCCACGGAGCCCTATGAGCCTGATGGGCCCTTATGAGCCCTATGAGCCATTTGAGCCATACGAGCCCCATGAGTTCTATGAGCCCTACGAGCCCTATGTGCCCCATGAGTCCTATGAGCCGTATAAGCTCGATGCGCCCTGTGATACCGATGAGCCCTATGAGCCCTGCGAACCCTACCAGCCCTATGAGCCCTGAATGCCATATGAGCCCTATGGGCCCTATTAGGCCTATGAGCACAATGGGCCCTATGAGCCCACTCGGCCCTATGAGCCCCATGAGCCCTATGAGCTGTCAGAGCCCTCTGAGCCCTCTGAGCCCTTTTGAGCCCTATGAGCCCTCAGCGCGAAGCGCAGCGGGCGTCAAGTCTCGTATTCGAAGCATACCGAAGCATAGTATAGCTTCCCCGAACCAAACTGGACCCCCTGAAGACTAATTTGCTGCTAGAAACAAGGTCTGCATTCTGAACGATCTGAAGGTGACATAATGTTGCATGTTCGGCGTGACCCTTGTGGCAGGTTTTCTTTTACTTCTGGTATGGGCCAAGCGGCCAAGATTGTAGTTTCGCCCGTTTCTTCCGTTCCCCCTCGCGCTGCAAGTGTTTACATTTGGTGATGCCCCTGTCTTCTTCTCGGACGGGCAGGCACTGCTCGCGCGCCCCATTGGGACTACTATGTCCTACCTGGAGGCTCCAGGTCGCGGGCTCGCGAGGCAGCTTCACGGACAAAGGAGTTATTGATCGTTGTTGGCTGGCGGTCGGATAAGAGAAGGCGTGCCCAGATTGCGTCTGCTGTTGGGCACGGCCCGACGCCAGCGACAGACGCTGCGATTCTCGTTGCCTTTGACACATCACGGGGGGGGGGGGAGGCATGTCGTCAACCGGATGAAAGGGCGCCCTGTCTGGCGGGTGGGGTCGGGTAAACTGGGTTCCAAAGGGCCTTCGGGGGGTGGGCGAGTGGCCGCGGGGACGCATGCGGCATAGGCCACCCAGGTAAGCAAGGACCCATAATACATACAGGGTGGAATAGGTTGTCTGCTTGGAGCGGGGCCCCCTCCCCCCCATAATTATCCGTCTCAGTGCAGTAGCAATACTAAAACATGACACGCGAGGTCAACTCTTAGGAAGGATACGTGCGAGCACGCTGTTTGCAACCGAGAACTTCTGATCGAATCCGCCCCGCCCTCCCCCACCCCCGATGCTTCTTGAGAGAGGCGTGCGTTTGGGGTCCTGTGTGTAACGTGTGTGTTCCCAGATCAGTGCTGATCACGTGTGGCTTGCCCGCGTAAGGTCCCCCTCTGGCGCCGACCATGGCGCACGCGTGAAGGGCGTTTCGCCCGTTCTGCGGCTGCTTCGCCAAACGCGCATCTGTTGCTCCAACTGTCGTGTCCCTTTGCCTCTTGGCCCCCTCGCCTTCCCCTTCCCGTCAACTCCTCTCCCTGCTGTGCCGTTTGCTGTCGCACCTTTGCTCGCATAGCTTTTTCAGGATCAGAGTTGGCCGACTCACGCCCGCGGGGAGATCACAGCACTCACAGGGCTCCCGCCTCACAGGGATACACTATACTATACCAGAGTTCGCGCCAGCCGTGGGATGGTCAAGCAGTGCTCGAAGCTCACCGAAGCTGCCCTGAGCGCCCACGACTGCTCCGAGCGCCCTCGACGGGCCTCAGCGGCCGCCGCGGCCACCGACGCACGCGACCTCAAGAGACGCAAGTTGGTGGCCGCGCCGTGCTACATGTGCAAGGCTCAGCCGAAGCACGGCCACTGGGCGGAGAGGGACAAGAAGGGCCACAACAAGTGCGGGGACTGTTGGAGCACCTACTCGCAGGGAGGTTTCGTAGAAGATGGCACGTTCGAGGAGGTGGCAGACAAGTGCAGGGACGACGAGGCCTACAACAAGGAGTTCAACGCGGCGAACGCCGCGAGGCTGGACCCTTCGGCGAAGGGTTGGGATGAGGAGTACGAAGTGGACGACTGCGACGAGTTCAAGGTCGTCGTCGAGCAGTGTTGGCTCGGCGTTCCACGCGCCAGTTTCAAGGCAGCGACTGGCAAGAACCCCGACGACTGCAGCATCCGCATGCAGAACTTGCCTGGCACCACGGTCGGCAACGAGTACAAAGGCTTCCTGTGCAAGGATGCGGCCAACCCGTACATCAGGTACCGCGTCCAGCGGAGCTTCACGATCAGGCGCAGCAAACTCGTCGAGAAGAGGGGCACGCACCTGCGCCGCAATCAGGCCGACCTCACGCTTGCTAAACAGGCTCGGGGGTCAACCAGCACAAAATGAATACGGGATGGAGGGGAGGGGGTTAGGGCAAATGCTGAGGAGCGGAGCGGGGGAGGGCGGAGGATCCAAGGTGAGGATGAGCGGGGAAGTGACGAGGAAGAGCATGAGGAGGACGAGGCGGAGGATGAGGAGACGTCCCAAGCGTCCTGAGATCATTGTAGAGCGAGGTCCTTGGTCCTAGGTGTGGTCTCTGTGATTTCTTTCGTTTGTTTGCTCGTGCGTTCTATCTCTCTTGCCCTCCCTCTCTCACTGAACCAGGTGATCCCAGGGCCAGAATTCAGAGTTCAGAGGTCCACTGGCGAGTCGCCTTGAAAAAAAAACACATGTGTTTTTTTGGCAGCCCCTTGAAAACAAAACACATGTGTTTTTTTGGCGGCACCCTATGTGCCCTCCCGCATCCGATTGCCCGAAAGGCCAAGAAGCTGAAGGCGAATCTCCTCTCCAAGCTGCGCAACGTGAAGTTCGACCTCGGCCGCTTCGAGAACCTGGCCCACGGCAGTGTCCCCGAGGACCTCGAGGGCGAGGGCGCGGCCGAGGCGGACGATGATGCGGACGACGAGGCAGCGGACGGGAGCCAGTCTTCGGAGCCCGCCGAGGTGGAGTCCGTTGGTGCGCATCCGGAGGCGGGCCCCAGCCGCGGCCCCGCCACCTCAGGCGCCAGTGCGATCGCGGCGCTGGCGGCATCTCGCAGGCCAGAGCGTGCCATGTCCGTCACGCCCTCCAAGACGCTCGAGGCAGGCCCAACGCCCTCGCTGCTCTCCGCCAGTCCGATCGACGTCACCAGCAAGGATCAGTGGGCCAAGAAGGTCAACAAGTACCAGGAGAAGCTCAACGTGTCAGCCATCATGGAGGGTGGCCCGTACAAGACCGACCTGCGCTGGGCGAAGGACTTACTGCACAAATTTCCAGATCGAACGACTCCGCAGTACAAGAACCTCAAGGCCCACGTCGATAAGGTTGAGGCGGCAGTCGACTTGACAGTGGATGCCATTCAGAAGACGGCAGATGCAGAGGCTCTCAAGGCGAGGATCGCGACCATTGGCAGCGACTTCGAGTACCCGACCTCCATCAAGATCGCACTCCTCAAGAACACCATGTCTCGCCTGACGGCTGACAAGCACGTGAGCAAGCAGCGTATCAGCCAAACGCTCGAGCACATCTTGCCGCTCGTCCTCAAAGCCGATTGCGAGGGTGGATCCACGGAGGGCCAACATGACGACGCTGAGCATGACTTCCAGCCGACGTCTCCGCAATTGGCGCTGATCGAGGGATCACCTGAGGAGTTGGCCACCTTGTTCACGCAGTACTTTGGACAATACGTTTTGCCTGCCTTGGTGGCTTCGTGTTCGGCATCTGAGCGCCTGTTCGGCGACGCGTCGCAGGCGATCTTGGAGAAGCTCGACGCCTTCGGCCTGGACATCCCCGACGCCACCATCGAGGCGTTCCAGGATGCCATCGGCATCGTGAATGTGTTGCAGTGCTTACTGGACCCTACTGATACCATTCACATACAGGAGGTCGCCAACATCAAGACGGCTGTCAAGAACAAGACTCTCACTGGGCTCCAGGAATCCCTGGTCTCCATCATCCAGGAGTCGGCTAAGCTGAAACAGTCCTGGGATGACATCACGGTGAAGGGTGGTTCGCTCGGGGTCCAGCCGAAAATCAATGAAGCCAACTCCGATATCCAGAAGGGTTGTGGCGACGACGTCGTGGCGGACATCGTCAAGAACTTGCCGTCTTGGGAGCTGGGGTGCCGCAGCGGAGGTGTCGTGCCGTTGCGCGGCGCGCTCCAGACCCGCATCGCAGCCATGATCACCGACATCGATGCGCTTTGTATCGAGCAGTCGTTGACGACAGAGGGCATCGTTTCCGAGGTGAAGGTCAAGCTCGGTATCTTGACTGAGTGCGTTGGTGTATTCCCGAACCTCGCTGTTTCCATCAAGGCCGCCATCTCCAATGCTCAGCGTGCGCTGGGCTGTGCTTCTGATTTGTCGTTTGGGACCGCATTCGTTACAGAGATGGAGCAGCTCTCGAAGACTACGGACTTCGACACCCTGGACCTTTCCAAGTACTCCCAGAAATGCCAGGACTACATGGCGGTGTCTGGCAAGTTCGCCGACGTCCCCAGAGGTGTTGAGGTATTGGGCGGGCTGGCAATCTCGCTTCTCGGGTACGTGGCCAAGAACGTGAAGAACGTGGGGAACGATGGCGTGAGGTCTGCCGCAGACTTGCTCGAGAAGATTTCGGCCGTGCTGGGCAAGCTCGCCTGCGACGACGTGTTGGTGGCGAAGGGCGTCGTGAGCAAGCTACTGGCGCTGCTGAACTCGTACGAGGGGTGGGCGAGGTTGGCCAAGGACGCGGCCTGCAGGGTGGAGCTGGACGCTGACCTCGTCAAGTCGCTGGCGTTCGTCAGCGCCCTCACCGCCTGGCAGGCAGCAAGCGTCGAGAGCGTGACGTACTTCCCGCTCGAGGGCATCGCCCCCGTCGTGACTGCCTACGTGGAGGAGGCACAATCGCTTCGCAACGCAGTGGCTACCAGTTTGTTGGCAGGGCTCGCGAACCAGTTCGACAACTGCGACATCCAGAAGCTCTGCGGCGGCACAGACAACGGTTCCAAGTGGCACGATGGGCTTGACAAGGACTCGGATTGGACAGCGATCAAAGAGCGAGCTACGACCACGATCCTGCGCGCGAGCTTCGACGTGAAGAAGTTTAACGCCAACCTCGCCATTTGCGAGGCCATGCACCGCACGACTACGGAGCAATTCGAGATGTTCTCGATCACTGACAATACGGAGGTGATGGCAGAATTGAAGGGCTACTTGGAGGACGGCAGGGCGACCGTGACGGAGGGCATGGTCATGTACTACGCGACGTGCGACATGCAGGCGTCCGAGAAGAAGAGGAACCTCAATAGGGAGAGGAAGGCGCTCGAGAAGCTGTCCGAGGGTGTCCAGGGCCGTGTGTTTGAGCCCCTCAAGACCTACCTGTACAACGAGTCCTCCCTCCCGGGCATCAAGAAGCAGCCCGCCAAGGGGGGTGTGCCAGCAGTGTGAGCCTGACAGCTTGCGAGTGGACTCGTCGGCTGGCGCTGGCGACTGGGGGAGGAGATGAAGGGGGATACGAGGGTTAGGACGGGGACGAGAAAGAGAGGTGCGACGGAGAATGATCAGGACTCACACGCTCTGACTGTTTGTTTGAGGCGAGCTCGCCACGAGCTCGGAAGCAACGCCTGTGCGAGAGCGGTCGGCCGTTCGAACATTGCTGATGTTTCGCGTACCTCTGCCAGCCCATCTAGAAACGATACCCTGGTGAGTTGAGGTGGTCAGGGAAGTGAGGAGGCATGCAGACGAATAAAGGGCGAGGGATGCAGTCGTATACCTCAAGAGGGGGAGGATGGAGGAGGACCCGCCGTCGGAGGAGGACGAGGAGGAAGAGGGGGATGATAATTAGGAGGAGGAGGAGGATGAGGAGTCGGGCGATGACGAAGAGGACGAGAAGGATGAGAAGGATAATGAGGTAGTGATGGGTACCTCGGGGGTCCTCTTGAGGCCTCGTACTGGGTCTTCTGGGGTCCTCTCGGGGGCCTCCTGGGGCCGCCTGGGCGCCTCTCATTGCCCTACCGGGGCGCCCCTGGGAGCTCCAGGGGCGCTCGCGGGTCCATTTTGGAGGACGTCGATCAAACGCGAGGGGGTGCTTTACGTAGCGCCACGCGCTCGGGAGCCCCCAACATCGCACTGTAGCGCCTGCATAGGGCACTCTTGGAACGCTCTTGGGCGCACGTGGGGCCGTCGCGGGGCTCTCTTGGGCCCCTCCAAGGGCCTTCTTGGACCATGTTGGGACCATTGTTGGGACGTCGGGTGGTCATCGGAAGCGAAACGGTGAGACATCAACAACTGAGCTTCCGTAGGTGGTTGAAGGATGTTGGCGTCGTGGGGGCCTCCTTGGAGGTCTTGGGGGCGCAGTGGGGCCGCCTTGAAGCGTTCTGGGAATCTCCTGGGGCATATTGGGGGGCCGACTTGAGGCAGCATGGGCTATCGCGGGCCATCTTGGAGGTCATCGCTGGCTCTCTGAAGCCATCCTGGGGCCATGTTGTGCAAAGCCGTGTCCCCTGACGCCTCGCGGTGCGCCCCGTCCAGGTCCAGAGGAGGGGCGGCGGGTGAGGGGCAAGCCCCTCCCCGAAGGGGAATACAAGGAGGTTGGAAGGGCAAGCTCCCTAGACCACCTACGCCCAGAAGGCTGGTGGGGCTACCCTGGCGAAAGACCCGACCATATGCAGTTGTAGGCAACGCGTTGTCAATGCCACGTTCGGTGGACCACGCGCCGCGTGATGGGGCGTGCCGTATTGAGTGGGCGGGGTACGCGCACGGGCGGTTCCCTTTGGGGCGTTCGGTGGAGCTCCATGTGGGGCCACGAACGTTGTAGTGGATGGTGGGCGGTGCCACTGGGGCCTTCGCTGGAGCTCCCAATGGTGCTGCCAAACGCTGTGCTGCGTGTGGCGGGCGCATGCGGGCGGCCTCACTGGGACAGTCGTTGGAGATCCCCATGCTGCCACGACGCGCTGTACTGGGTGTGGCGGGCGCGTGCGAACGGCCCCACTGGGGCCTTCGGCGGGGCTCCATGTGGGAGCGCGAAACGCTGTGCTTGGAGTTGCGGACGCATGCGGGCGGTCTCATTGGGACGGTCGGTGGAACTTCCGATGGGGACACGGAGCGCTGTACTGGGTGTGGCGGGCGCGTGCGGGTTGTTCCACTGGGGCCTTCGGCAAGGCCCCCTATGCGGCCACGGCGCGCTGCGCTGGGTGTGCGGGCGCGCGCAGGTTGTCCCACTGTTGCTTTCGGTGTGGCTTCCTATGGGGCCACGAAGCGGTGTGCTGGGTGTGGCGGGCGCATGCGGGCGCCCCTCCTGTGGCCTTAGATGGAACCCCCTATGGGGCAGCACATCGCTGTGCTGGGCGTGGCGGACGCACGCGGGCGGTCCCAATGTGACATTCGGTTGGCCCCCCCCAGGGGGGCACGACGCGCCATGCTGGGTGTGGCGGGAGCGCGCGGGCCGTCCCACTGGGACCTTCGGTGGAGCTCCCTACGGGGCCACGAAGCGCTGCATTGGGCGTGGCGGACGCATGCGGGCAATGCCATTGGGACCTTCGGTGGGGATCCATATGGGGCCACGACGCGCTGTGCTGGGGGTGGCGAGCGCACGCGGGCGGTCACAATACGGCATTCAATTGGGCCCCCTATGCGGCCACGAAACGTTGTGCCGCGTGGCGGACGCGTGCGGGCAGCTCCGCTTGGACCTTCGGTGGGGCTCCTTATGGTGCCACCAATCGCTGTGTTGGGTCCAGCGGGCGCATGCGGGCGGTCCCACTGGGACCTTCGTTGGGGATCCCTGTTGGGCCACGGGGCGCTGTGCTGGGTGTGGCGGGCGCACGCGCGCGGTCCCATTCGGGCTTTCGGTGGGGACCCATCTGGTGCCACGAAGCGCTGCACTGGGCGTGGCGGACGCATGCGGGCGGCCCCACTGGGACCGTCGGTGAAGGTAGCTATGAGGCCGCGGAACGCTGTGCTGGGCGTGGCGGGCGCATGCGGGCAATCTCATTGGGACCTTCGGCGGGGCCCCCCATGGGGCCACGAAGCGTGTCAGGGGTGTGCCGAACGAGGAGGGAGGCCGACATGGGTGGCGTTGGCGGTGGCGAGAATGATAGTGTGACGATCGTGATGATGGGAGGAAGGAGGAGGGGGCGGAAAAACGCGGAGTGAGACGCGGGGCACTGTCCCATCAACACGAGGACCCAACACTACACGATGGTCGGGGACACAACGGAATCCAGAACCACCTGCCGTCTCCATCCTCTCCCTCCCTCTTCCCCTACTCCTGCTTACCCTTCCCCCCACTTCCCCTTGCCCTCGCTTTTGCGCGTGCCCTCCCCTCGCCTTCCCTCCGCCCTCTCCCTCGCTCCCTCCACCTTCCTCTCTCGGCGGCCCCCTCCCCCCCTCTCCCCGCCCTCCCCCGCCCCCCCCCTCGACTCTCGCCCTCCCTCCCCTCGCCCACCACCGCCCGCCCTGCCACGCATCTCGGGCTCGTCCACGACTCCAGGGGCGTGCTGGAGATCGCAAGCGACACCGAGGATGGCGTCGGGGGGGGGGGGGACGAGGACTGCTTTTGAAGAAGACCTCCTCCTTTTCAGCCTCCTTTTTCTCTTCCTCCTTCTCCCCCTTCCCCCTCATCCACCTCCTCCTCACCCAAGCCATGCGTGGCTCGAATGTGTTTCTCGAGGTGGCGCAGGGCTACGCCAGCTCGAGGGTCGCAGAAACCTGCCAAGACCACACACCACTCCAACACCCACGCACCACCCGCCCACCGCCCACCCACCACGCACACACTCGCCCACCACCCGCCCACCGCCCACCCACCACCCACCCACCCCTCACCCACCGCCCACCCACCACGCCCACCAGTCCAGCACCCACGCACCAAACCCAAGCACCACCCACCACCCACCTACCACCGCCCCACCGCCCACCCACCACCCACCTACCACCCACCCAACGCTCCAGCACCCACGCATCACACCTGACACCCGCCCACAACCTACCCACCACCCGCCCACCACCCACCCGCCACCCACCCCACGCACAAGCACAGGGGGCGCACCCTGGGCCCCACGGCGTTTCCCGTAGGGTCGTTGTCCCGTCACAGCGAGGCCCAGCTGTGTTTGCCTTCACGTGGTTGGTTACCCACCCTTGCTGCTCGGTTTGGCATTGGCTCGAGCCTTAGCCTGGCTGCTTGGCTGCGTATTTCGCCGTGCTTCTGGCGTTCGTGGAAGCGCGCGTCGCTGAGGAGGGCCGTTGTTTCCACCGATCCGTTCGGGCCCTGCGGTTTCTTGCGCGCAGTGTCGTTTGATGCTCCACGCGTCTGCTCGGACCTCTTGTGTTTCCCTGATTCGGTTTTGGCACTTCTCGGTTTGCTCGCAGGTGTGTTGGGGCCGCGTGATGGCTTGTGCCCAACAGATGTGGCGGACTAGCGCTACGGCGCAACGATGGTGCGTCCACGTTGGGACGTGCGCTGCACATGGCGCCTCCGTAGTCAAACATATTTAGTGATGTTTTTTCTGTTCGCTGTGGGGCATCCGTGATGGCCGTGTGTGTTTTTTTGGAAAATCCTATGTTTTTTTTGTGATTGGTTTTCGTGTTTTTTTCATGATTGATCAATGTTTTGGCGATTTCTCTCCCTGGGGCAGTTTACAGGCCCAAACGAAACACAAACATACATACATACATACATACATACAGACATACATACATACATGTATACACACACATATATATATATATATATATATATATGTACCCACATATTCCTATTCATATCATTTTTAAAAGGCCGGGGACCCCCCCCACCTAACGAGTTTCGGACTCCCCGGGCTGCTTGAAGCCCCCCCCCTGCTGCTAGGACACGCTCTTGCAAAGGGTTCCTTCGGCCTTCCGGCCTTCTTGGAAGGTCCAAAGAGGCCTCCAATATTGCCCAAGACAGCTCGTCGACAGTTCCAAAGCACACCAAAACCTTCAACATGGCTTCCAATGCCCAAGAAGCCCCCAAGAGGCTTCCCAAGCCTAACCCGAAGAGGCAAATTTCATTGATTTGTTGAAGGCTTTTTTCGGTTTTCGCTTTTCCGGGACAAGAGCGGTCCAAGAGCGAAAACGGCCTAAAAGGGCTCCTAGACAGCCCAAGAGGGCCCGAAAACTATTAAGGAAGCCCCAAGACGGCCCCAAGAGAGCCTCAGGAGCACCCCAAGAGGCTCCCAAGAGGGCCCTTAGAGGCCCCCAAGACAGCCCGAAGACGGCCGAAGGCCTCCAGGACAACCCAAGACGACCCGAAAGGGTCCCAAAACGGCCCAAGAGAGTCCCAAAACGGCCCACAATGGCCCCCAAGAAGGCCCAAAGAGGCAAAATTCATTAATGTGTTGAAAAGGTTTGAAGGTTTTGTCGGGTTTCGCTTTTTCGGGCCACGAACGGCCCAAGACGGCCCAAGAGCGTTTTACATGGAATTTCCTTGTAAAGCAATTATTTCACGGATGTAGACCTTGTTTAACAATAACTTACCATGTGAAACGAGCGTCAAACGCTCTTGGGACGTTCTGACGTTGGAAGGCGTTGTCATCTGATATCCATACGTACATACATACATTCACATGTACATGCATACATACGCAAACTAAATTCACATGTGCACACACATTCCCCCCGAACGCATTTCGGACTCCCCAGGCTGCCGGGAAGCCCCTTCCCGGTCTGCTCGACCTGCTGGGAAGCTCCCCGGGGGCTGCGCGGACGCTCTTGCAAGGGGGTTCTTCTACCATCAGGCCTGAGGTGTTCAGACCACTCTTCGCTTGAGACTCCCTCGTACCGCTGACTTCGGAGATGTCCTGTCCCACATTGCTCGGGCCAGTTTCGCCTGAGACATCCTCGCAACGTCAACCTCGGATACCCCTTGCCGCGTAGCACTCAGACGCGTAGCACTCCGACACGTTCACAAGGCCTCCAGACTTTTCCCAAAGGTTCTGGCGGCGCCCGTCGTTGAGCCCCTCTCAGGCCCTCCTGTCGTTCAACGCTCTCGGAGGCCAGCTCCCAGCGTCTTGCATCCGCGTCAGTACATGACTTCCGATCCTGAGCGTTCGTGCCTGCCTGTCCTCGGGTCCGCGGGACTCCTCCCATTACTCTTTCCCTTCGCCTTCCTCCTTCCCACTGTCGGCTGAGACATCCTCGCCACTCTGACCCCAGAGAAGCTCTGCCCCAAGGTTGTCCGGCCACTTCCGCTTGAGACCCTCTCGCAACTCTGGGTTCCGGGGTTCCCTGAGCTGAGGTGTTCCCGCCACTTTCGCTAGAAACATCCCCGCAACTCTGGATTCCGAGATGCCCTGCCGCAGAGTAGTCCGCCACTTTCACTTGAGACCTCATCGCAACTTTAGATTTCAGGGATGCCCTGAGCTGAAGTGTGCAGGCCACTTTCGTTAGAGACATCCTCGCAATTCCGGGTTCGGGTATGTCCTCAACTGAGGTGATCAGTTCACTTTCGCTTGAAACATCCTCGCAACGCTGACATCGGAGGTGCACTGCCCCGTAGTAGTCTGGCTACTTTCGCCTGAGACCCTCGCACCTCTGAGTTGCGAGATGCCCTGAGCAGGCGGTCAGGCCACTACCGCCTGAGATACGCATGCGTATGCGCACCCATAATTACGTATAGGTGCGTGCACCAACAAACACCTGTGATTGACATAGACATATACATACCATGGTCATGTATACACATATACAACAGTATGTGTGTGGTATACACAAAAATATGTGTACAGAGCGTGCATGCGCGTGCGCGTGTATACATGAATTCGTGCATGTACGCACGCACGCGCCCCGCTTGCGTGCGAAACTCAGAGGACCGAGGTGCACGGCAAGCAGCGCCAATGCAGCCTAGTACACAAACAGATGTGTGTGTGCATATATATATATATATATATGTATTTGTCTTATGGTATATGTATTTTATGTGTATATCTATATGTTTGTGTCTATATATGTGTATACATATATAAGTTTGTATATGTTATACACATTTTCTCGCCTTGGCGATGCCTGCTTCACCCACAGAATGCCATGCGGGTTGCCGTTGGCCGTCCTCACACGGCTGGCGCGCCCTCTGCGCTCTGCCCCGCGGGCCGCCGTCGGTCGCAGTCCGGCCAGTGCTCTGTGTATTACCGCTGGCGCTGGCGGCGAGGCCTGTTTTTTTACGGGTTCCGTTTTGCCTTTTTGCCCGTTCCGGCGGTGTTTTTGTTCCGGTCCCGCCGCCGTTTTTTGACCGGTTCCAGCCCCGGGTCCAATCCTGGAACCGTTTTTTTGCCGTTTCCAGTCGCCGATTTTTGCCGCTTCCATTTCCAAGGGACATTTTTCAGGAAACAGTGAAAAGACGGCCCTGCTGTTTCCGGGGCCCACAAAGGGCGTGTCCCCCCACAGGCGGATTTGGGGGGAGCAGACATGTTCAAAGATAGTCCCAAATAATACATAACTGGCCTCAGACTGTTGCTTGGTTTTTCTTGCACGTTCCTCCTGTACAGGGAGGACGCGCCCGACTTTTCGCTGGTGCCCTGTCAAGGGGAACGAAGAACGACATGCACAGAACAAATCGGAGGCCCACGCGGATTTTTCGGATCGGCGCTGGAGCTCCCCGGCGGCGCCCCTGGCGCGCTCCGCGCGCCAGGAAGGGGGTCCCGTGCGCGCGATCCGTTTTTTTTTTTTTTTTGCCAGCCGTGCACTATGCTGCCAACGCATCCCTCCAGACGCTCGGCTCATGCACCTCCATTGAAACCGCCTGCAAAACGACAAGGCGATGCACTTCAGGTTGTACCGATATTCGCGTCCCCGAAGTCATACACCCTCGCAGATTATGCCATATTCGCGCATCCGAAACCACAAACCCACTAAATTACACAATGTTCGCGTCTCCGAGGCCAGAAACCTGTGACACTTATGCAAAACCTGCGACCCCGAGGCCATACACCTTCGTTAATTACGCTGTAGTGGCGTGTCCGAAGCCATCAACCCTCGTAAATTACAATGTTCGCTTCTCCCTCCGGGAACGCTTCTCCGGAACATGGCGCTTCCGGAACACGTGACTTGCAGCGCACGCCGCCGTCTTCGTGGTAAGAATCGTCGCGGGCATCGCACCAACTCAGCCGCGCAGACGGTTTATTCCGAGATGCTGACCATCCTCTGCATTTCTGAACAAGCGTGGGGGCGTACCTCCCCGACGGGGGTCAACCTCGCCTCGTCGTCGCGCCGCGACGGGGGTCGGAGCGCCTTCGGCGCGCGGTGGCTGCCCGCGACGGGCGTCGATGTGGGGCTGTCGGCGGGGGTGACGCCCCCCCAACGGTTATTCGGAAAACTCAGGGTAAGCAAGACCCCCTCAGTCGTCTTTTTGATGCATTCCTTCGCCCATGGGCGTAGGTCCCAGAGCCCCCCCCCTCCTCCCCCTACGGAGAGCAGATCCTGGCTGCTCTTGGCGGCTGCTCTTGGCGACTGGCGAGGGAAACCCCCGCAGTCCCAGTCTGCAGTCTGCTTGCTCGAGGGAAGAGGAGGAGGAGGAGGAGGAGGAGGAGGAGGAGGAGGAGGAGGAGGACGAGGAGGACGAGGAGGAGGACGAGGAGGAGGACGAGGACGAGGACGAGGACGAGGACGAGGACGAGGACGAGGACGAGGACGAGGAGGAGGAGAAGGAGGAGCAGGACAAGGACGAGGAGGAGGAGAGCACCGGCCCCGACCCAGATCCCCCCCGTCCCTTACCCTTCGGCCGAATGTCGATGCCCCGAACAACAAAAACCCCTATGTACAAACATTGTCTGGGGAATCGGCGTGAACTTCTTTGGGCGATGCTGGACCGTCCCCTCCCAACCGTGAAAAAACACTCCGGCCCGCACAATCGGCGTTTATTAAACAGCGTTGGGTTTTTTGAACAGCCCTGCCCTATTCGATCCCTTCTCTCGGTGCGTTTTCACAAGGCTTCGCGCGCCGGGGTGCTTCTTAGGAGGGTTTTTCTGCCCACAAGTAGGGGAAGAACTGTCGGGAGGGTGTCGAACTTTCAGTCGGGCATGTTCCTCTACAGGAGGAATATTCGAGAATAGTCAAAAATGGTCCGGGGACGATTTGTCGTGCCTGTTAGACTATGTTGGGTTATTGGTAGACTACTTTTGCACTTGTCTTCCAAATTCCGCCTGTGGGAGGATATGCCCGACCCAAGTCTAGCATCGATCCCCCAGCTCCGCGTGGAACTCCGAAGGCGCTTGTTTCGGCAACTGTTCTGTCCTTTGCTTAGGGGGGGGCGGCCGCCCAGCTGTGGGCTATCGAATGGACCGCGGGCGTCGGTCGTCGCGCTCGTGCGAGACGAGCAGCTTTCCACGGCCAGGGCCGATAGCCCCAGGAGCAGATTCCAGCGGCACGGGCGGGGGGGGAGGAAGGTTCCCAGATGGCGGCGGGAGGATTTGGGAAGCTGGAGAGGCTCGAGTAGGGGATCGACTATGGAATCGATGTGCCCCAGAATTGAGTTTTCTCGCCCAAGTCCACGGAATATGCGTAGAACGTTCGTAGATCTAAGAACATTATGTATATTGTTGTTGAAGATTCGACGTGAACATCAATTTTGGGGTACATCGATTCTGTAGTCGATCTACTACTGGAACGGCAGGAGTCAGTGTGTGTGTGTGTGTGACTTCGAGAGGGAGCCTCTGTCTGGTGGTGCTTGCCTCGCTCTGAGTAATTCCGGGGGGGTCGGGCGTAGGCGCCAGGGATGGCCCACGACTACTTGAGACGGGCGTGGCAGGAAGGGAGGTAGGGAGGGAGGGAGGGAAGGAGGAGGAGGAGGAGGTTAGAATGCTACAGGCTAGATCCTTGAGCCGGGCTGGCGTGAAAGGAGGAGGTGGAGGACCCCGACCCCCTCGCGTTGCGAAAAAATCGCCACGAGAGGTTTTTCACTATTTTCGGCCTCCGGGGGCCCTCACCGGGCCCCGGGGCCGTCGAAAAACGACGCAGGATGAAACACCTGTTGGTCCACACCTCTGGGGGTCGACATTGCGAAAAAATCATGACGTCGCGGGTCTGAGGAGGAAAACGAGGCAGAAGGTCCATGCCCGAGCGAGGCGCAGAATCGAAAACACGACGCTCGCAGCGGCGTGACCTCCCGGGACCTTAAAGACCGTCCAGTGAGCTCAGATCGCGATGTTTGCTTTTGCCACATGGGCCAGAGTTTTGCTCTTGAAGAGAGGCTTGCGGAAGGTGCTCGGTGGCCCACCTGGAGGGCCACACGATTGTTGCTGGTTGCTAATTATGCGTGCGCTGTCCCCTGCCCGCTCCGCTCCACCACGCCTGCTGGGTATGTCCACAGAGGCTGGCTTACGTCGCATCTTCGGGGGACCTCGTCTGTCCCCAAAACTGAAGTCTTTTCTCGTGCCCGACGCGTGTTCGATGCGGACTCAACGCGGATGTGGCGTGGATTCGACGTGGACCCGACGCAGATTCGACGAGTGCGACATGGGTTCGACACGGATTCGACGCGGCCCTTGAAGATGCAACACAAGGCTGGCGTGCTGCCAGTACCCAGAGAGCGCAGCAAAGGGATCGCGATTCGTGGAAGGGCAGGCCCCACGGACGCCAGCGGCCGCATCTTGCCCGCGCCCTGCGCGCTGGCCTTTGCAGGCAAACCCCTTCGGAGAGCACAGTGGGGTCTTTCTGTCGAAGGCGCCGCCGTACATCTTGTTTCAATGGGGAGTGAAAGTAGTTGGGCCTCCCAGATGGGGTCGGAGTAGATGGGGTCGGAGGATCGTTCCGCATCGCCGATGCATCGGCGATGCGGCGCGATGCGGAGCCAGCGTTTCTCCATGCCTGCGTCGCCGATGCATCGCCGACGTCGCCGATGCATCGCCAATGCATTGTCGATACGGCGCGATTCTCCGACCCCATCTACTCCGACCCCATCTGGGAGGCCTCTGTCCTTGCAATGGGGAGTGACAGGATGACGGTGGTGAGTGGGGAAGGGGGGGGAGCGGGGTGCCGCTGATGGAGAAGATTCTGCACCGAATATTTTGGACAGCGGCCGCCCAGGGAGTCATTCCTGTGAGCTCACCACCCAGCGCTGGGTTGGCCACAGCTGACATGTTGCAGACTACGCATATCCTGTCGAGCACCAGTGTCAGTGCAGTCGTGAAAACGAACCTCCAACATGTATGCTGCCGTTGTGCCAGAGTGTCAACGCAAGCATGTGGGCTCTTCGTAGGTCATGTTCCCACTGGGAAGTCACGTGAAGGCTGCTCATGGAGATAGGTATGCCTACACCCAATTCCGAGGGACGCACGTTTATTTTGGCTTCGTCGGAGGTTGGAACGCGACAGCGAAGGGACACCAACTAGAATAGTCGTGTCGATTCGTGCCGCGCGTGTGTGCGATGAAAAGCTGCGCGAGGACGATGATGGTTCGGCCGCAGCGAATGCCAAGTCGTACAACATGTCTCCCTCTGTGCGTCTCGCTGGGGCCCGCTGGGTTGTCCCGTGCTTATCCAGTGGGTTGCCCCGTTGTCTTTTGGGTTGTTCCGTTGTCGTTGCCAAAAATTCATCTGCTCCAGCCATCTGCACTGGAGATGACACTCTGACCAGTTGATGCTCGCCGCCGCCGCCCTCGTTCTGTAGCAGCCTGTTGTTACCTCAGTTTCACACGCCTATATTTCCCGGGTGCTTCGGCCCCACCCTGCAGCAGCTCCGCGGGGCAAGACGCAGGCCGAGTCCGAGTCCGAGTCCCGTGGGTTGTGCCATAGCTGTTGCGTGGATTGTTGCGTGATTCCCTCGTGAGGCGTTATGTGGTTGTCCTGTGGTTGTCCAGTTGTTGTCCCGCTGGCGCGCGGCTCTTTGCGCGCGCGCGCGCCCGCCTTCGGCGCGCTGGGCGGGCCGCCCTTGCCCTTGCCCTTGCCCTCGCGCGGGGGGGGGGGGGTGCACAGTTTAGCCCCGGGGCCGTAGGCGACCCGAGGAGGAGGAGGAGGAGGAGGAGGAGGAGGAGGAGGAGGAGGAGGAGGTGGATGGTCTCGTGGGTCGTGCCGTTGCTGTCCCGTGGTTGTGTTCCGCTGTTGTCTCGCGGGTTGTCCCGTGGCCGCCCCGCGGTTTCTGCTCGAGTTGTTGCGTGGCTCGTGTTGCGTGCTCTTTGGATGTGTGTGTGTGAGTGTGTGCGCGCGTGTGTGGGTGTGTGTGTGTGCGTTTGCGTGCGCGCGCGTGCACGTTGTTTTGCGGTTTGTGTGTGTTGTGTGTTGTGTGTTTTGTGTTTTGTGTTGTGTGGTTGTGTGGTTTTGTGGTTGTGTGGTTGTGCGGTTGTGTGGTTGTGTGGTTTTGTGGTTGTGTGGTTGTGTGGTTGTGTGGTTGGGTGTGAGTTTGTGTGTGTGTGCCACGGTTCCGCTCCAGCACCTCCCCGCTCAGGCCGCAAGGCGCAGGGCCACAGGCGGAGGCGCTCGCCGAGGCGCACCTGCATTCTTTCCTGGGGTCCCCTCGGATGCGGCCACCTTCCGGGTTCTCTGCTGAGGAGGCCTGCGCTGAACTGCGTGAATGCTTTGGTAAGCTCGTTGATCACCCCAGCTTTCCACCCATGCTCGTATACGTTCTCCTCCTACACCCCCACGAGTTTAATGCAGGCAGCGCCCCTCTCAATCGCCTACAGTACGATTGTCAGAGCGTCTCGACGTTGGCCTGCACCATCCCCCCCCTCCTGGGCTGCGACGCCAGGAACATGTACCTGCCTGTCTGTCTGGTGGCAAGCCCTGCTGCACTTCCTGGGGTTTGCCCCAGATACTACGCGCGCCGTCTCTGGATCGCTGGTCCAGCGCCTCACTCTTCCCCGCCGAGCCTCTCTCTCCGACGCTCGGCGACGGAAAGTTCCGCTGAGTCAAGACTGCCACGTGCCGTCCTTTCTCACGCATGCCGCTTGCCGGTGCCCCTTGCACGGGGGCTCCTCCTCCCCTCGCATCGTGCGCCACTGGCGCAGCCCACCCAGGCCCACTGGCTCCCACCAGTTGCTGCCCACCCCTCCCTCCTGAGCGGCACCCCTGTTGGCCTGCTGCTGGGCACCGCTGCGTTGAGGGAGTTGGAGTGAGGGGCCAGTTCTCCACCACCACGACCAACTGACGGGGGAGAAGGGAGGATGGGGAGGTCCTCCTCTCCTCCTCCCTCATCCTCTTGCTCCTCCTCCTCCTCCTCCTCCTCCTCCTCCTCCTCCTCCTCCTCTTGCTCCTCCTCCTCCTGCTCCTCCTCCCTCCTCTCCTACCTGTGGTAATTAGTGTTCCGTAGAACATCTGCCCGACAGTGGAGGACTCCGCCCTCCGTCCTGGTGGCCTCGGCGGCGTCGGGGGCTGTGTCCCGAGGTCCCTGCCGGGCCAGGTCAACTCCCTGGGCACTCCCACGGGCATGCGCTGCGCAGTGCTCCTCCTCCTCCTCCTCCTCCTCCTCCTCCTCCTTCTCCTTCTCCTTCCTCCGTAGCCATTTTGGCTCAAGATGACCTCCTGGGAGGCTGTTCAGCCTCCAGGCCAATCGGAAGCTGCTGCCGCAGCAAGTCTTTCAGCTTTTCGGCCTGGTCCGCCCCAGGTGAGGAGCTCGGCAATCCAGTGCCGAGCCGCAGCGGCATGGCTCCTCAGCCTCGTGGCGGCGGCGGCGCTGGCGCTGGTGCAGCGCGTGACGCAGTTCAGGGGACGAGTTGGCGCTGCGACCGCTGCCACTACAAGAACCTGGGCTGGCGCGCGAAGTGTCGGCAAGCGGGGTGCACGGGCTGCAGGCCGACCAATCGTGTACCTGCTCCTCGTTCTGGCCCTCCTCCAGCGCGTGGGGCGTGGGCGGACGGAGGTGCAGACTCCCGCCCTTGGCATACGATGGCCAGCCCGAAGCGTGGTGGTGGCGGGGGCTCGGGGGCGCAACCGCCCAAGCTCTCGCCCGAGGCCCGCGACCGCTTCATGGCCCTCAGTGACGACGACTTCGAGCTGCTGTCCGTCACGCTGGCCGCCAGCGACAAGCACAGCCTGCGCCAGTCGCGCTTCTTGCTGCAGCAACAGCTGGGCGTGCTGTCCGACGTCAAGTCCGTCAAGTCTGCGCAGGTCGCAGCCGACGAGGCCTGCAAGCGGCTCCAGCAGGCCAAGGCGGACTACAACAAGAAGCAGAAGATGGTCACGGAGGCGCTGCAGGCAGCGTTCCAGCAGAAGGAGAAGGTCACGCAGCTGCAGCTCGAGCTGGACGAGGCCGTCTCCAAGGCGAAGGCCGCGCTCGCCTACGGCGCCGAGCCCAAGCCAGCTGCTGGAGGAGCAGATCTCAGCGGCATCCTCGGCAACGTGGAGAAGCTCAGGACGCTCGTGGGAACCTCTTCGGAGAGCCAGGGCGTCCAACTTCCAGAGTCCTTGCTGGGACCTCTCCAAGCGCTGCTGGCAGGTGTGTCCGCGCTTGCCGCGCCACCTGAACCAGTCGCTGCTGGAGGATGTGGAGGAGGAGCTGCACCTGCAGGCCGCGCTGCCGCCGCCGCTGGTGCCGGCGACGATGCCGCCGAGAAGCCCGTGGGCGAGTCCGAGGACATGGACCTGGAGGGCGACCCCCTGGGTTTCGTCACGTGCGACACCTTCAAGGCCGCGGCGGAGGACTTCATCGGCACGGACGCGGAGAAGCGGAAGTTCCTCGAGGAGCTGCAGGCCCGCATGCAGCAACAGCACGTCGCCGCGATGGAGGCCAAGCGGCGGAAGCTTTAGCCGCAGCAGCTCCTGGCGTTTCGTCACGTTGAATATGAATACGTATTCGAACATCGACAAGTGCCTGGTCGAGGAGCTGACGAGCTGCGACGCAATTTTGTTCCAAGAGACGCGGCTGGGAGAAGCGCGCACGGCGGACGCTGAAGGGGAGCTTCGCCGTCGAGGGCTTCGAGCATGTGGTGCTGCCGCGGTGCCATCGCTGGCTGGAGGGCTGGCAACTGGGGGGCTGCTCACTTGTGTGCGCAGCGAGCATGGCCTTGCCACCATGCTGGGGTCGCGGCCTTCTGTGCTTCAAGAAGGGCGCGTGCAAGTACTCCATCACTCGGGGCTGCTGCGAGGCGGCATCGTGATGGCCAACATCTACCTGCAGTCAGGCGTCGGCGTCAACGCGTTCAACGCCCAGATGCTGCGCGACCTGGCCTGCAGGCTGCGCGAGTACGGTCGCCCATACGTGGTCGGGGGCGACTTCAACTGTACCAAGCAGGAGCTGGCCAAGTCAGGCGTGCTGCGGCTCTTCGATGCGGTCGTCGTCGACACGCTGGAGCCCACCTGCGCGCAGTCGAAGCGGACGATCGATATGTTCATCGTCTCGCGTGGGCTCAAGGTGACCAGCATCAGCGTGGTCAGCGGGTCGCCCGTCTACCCGCGCAAGCCAGTCATCCTGGAACTGGAGGCGTGTCGCCAACGGCCGTGGGTTCGGGTCGTGCCAGTGCCCAAGCCCTTCCCTGTCCAGCGGCCTGCTGGATGTGCTCGCGTCGCCCACGGCGACCGCTGGGCCGAGATCGGCCACGAGCTGCAGAGCGTGCTGGCAGGCGCGCAGGAGTCGGAGTGCCTGGACGTTTCCCGTGGGACCTCACCGCCGCCCGTTGCGGGGCCCGCGAGTGAGGGAAGATCGTGCCACTTGGAGGAGTGTGTGCGGGATCAGGTCAAGGGTAGCACCGACGTCAAGGGTAACCTCACCGCCGCATGGCAGAGGTTCCTCGACGCAGCCGAGGACGAGTGGATCGACATCTACCAGGTCGAGGAGGACAGGGTCAAGCACAAGGGGCGAGCTCGCCCCGTGGAGCCACGTTGGCTTCGGCGGCTGCCCGTGAGTGGCGCGCGCTGGCCGCGGGTCTCGGCTGAGGCGACATGGATGCACCGTGCTGCCAGCCTGCTGCGGGACATCGCCGACGTGGAGCAGCCCAACGCGCGTCTCGACGCTCTTCGAGGTGCGCGTAGGCTGCTAGACAGAGCCCCAGCCACAGTGAAGGCGGCACCTGATGCTGGCGAGGTTCTGTCCTGCCCTCAGGTGTTGCCCCAAGCTGTAGCATGGTGGTCGCTGCTTAGCAACTTGCGCTTGGCGGCGCTGACCCCCGCTGAGCTGCTGCAGCTGCACGCTGGGGCGCAAGCCGTGGCGCTCGACATGGCTGAGAAGGACATGGCCCAGCGCACCGTCCAGTTCCAGCACTGGGTCGAGAAGCAGGCCGAAGGCGGTGGAGGTGGTCTACATGCGGTGTCCCGCCTGCCCGTCGGGTTCGACTCCAGCCCGTACGGCGACGCCGAGGACGACCAGGACGCCGACGACCACCAGCAGCTTTTCGAGCCCATGGACCTGGGGCAGCAGGTTACGGCGCTGGAGGTCGAGTGGAGCCGCTGGTGGAGGACTACCTGCGAGCAAGTGCGGCTGCAGTGGCCAGCCGACCTCGGCGAGAGGCCGCCCAGGCCCACGGTCCCCGAGCTCCGCAAGGTGCTGCGCTCGTTCAAGGGCAGCACGGGCATGTCCTTCTGCTCCGTTCGGCCGCGGCAGCTAGACGAGTTGTGCGACGAAGCGCTGGAGGTGCTGATCGACGTCCTGGTGGCCGTCGAGCGCGAAGCTGCCTGGCCGCTCATGACAACCAAGATCGGCTTCATCCAGAAGCGGCTCGGCGGCGTCAGGCCCATCGCCGTCGTCATGGTGCTGGCGAGGGTGCAGGCGCGGCTGCGCCGAGGCGTCGCGCGCAAGTGGGAGCAAGACAACGACCGCCCCTACTGGTGGGCAGCTGCTGGCCGTAGCTGCGAGCGTGCGGTGTGGCACCAGGCCGCGATCGGCGAGTGGGCCACGCAGCGCGGTGCCGACTGCGGGGACGCCGAGTCGTGGGTGGCCGTGGCGGTGCTGCTCGACCTGCTCAAGGCGTTCGAGCAGGTGCGCCACCACTGGCTGCTGGACGCCGCCGTCGCCACGGGGTTTCCCCTCTGGCAGCTCAAGCTGACGCTGGAGCTCTACTGCGCGCCTCGGGTCCTCTGCATGGGCAGCGCGGCCTCGAGCGTGATCGAGGCCAGGCAGTCGATCCTCCCAGGCGATGGCTTCGCGACGGCGCTGCTGAAGCTTATTCTGATCGGGCCGCTGGATCGCCTGGTCATACAGCACCCGACAGTTTCTCTGGCCGTCGTCGTGGACGACCTCATGCTGCACCGAGTTGGCGGGCTCATGCGTGTGACTAAGGAGGTGGCAGAAGCAGCGTTCGAGCTCAAGATGCTGCTGCTGGACGTCGACCTCAACGTGGCGGTCAAGAAGTCGAGGGCGCTCTCCAACCTCCCAGCAGGCCGGCACGCCCTGGCCGCTCGGCTACGCCGTCCCCTCGGCGTGCTCTCCGTCAAGGGCGAGCGCAACCTGGGCATCGACTTCGCCTGCGGCAGGCGTATCGTGCGCAAGGTGCGGCAGGAGAAGCTGGTTCAAGCAGGGCTACGCCAGCGCCGCGTGGCCATCCTGAAGACTGGGGCTGGGCGCAAGAAGGCCGTGCGCAAGGTGGCCCGTGCTGGGATCGAGCCCAGCGTGACCTACGGCGTCGCGGTCACGGGCTGCGCCACCATGGAGCTGGACACGCTGCGCACGGCGACTTTCAAGGCAGTGGCCCCCAGCGTGGACGGTCGCTCGCGCACGCTGACGCTTATGCTGACGCCCATGCTGGACCCGATGATCAGGGCCACGCTGCTCCCAGTGCTGATGATGCTGCGCGCGGCGTGGGAGTGCTGGATCCCGCAGCATATCATCGCCTACGGCCTCACTTGCTGCCAGGCGGCGAGCTGGAGCAAGGTCAAGGGCCCCTTCAGCGCGGTGAGGCTCACGCTCGAGAGAGTTGGCTGGCAGGTGCTGAGCCCTACTTTGTGGCGCACGCATGAGGGCTACGACATTCATGTTTTCGAGCTGGGGCCGTGGTCGGTCAAGCGCATTCTCCTGCGAGCAGTTCAAGCGTGGCAATGGCGTGAGGTTAGCAAAGGGCCTGGCCTGGAGCACCTCGCGAGCGGGGGGATCATCGAGCCCTTGATCACGATGACCTCCTCGGGTGCCGTCAGCCGCAAGGGC
>CAUYUJ010019599.1:127353-141509 GCA_963575745.1 Prorocentrum cordatum
CATCTTAGGGATAGCGACAAGTTCGAGGCTGGTTACTTCCTGTCTGTCGGTCATCCTGGTCGCTGTGCTGCTCGTCCCCGCCTGTTCCTGCTGCTGTTCGTCCTCCTGGTCGCTGTGCTGTTCGTCCTCCTGCTCTCCCCCGCTGTGGCGTCGGCGCTGATCATCGTCGCCGCCGCCGTGTGTTTCAGTTCGGCGGGTGCCCCCCCGCGATTCGCCCCAGCAACGAAACCATCTTTCTTCGGAGGTGGATAGACCTCCTACCCTGACACGTCGATTAGTGATTTGGCCGTTTTCGGTTCGCGAGAGGGCGTTGCGGCCGTGATTCTTGCGGGTCCAGGTCCGTCGGTTTCGGCCCCAGGCCCTCTTCACTAAGGGGAGGTTTACTCAAGGGAGGTTTGTCCACCGCCGATTTCTCATCACACGCCCCTCACGGTTTTTTCTTAATCACAAGTTGACATTGCGCCCTCTGTGTCTCTTTCTCCCCCGCCTCAATCGCCCAGTTGGCCCATGGCGCGGTCGATCCAAGGGGATCCCGCTGTTGAGGGCCCCACCGCGCGTGACCGTCGGTGCTGTTCGCTTGATTTTCTCTTCGTCGTCGCTGCGCGCGAGGCCGCGACCTCCAAAAAGTGTGTATGTGTATATATGTGTGTGTGCGCGTGTGTGTTCGTTAATCTTCGGCTTGTTTTTCTTCCGTGGTTGTCCCGGTGGAAGTGCATATCGACGTGCATTCCAAGCTGGAGCCCCCGAGCTGGTACAAGCGTCGATGGGGGAGCTGTGTTCGGCGCGTAGAGTAACTTAGGTACGCACTTACATATAGTTCCACGCCTGCATGCGCATAGTAACAGCTATACAGGCATGATGTGCATGTGAATGTAGCTATGCATCGTACTATACGAGTGGGTGTCTGTATGTAGATGTACATCACAGGGTTATCCGCCTGAGGTTTCTTGAATGTCAATGGGGACCCTTTTGGACTTTTGTCACGTCTTGCAGGGGGGGTGAGACTCTTTGGGCCTCTCTGGGGCTTTTTGTGGGGGCATGTGGGGGGGCATGCTCGGACCTCTCTTGGGCCTCTTAAGGGCATGCTGGCGGCCTCTGGGGCCATCTTGGGACGTAGGGCTCGACATGTAAGTCCGAGGTCCCATCGTGGGCCCCTATGGGGCCCCCTTGGGGCCGTTTTGGTCCATCTTGGAGGCGTTTTTGGGCCGTCCTGGCGCCGTCTTGGGCCGTTGCGGGGCCCGCCTGGGGGCTCTGGGGCCGTCCTGTGGCGATCTTGGGGACCTGTTGGGCCGTCTTCTGCCGCCCTGGAGCGTTCAGAGCCCGAGATGCCGAGAACGCTAACATCACTCAGAGTCCCGCAGGCAACTGCTTATGTCTGCCTCTTGGGGCCTTTGTGACGAGCCTTTTTTGTCGGCAGTGGGCCGTCTTCGTGCCACTTTTGGGGATCTCTTGGAGAAGCTTGGTGCCGTCCTGGCCGTCTTTGGGCCCATCAGCCCCCCGGAAGAGTAACGCGACAACAGGCGGGAACACGTGCAAAGCCTTCAGAGCGCCTGGAACTCCGGGTCGTGGGCTCCTTCTCACGCGGCATTCATCCGAATAATCATCGCAGGGGGCTAAAGCTCGAATGGGCTTCAGCATTCTGTACTTCGTGCCTCTGGGCACGGTCGCGGATATCTACGCGCATTTGCTTGCCAGCGGCAATTTGACTGCAAGAGGCGGTCGACATCGCCGAGGGACGCATCGGAGTCGACTGGGCACAAGGCAGGCCAGCCACAATTGGGGGAGCTGTGGTCCTTACCCCCCCTGAGGGACCCATCGATTTCGACACCCCTCTCGAGATATCGCCGAGGCGATGGCCCCTAGGGGGGTAAGGACCACAGCTCCCCCAGTTATGGCTGGTCGGCAAGGAAAGAAGGGGCGTAGGGGGAGGACGTCGCGGGCGGCGGAGCATTCCTAGACCGTGAATCTGTTTTTGCGTGGGTGCCAGGGCACAAGTTTACCTCATCAGCGCGTACACGATGCATATACATAGTTGTAGATGTGCCGGGTTCGGCCCGCTTATTTACTACGACTTCTGAAGCTGTGCCTTTCCGTGCCGCCTCTCTGTCAGCACGACAGATTATTCCGGGTACGAGTGACATAGTTGCAGATGTGCGCGCATGGCTGGGCATCTGCTTGTCGATGTTGTGCGGGGTCTGCTAGCTCGACGGCAAGCAGACGCGCGCAATCCCAGGGCGCCGATCGATGTCTCGGCACACGCGCGGATGTAAGCGTGTAAAGTAGACACATATGTATGCATCTATGGTATATGTACACATGTACATGGATACATACATTCGAAAGAGCGTGTTCTACCGCTGCTGGCGGAAAACCGGGGGTGGGGGACACTACCGGTTCGAACCCCTCCCCCTCCTCCCCCCCCCCCTCCGGAAAACCTGGGGGGGTCACTACCGGTTCAACCCCCCCCCCCACTTCATCGTGAAAAGGGGGGGGTCACTGCCGGTTCGACCCCCCCCCCCCTCGAACTCGAAAGCCGGGGGGGATCACTACCGGCCGGTTCGAACCCCCCCCGCCCCCCTCGAAAACCGAGGGGGGGTGCGGACAGTGGTGGGGACGGTGGTGGTGGGGACAGTGGCGAGGGGACAGCGGGACAGTGGTGGGGACAGTGGGACAGTGGTGGGGACGGTAGTGGTGGGGACAATGGTGAGGACAATGGTGGGAACAGTGGGGACAGTGGGACAGTGGTGGGGACGGTGGTGGTGGGGACAGTGGTGTGGGGACAGTGGGGATGTGGTGGAAACAGTAGGACAGTGGAGGGTACAGTGGTGGTGGGGACAGTGGTGAAGGCGGTGGCGAGGACGGCGGTGGGACACTGGGACAGAGGTACAGTGGGGACAGTGGTGGGGACAGTGGGGACAGTGGTGGGAACAGAGGGACAGCTCAGTGGGACAGCGGAGGAGTCAGTGGGACAGTGGGGACAGTGGGGATAGTCGGGCAGTGGTTGGGGCCGTGGAGAAAGTTGGGAGAGTGGAGCCGTGGTGGGAACAGTGGTGGGGACAGTGGGGACAGTGCGACAGTGGTGGTGGCACTGGTGGGGACAGTAGGGGCGGTGGTGGAACCAGTGGGGACAGTGGTGGTGAGGACAGTGGTGCTGGGAACAACAGTGGGGGATGTGGTGAGGACGGTGGTAGGGACTGGGAGTCGTTTGCTGGCGGTGAGAGGGGGGGGGTGGGGAGGGGTTCGAACCGGTAGTGACCCCCCCTCCGGTTTTCGAGGGGGGGGGGGTTCGAACCGGTAGTGACCCCCCCCGGTTTTCGAGGGGGAGGGGGGGGGGAGGGGTTAGGGGAGGGGGAGGGGTAGGGGAGGGGGAGGGTTTCCCGGGGAGGGGGGGGGGGGGTCCAGCAGGGGGGGGGGGATTTTAGGACGGGGGGGGGGAAACCCCGGGCTCCGGAGGAAAAGGGCGGCAATTTTCCACAGTAAAGCGGCGGTGGATCACGCTCTCTCATACATTCACATATATACATATAGTACGAAGCATTTTTATTTATTTATTATTATGATTGTTATTAGTATTGTTATTATTATTATTAGTATTATTATTATTATTATTATTATTATTATTATTATTATTATTATATATATATGTACCCGTATATCTGCACGTTGCGTGCATTCCGATTGAATACATATTGGCCCCGTTCCCGGCGTGATGGAAGCCAACGCTTTACCATCCAACATTTCGCAATCGCCTTGGCTGCAACGTTCATGGCCTTGTTCGGTTGACTCCTTTCTATTTTTGCCGCTTGGCCTCTCCTGCATCCTTTTCTTGCCAGTTGGCGATCTGGGTGTGACGTGTTTTCTTTGTCGTTGTATCTCGTTCGTCACCGCGATACGGGCCGCGCGTCGTTTCAATCGCTCCCTGATTTCATGTCTAGTGGTCATCGCAGGTCAGCGTGTTGCCGGTCCTTGCCACCTGCTCTTCTACCATTAGCATTGACATCCGCGGGTGGTAAAGTGGGGGGGCGAGGACGAGCGGAACGATCCTGTAGCATTCGTGCCATTGGGGAGTCTTCACAGCATTCCTGTTCCCCTTGCTCTCTCGGCATCCTGCCCCTGGCCATTTTGCCCCCCCGCGCCACCCGCGGAGGCTCCCTGCTGGCCGTGTACTGGGAGTTCGGGGAGCAGGGGGCCGAGGTGCGCGACGGGGGCAGCAGCAGGGCGCGGCGCGGGGGCGGGGAGGCCGGCTGGCATTCCGTCGGTCTCCCAGGAAGGTCGCGCGAACTCATCGGCAGGCTGACCCGTTGGGCAGTACGCCGCGCTGCAACGCCTCGGGGCCCTCGACGTGCGCAGACGTGCCCTGGCCCCTTCTCGTCCCCCTCCTGGGTGTCCGCGCTCACGCGGGGCGGCGGCTGGGGACGGCGCTTGTCCTCCGTTCGCCTGCCAACATCAGGAGGGAAAGAAACACACAGACACAATGAATCGTCGATTCCCTGGAACATATAGGAAAACATGGGAAGTGGGGGGGAAGACAAAAACCCAGAACATATGGGAAGATATGGGGAATCCTCTATTTATTTGTGTGTATTTATTTGTGTGTCCCAGGGCCCCTTCACAATCGGCGTCTCGGCGATTTTTCGTGGAGCGTATTCATTCTTGTTCGTGCCGCAGCAGAGGCAGCACGACGACAACTGTGAGCAACGCGAAGACACCACAACGACAGCGAGCAACCCTTTTCCGCTCGAGCCCTGCCGGACAACATTACAGAAGTGTGGCGACAGGGGTAATGCACAGACAGGGGGTGCTTCACAACGTCGGTCTTCCAAATGACACTTCGGGCTGCACTGCGATTTCGCCTTCCATTCACGGCATGACGTGCGATTGAGCCTTCGGATACTTCACCTGCGCGTTGTTGCCGTTTGCCAGTGATTCTGATACGGGGGGGGCATCTGTGCGAGCCGAGAGTTCGAATGAGTCCGATCTTGCATCACTGACATGGGGTGCATGGGGTGCTGGTTGCTTGTCAGGCAGTTTCGCGATGCGTGGTATTCTCAGTCAGATATCGGTGTCGGGCTTCTCGCCGTCCTGATCATCACCACCCACCAAACCACCCCTACCCAACCCGAAGGCTTCCATTTGCCCTCCATTTCCAGTGTGGGGGGGTCGGGGAACGTGGAGCAAACACGTGGAACCCGTACCCCCCCACCCGAAAATCGGGTCAGATTCGGGTCTTCGGGAGGGGTCGGGGTTTGGTAGGTAGTCAGACGTCGGTGTCGAACTTCTCGCCGTCCTGATCATGAGGGACCATCGGGTGTGTCGGGCCGGACGAAAGGGGGGGATTGGGAAAGGGGGGGGGTGCGAAATTTGCCGCATGCAGCTGGTTTCGGCCTCGCCGAGGGGCCCACTCCTCGATACATGGCCGCCTCCGGCGCCGGGAGGCGCCGGGAGAATCAGCTGCGCGAGCTGATTCTCAAACCCACCCTTTTGCTATCCCCCCCTTTCGCCCGACCCGAATCTAGGAGGCGACGAGGAGGAGGAGGAGGACGAGGAGGAGGAGGAGGAGGAGGAGGAGGAGGAGGAGGAGGAGGAGGGAGGAGGGAGGAGGGGGAGGGAGGAGGGAGGAGGAGGAGGGAGGGGGAGGAGGAGGGACCCTCATGATGGGAGGGCACCCGGGCGCTGCATGGAATGCGCGCGCGGTCTGAGCTCTCGAGCCGGGCGCGCGCGTCGCCCAGGGCGGCGGGGGTGCAGCGCCGCTCGGCGGCGAGCCGAGGGAGGAATCACCTGCCTCGAACGTATCCCTATCCCTAAGATTGACGCGCTAAAAGGAGATGACAATCTTAGGGATACACCCCCAGACATTGAGGGAATCCCTAAGATCGCCATCGTGATGAGGCGATGCCCAACATAGGGATAGGGATCTGTTCCAGGCTGGTCAAGGAAGTGGGAAGGGGCAGGCCTTCGCAGGAGGCTGCGGGGCTCGGGCTCGGCATACATACTCAGGAGGGGAAAAAGCACGCAGGCACGATGAAGCGTCGATTCCTTAGACAATATGGGAAAGTATGGGAGGTTGGGGGGGGCGAAAACCCAGAAAGTATGGTAAAGTACAGGGGAGCCCTGGGATTTGTGTGTAGTCATTTGTGCGTCCCTGGGCCCCCTCAGGTACGTTTCCCTACCTTCAGGGAAGCCCTCTGTGGCTTCGGAAGAGCATCGAAAAGCCTCCTGAGCCCTCCGAGAAGGCCCGCCCGTTCTGGCTTCCCCCCTGGACGCGCCGCCGATGTGCCGCTGCTCTGACAAGCTGCTCCCCTTCCTTTGCATTGCTCGTCCTGGCTGTCCAGCACGAGCGCTTCTGCTGTCTGATCTGGGATGCTGGATCAGGGCGCAGCACGGTTGCGGGGATGCCAGCGAGTCGCAGGTGCGCACATACCCGATGCACTACTTGCCGTACAAGCTCATGCACATCCCGCTGCCTCCTTTCTTGCTCTCTCGCAGTGGCCTGGACCAGTTTGGCAGTGGCAAGAGTTAGTTAGGTCGGGCATGTCCTCCCACAGGCGGATTTTGGACGGAAAATATCAGGGTAGAAAGATCATCCCCAGACTAGTTTTTGACTGATGCGAAGGTCTTACGGCCAGTGCCGCCGACCCTGAAGACGACGACGATGAAAACGAGTGTGAGGAGGAGCAGGAGGAGGAGGAGGAGGAGGAGGAGGAGGAGGAGGAGGAGGAGGACATGAGGAGGGAGGAGGAGGAAGGAGGAGGAGGAGGAGGAGGAGGAGGCCCCCGGGGCCCCAGACTATTGTTTGATTGTTTGACTATTTACCTAACAGCTCTTGCTGATAGGTTTCTAGTGGTCTCAAAAGAGAGCATCATGACTCCTCAGGGGGGTCTGGGCGGGACCCGGACAGGCTGCCGCCGCGGCTGCCGCCGAAGCCGAAATCGCTTGGGACATCCTCGCAAAATCGCTCTTGGTGCTCCCAGAACTCCATTCCCGGGCCACATTTTGGATGCCCGGAGCCAACTGTAGGCCACTTCGTGCTCTTCGACTTCCCAGAACTCCATTCCCGGGCCACATTTTGGATGCCCGGAGCCAACTGTAGGCCACTTCGTGCTCTTCGATTTCCCAGAACTCCATTCCCGGGCCACATTTTGGATGCCCGGAGCCAACTGTAGGCCACTTCGTGCTCTTCAAGTTCCCAGAACTCCATTCCTGGGCATGATTTTGAATGCCCGGAGCCAACTGTAGGCCACTTCGTGTTCTTCTAGTTCCCAGAGCTCCATTCCTGGGCCACATTTTGAATGCTGAGGCAGGCTGATGCTGCGGCCAAGGCAGGCTGAGGCTGAGGCAGGCTGAGGCTGAGGCCGAGGCTGAAGGCAGACTGAGGCTGAGGCTGAAGCAGACTGAGGCTGAGGCTGAGGCAGGCTGAGGCTGAGGCTGAAGCAGGCTGATGCTGAGGCAGGCTGAGGCTGAGGCTGAGGCTGATGCAGGCTGAGGCTGAGGCAGGCTGAGGCTGAGGCCGAGGCTGAAGGCAGACTGAGGCTGAGGCTGAAGCAGGCTGAGGCTGAGGCTGAGGCAGGCTGAGGCTGAGGCAGGCTGAGGCTGAGGCTGAGGCAGGCTGAGGCTGAGGCTGTGACTGCGACTGCCGTTGCCGCTGCGACTGTCATCGCGAATGCGACTACGACTGCGAGAACAGCAGAATTCTACAACTGGATTTTCATCTGAATCTTAAGGGGAATGCTTTCAGATATGCTTCTACACATCGCTGTTAGGTTGCTTTGCCGGGATAATTTTGACCATCCCTCCTGTTAGAGGGACGTGCCCGACTTGAGGCCAGAGCGCAGAGCTCGGAGCCAGTGGCTGGGTCTCGGCATCGCTTGGACGCGTGCATGTTTTCTCGTCGGGGGCCATCGAGGAATCGAAGAGCCCCCTCCTCCTCCTGCTCCTCCTGCTCCTCCTCCTCCTCCTCCTCCCTCCTCCTCCTCCTCCTCCTCCTCCTCCTCCTCCTCCCCCTCCCCCTCCTCCTCCTCCTCCTCCTCCTCCTCCTCCTTTTCCTCCTCCCCCTCCTATCACGAACGTCGACCTGGATCATCTCCTGCGAAACAGAAAGACAAGGGCGCCCTCGAGGGCGCGAAGTTATTCGCGCTTCGCGGTTCGGCTCCGATTCCTCCTCGTCCTCCTTTTCTCCCCCGGGAGGCGGCGCGAGAGCGCGAAGTTATTCGCACTTCGCGCTTCGCGCAGCGCTAAGCGCGAAGTTGGGAGCCCTTGGAAAGAGCACGCACGACACCGACAAATCTGCATGGGAAGTGGACGACCGAGCAGTGGCAGGGTTTGTCGGCGAGGGCCATCAAGGAGCCTCCTGGGTCATCCTGCAAAGAGCAAGTCTGGACCCCCGACGTTTGAACTTTTTCACAGCGTAGACCCCCAGAGGTCTCGACCCTTTACCTGAAGCCAGTTTTTTATCCTGAGTCGTTTTTTGACGGTCCCGAGGCCTGGCGAGGGCCCCCAGCGGTCTAACATAGCGGAAAACCTCCCGTCGCGATTTTTTCACAACGCGAGGGGCTCTGGAGAACATGCACGACACCGGAAAAAGGCACGGGGAGTTGGACGTCCGGGCGGTGGCAGGGGGCCAGGGGGCGTCGAGGAGGAGGGGGAGGAGGAGGAGGAAAAGGGGGAGGAGGAGGAGGAGGAGGAGCAGGAGGAGGAGGAGCAGGAGGAGGAGGAGGATCTCCAAGAGGCGACGGGGCGGCCCCCCCGCCTGCCGTGCGCCGTGCCCAGCAGTTGCCGCTCTTTCGGTCCGTCGTCCGTCTTGGCCCGACGTCCTCTCGGAGCCACGCAGCGCTCGGCATTTTCCACGGCTCTTGATACCCAGAGCTCCTCGCGTTCTGAAATCATCGACAGATGATTTTTCAATATTTTAAGCTTTTGGGGGCCCTCGCCAGGCCTCGGGACCGTCAAAAAACGACTCAGGATGAAATATCGGCCTCAGGGACAGGGTCGAGACCTCTGGGGGTCGACGTTGTGACAAATTTCAAGACGTCGGGAGTCCGGGTATGTGTTTATTATCTATATATAATATTCACATATGTTCAATTTATATTCTATATTCTATTACATTATAGTAGGTTGCGCTATATAATTCTATAGTACATTATAGTATAGTATATCATATTATGTTAAATTATATTCGATGAGATTATAGTGCAGTATATTTGGTTATGCTATACAATAGTGTATTACAATGTATAATAACGTATCATATTATATGAGTTTATACTAGATGACGTTATATTATATTCTGTTTCATTTTACGACATGCGAATATATGATATGGTATGATATGCTATGACATGCTATGATATGGCATGACATGATATATTGTTATGGTATGATGTGGTATGATACTATATACTATCATATTATAGTATAGTGTCTTATATTTTAATGCTTCACCTTACACTATACCATAGTATGCCATACTGTACTATACTATATTGTATTATATGGCATTCTATGATATGAGATAGCATGATATGATATGATATGGTATTATAATATAGTATACTATTTGTTATGCTGTCATGTGGTATTGCATCACATTATATTGAATTATATGATTTTGTATTATATCATATTATATTGTATATACTCCCCCCCCGGGGACACCAGAACACGCGTGACTTTTCGCCGCCATACTTCCGAGGGCAGGTGAAAACAGGTGAGTTTCGTGCTCGTGGCACCTCCTTGGAGCCACGTACTTCTCGGCATTTTCCACGCCGCTGGAGCACGCCGTCGCGACGGCCGAGCATCAGGGCATCGATGAGTTTCCCTGCCAGCAAGCTTGCCTCTCAGGGGAATCGGTTGCCTCTTTCAGTCCGTCGTCTTTCGCTGTCTGACATCCTCTTGGATCCACTCACTGCTCGGCATCTACCACGGCGCTGGGTAACGCCGTCGCGACGGCCGCGCATCAGTGCAACGGATAAGCTTCCCCTACCAGTAAGCCTGTCTTCCCCAGGCGCTGCTTGCATGTGTCATCACTGCGTGACTCCTGCCTGGGCGCCGTCCAGTATTGCCCGCATATTGGCTACTATTTCATCATCCGCCCCTCTCGTTCATTGTCAGTTTTTCCCGTCAGGCAGAGCGACGCCAGCGTGGTGTTCGACTGAGTTGAATGCCTTGGCGTATTATTACCCTGTACCATTTTGCTTTTCTACTCTCTTGTTAAATCCACATACAGTCTTTCTTGCCCTTACAATTGTTGCCCTGTCCATGTGAACCACAGCTGCTGTCGTCGCTGCCACTGTTTCCACGTCTGCTTCCCCATCTCTCCGACTCTCTTTCCATGCAGTGCATGCCGCCTTCCTATAGCTTTCCAGATTTAGGACCCCCCATGTTCGATCACGCGATTGCAGCAACAGTTCCGCTTGCGCCGGATCAACGTTGGAACAGCTCGGCCTGGAGCACATCACACGCAGTTGGTTCTTTGATTACCGATGCGCTGGATGTGTTCAGTGCAGCACCTCTTTGATGGGCAAATTGTCCACCACCACTACCATATGTAGGACGGGGGAGAAGGGAAGATGAGGAGGTCCTCCTCTTCCTTCTCCTCCTCCTCCACCTCCTCCTCCTCCTCCTCCTCCTCCTCCTCCTCCTCCTCCTCCTCCTCCTCCTCCTCCTCCCCCCTCTCCTGCTTCTGGTAGTGGTGGTGGAAAATGGGCCCATCACTCTTGACTGGAGCCGAGCATTGATGCAGTCCCGATGCGCTCGACCGATGCTGTCACCAGTGCAGACCGCTGCATGTCTCCAGGGGCCCACGGACATATTCCGCTGGCCTCGACTCGTCCTCTATGGGCGACGTGGAGAATGAGCCGAAGCCAGGTATCGTGCTCAGGGGGGTGACGTGAATGTGGAGCTGGAGTCCGTCGACGTCGATCCCTCTGGGATTGCCGTCTGAGCGCTCCACGAAAGCTTCACTTTCAGGGAGTACGATGTTCTCCAGGACGCTCGGGGGTCTGGTCCCGTGTGGGAGGCGGCATGACACATGGAGCCCGAATCGGGAGACTATGCAGGTTCTAGCAAGCTCGGGGATCTGGACCTGGTGGATGACCCGGTGGGGAGCGAAGGGAATTGTTGACGCTTCGCGAATCCCCACCAGCTAGTACTGGTGACCCGCCTACCGCCTGCCCATTCCACTCGACGGCCCGCCGCTGAGGTGCTGCGTGAGGCTCCGGTCCACCGCTTTAGATAAATTCGTCTGTGCGCGCCCCGCTCTGATTGGACTCGCCGCTGGCGCGCTCGCCTGCGGCCGCTGACAAAAAAAAAATCCCCACCAGCCCATCCAGAAACGATGCCCAGAGGAATTGCCTCGATTAGGGAAGTGGGCAGCATCTTGAGCCATCTTGGAAGTCATTTTGGGCTCTCCCAGGCGCTCTTGGAGTCATCTTACAGTGCCCCCCCCAAGATGCCAACATGTGGCTAAAACCTTCGTAGAATCAATCATTTGGCATTCTCGCCGAGGCCTCTTGGAGCATCTTGGGTGCCTCTGGGGGGCCTCTTGGGGCCGCTTGGGGGACTCTTGGAGGCCTGGGGGCCTCTTGGGGGCCTCTTGGGGCCATCTTGGTGCCATCTTGGGACCTCTTAGGGCGCTTCTTGGGGCTATCTTGGAGGAGATCGGTCAAACAAGAGGGGAGCATGAATTAGGGGCCCCCCCCCTCAGGAGGCCAAAATGGGGCCCAAACCCTAGTAAAACCAATGATTTTGGCTTCCTCGCCGAGGCCGTTTTGGACGCTCCGACGACTCGCAGAACCCCCTGTCCAGGTCCATGGGGAGGGGGTCGGGGGAGGGGTCAAGACGCCCTCCCCGCCCTCAAGCCGTCTCGCTCACTCCCGGCCGCCCTCCCAACACATACGTAGCACCCGAGCCTGGCCCGAGCCGCAGCATATGCGGCAGTCGTCGTTGGATGGCCAGCTACTGGGGGCCAATCCGCCGCCGCCGCCGCCGCCGCCGCCGCCGCCGCCGCCGCCTCCGCCGCCGCCGCCCCCGCTGCCAAATCGCCGCCGCTGCAGCCGCTGCCGCCGCAGTCGCTGCCGCCACCTCTGCCGCCGCCGCCGCCGCCACCGCCGCCGCCGCCGCCGCCGCCGCCGCCCCCGCCGCCGCCGCTGCCGCCCCCGCCGCCGCCACCGCCGCAGCCGCCGCAGCCGCTGCCCCCGCCGCAGCCGCCGCAGCCGCCGCCGCCGTCAAGTGTACTCTGTTTTGTTTTTTGACAGGGATGGTTGGTGGAGGCCGCATCGGGTTCGCTGCGCATGTTCCGAATTTGGAGAAAGAGTGTTTTTGTTCATTGTTTGTTACAAGGGATGGTGGGGGCAAAGTGTGTTTTGTATTCTTTGTTTACAAGGGATGGTGGGGGGCCCTCGTGGACCTGGGTTGGCTCCCAGTCGCCTGGGGGAGGGGGTGTACATTAACAGGGAACAGTGATAAACCCCTCCCCGAAGGGGAAGAAGGAGGGGTGGCAGAGGAAATCCCCCAAACCACCGACGCCCAGAGTGCTGATAGGTTTTTGAGCTGTAGTGATATCGCTACATCCCCAGAGAAGTGTGTGTCCAGGAAGCTGGAGGGTCAGGATCTGGCGTGTGACCTGGTGGGTGTCAAAGTATTCAAAATGAGGCCGAAGTTCTTCGGCCATGTGCCCATATTGCGAACCGAATCGCAGTCGGGCCCAAACATTGATATCTGATGGTCTTCCATCCCGCAACCGTGCCAGGGCTGTTTTGCACGAGGCGCAGTGGGGATCGGGAGTACCGCGGCTTCGCGGGATGTGGGGCTCTCGGGGCCCTCATTGTGGCCTCGCTGGGGCCTGTAAGACGCCTCTTGGGTGCCTCTGGGAGGCCTCTTGAAGACCCCCTGGGGTGTCGTGGGGGCCTCTCGGGGGCCGGGAGGCCTCTGAGGTCCCTCTTGGGAGCCTCGGGGAACCGTCTTGGGGTGAGTTTGGGAACCCCCTAGGCCGCAATGGACGCTCTTATTGCAGGCCAGAGGGGCGGCAATGCTTGACTGTGATGGCCAAGTCTGGGGGTGTTGGGCGGGCCCCAGGACGTCTCCAGGGCGGCCCCCCCAGTACTTCTCCAGGACGCCCCCACCCCTGGGATCTTCGAGGGCATGCTGGAAGCTTGGGCCCCCGAGGACTCGTGGCGCGTCGGGCACGGCTCGCGCGGCGACGTCCAAACACAATGGAGGCCCATGCCAAGAAACACGCTGCTTGCCTCCAGGGTGCCCTGGGGTTCTAGGGTTTCGATCGTCTTGCGATGGAGAGCGCGACGTTCCCACGCCAAGCATCCATGGACGTCCTGGGGTCTCAGGGTTGGGTTTCTTGTGGAAGGCTTTTCTGGTGGTCGGGCCTCCACTGCAGCGCCCCGCAAGGGCAGCGGGCGTGAGCACCTGTTTTTTGTCCCTCCTCTCTCCTTCGTCCTGCTCCCTCCCTCCTCCCTCTCTCCCTCCCTCCTCCTTCCTCCTCCTCCTCCTCCTCCTCCTCCTCCGTCGTCCTTCTCCTGCTTCCTCCTCTTCCATCCCCCCTCCTCTTCCTTCGGCCCCCTCTGCCCTGCCCTTGGTCTCGTCGTTCTCCATGTCTTGGCAGCGTGCGTCAGAGCAGGTTTCGACCTGCCGCCGCCTCGCCGCGGTTTCGCCTGCCGCGGTTTCTCGCCTGCCGATACTTTTCTACCCTTGCCGCGGGTTCGCCTTCTGGGGCCTCTTGGCACGCCCCCGTCGTCACCGCTGGATTCGCTCCAAAATTCTGGTCAGAACGCACACCGTGAGAGGTCTGGGGAGCGGCGGCATCGGCACCTCCTGGCTTCCCCACTTCGTTGGCAGATGTGGTGCCCTTCCCCTCTCTCTTTCCTCCGTCCTCCCTGACGCTCCTGGCTCAAGGAGGAGGAGGAGAAGGAAGAGGAGAAGGAGGGGGAGGAGGATGAGAAGGAGGAGGAGGAGGAGGAGAAAGAGGACGGGAGGGGGGAGCAGGTGGAAGAGGAGGAGGAAGAGGAGAAGCAGGGGGAGGAGAAAGAGGAGGAGGACAAGGATACTAATCACACATCAACAGAAGTCGGAGGGGAAGAAGGAGGAGGAGGAGGGATAGGAGGAGGAGGAGGAGGAGGAGGAGGAGGAGAAAAGGGGGGAGGAGG
>CAUYUJ010019599.1:141609-175960 GCA_963575745.1 Prorocentrum cordatum
CATCCGATATGCTTAAACATCCTATGTATTGAAAACTGCCCTGTATGATAGCCCACCCCGTCCAAGACCGTGCGGCTTAGCAACTGGGGGCCCATCGCCGATCTGATTCTTGGCGATGCATCGCCGATTCCAGGCCGATGTTCCCCCCTGATGAGCCAGCCCCAGCCCCAGCGTTCCCCCTCACTGCTGGCCGAGGAGGTGAAGACAGCCTTGTTTCAGCAGCGCATGCGACTTGACATCGCTCGGACGTGAGCACTTTCTCGGCGCGGACAACCGAGGAGCATGCACGAAACCGAATAATGCACGGGAAATGGACGTCCGAGCGATGGCAAGTACGCGCTTCTAGTACGGAGGAGTTCTGCCAGCTCTTGGTCCTGCCAGCGTCGCGCCTTGCCGCCCGTCGATACTTTACCATGTCATAGCAGGGACACTTCGGCGGCGAGCGAATGGGTGAAGTGAGAAGGAGGGGGCCTTTCAGAAGGCGGCAGGGATTCCCAGAAGTCCTGTGGCCTTCTGAGAAGTGTTCTGTGTCTTCAGGGAAGGCTTAGAGCACTTTTCAGAAGGTCCGAGGCCTTCCGGGCCTTCTGAGCAGGCGCGCCCCCTCTGACATCCCCCCTCTGCTCGCCGCCGATTGGCGCATGCAGCCACACTTGAGTCGCACGTGGTGGTGAAGTGTCGGATTCTTGGGCAAGCAGCCGTGAAACGGTGATAGTTTTCGTATTCATTATTTTGCCGATCGGCGCGGGCCCTCGCACCTCCTCCCCCCCACTGGGTAGAAATTGGCAGTTTTGGGTACCTTTTTCAAGCAGGTGGATTCGTCCCCACAGGACGCACTGTTGCAAACGTTCGCAGTACATAAGCAGAGGTCCAGAGCCAGGCCCCCTTTCCTTCCCCCCCTCCGCCCAACGTCGAAACGCCGAACCAGGAAGCGCTCACAAGGAGAGCACAATCGCGTGCGTGCTCTGTTCTGGAGTTTCTGCCTGAAACTTGTACAATTTTCTGTCGCGCGCGAAGGGGAACACATTTCCCAGCCCTTTAGGTTAGCCATCTGATCTATGCAAACTTCCCATCCTCGGATAATCCAAGATACGGTTGCTCAAGGAGACGTTTTCTCTTTGGGGGGCCTTCTGATGAACTGTGTCTTTTGAAAGGCCTCGTCGACGCGGCAAAGCGAAGCGCCGATTCGAATAACGCTTGCGAGGCATCTGGGCAGCATCGAGGGGCCGATTCGAGGGCCTGGACAGTGTAAGGTGCAGAAGCCGCGCTCACACCTGCCGGCATGTGCAGAGTTGGTGGGATAGCGGTGGTAGCAAGGGTGACATGGTGGCTCGGCATCGCTCGGACGTGTGCATTTTTTCTTCGGCGAGGACCATCGAGGAGCATCCTCGATCATTTCGCGAAAAAGCCACGCACGAATCTGAAAAAACCACAGGGAATGGACGTCCGAGCGATGGCGAGGGTGGCCGTGTATGCTTTTCGTTGCTGGGGGATATTCTTCCAACGATGAAGAGGAATGGGGACCGGCAGCATCCAGGCAATACTCCAGATTTCGTAATAAAAGGGAAGGGGTCTGGACCCTCCAAGACAAGCCATTTCAGACCTCCCCCGTGGGAAAACCCTCCAAAACATCGTCCCCATACCCCCCAGGCCCTCCAAGATAGCCTGGAACAGACCCCCCCCGAAATGAGACCCCCCCGAAATCTGGAGTACATGTTTGCGATTATTTATGTTCCCTTTACGCGCATCTGATGGAGCGTTCGTTGACTTCCTGTTCTGTTGCAACCCCAGGCCCCAATCTATGCGTCTAGCGCCTTCACCGCGTCAATAGTCGATGGCTTTCGATGTTGCCCATACGTTTCTTTTGCGAGCCGAAGGCCGACCTTCTTTCACCGTCTTCCTACTCGGGCACCCCTCTTTGGGGCCAGCGGATGTCCGTGTAATTTACCTGATTCGTAAAGCTGCATCCCGCCATGCGGGCAGCGCCGCGCTGCCCATGGAGGGGAGGGGCGGTCGGCGACTCGTTGACCCAGGGGGGCACATGCCGCTCGGCAGCGGGTAAGCGCTGCACACGCAGCAGCAAGACACCATGGTGACAGAGAATGGAAGAGGGGAGAAGGAGGAGGACGAGGAGGAGGAGGAGGAGGAGGAGGAGGAGGAGGAGGAGGAAGAGGAAGAGGAGTGTGGATGCCTGCGACCCCTTGCGGGCCCGAAGTGGCGTTTGCCGACGGTGGCTGCCCGTACGCAGCCATCGGGGTGGCACGGGCAGTACTGTCTCCCGGATCGAGTGTTATTCTCCCGTTCCCATACACCTTGTTTTTTCGGGTGGTTGGGGAGTCTGAACGGAGGGAAACACTCAACGACATAGACGTCTTAGCCCTAGGCAGCGACCGCGTCTGGATCGAAATCGCCGAAGCAAGCATCAGGGCAGCCGACCCGCGCAGCGCTTCGGAGTGACACGTCTGCATCTCGCGGGCTGGCAAAATAGGCACATGCACTGCACTGAGTTCGGTTCATCATTTGGGGGCGGATGGGGACAATCAGAGCCACAACCTCGCGATACCACATTTTCATGTATGTCCTTGCGGGGCTTCAGTCTTGGTGTTCCGCTCCAACTTCTTGTATTTGTTGGTGCTGCATGTCGGTTAGGTGGCCGAATTCTCCGGTGGTTCCCCTCAGGGCCACGCCGAGTGATCACAAGCCTTCGAAAGGATGTCGGTGCTGCGCTGTCCTTGCCCCACAGGATGCGGGCTGTGGTGCAATAGTGGTCGGCCCTCGGCAGCGTCCCAGCACAAGTCGAATGCAGTTGGGTCTAATGCTTTCTGCGCAGTTTCGTTCGTCCGTTCCTGCTCATCTCTGGTCCTGAAGCTTGCAGTGTTCGACAGCTGAACCGATGTAACAACTATGGGTTTCAAAAACACTGCCTTCAGTCGATATGAAGGACAGGTGAGTCTCAACACGCGTCTCGCCTTGGTGGTGCGTGCCTTCTTTCAGTTTCCGAATGGTTGCACGGATGAAGCACGGGTGCCTTTGATTGCGCGGTTTTCGCTTCGTCGCCAAGCACCTTCGAATGTCAGAGCAGTCCGTTCAACATCGATCTCTCGTTCAATGTTTCTTCAGGCTTGGCGATCAACAAGATGGACACCTACAACCGTTACGTGGATGCGTGGCTTCACGTGTTCAACCAGTGTCTCCTGATTGATCGGAGATGGATAGACCTCCTACCCTGACACGTCGATTAATGAATTGGCCGTTTTCGGTTCACGAGAGGGCGTCGCCGCCATCATTTTTGCGGGTCCCGGTTCGTCGGTTTCGGTCCCAGGCCGTTTTCACTAAGGGGAGGTTTCCTAAAGGGAGGTTTGTCAACCGCCGGATTGAGATTCGTTAGGAGCCCCAGTCGCCTGCACAAGTCTGGCTCTGGCTTGATACACTTGAGATCCATGCGAAGCCCAGTGGCGGAGGCAGGGGGAGAGAGGAGGACGGGGAGGAGGAGGGAGGGGGAGGAAGGGGAGGGAGGGGGAGAGAGGAGGACGGGGAGGAGGAGGGGGAGAGAGGAGGAAGGGCAGTGGCGTGATGCACCCTTGCACGGTGTGATCAGACCGCGTGTGATGTCTGACGGCTGCCCGGCCGGAGGGCGGCTCTCTCTCTCTCTCTCTCTCAACACCGAGCTCTCGTCTTCGACATCCTCATTCAGGAGAGGACAAGACACACAGACACAATGAATCGTCGATCCTCAGGAAGGTATGGGAAAATATGGGAAGTGGGGAGGTGAGACAAAAAACCCAGAACATACGGGAGAATATGGGAAATCCTTATATTTGCGTGTATTTCTTTGCGTGTCTCAGGGCCCCTTCACTCATGATATTCGACCGTGAGTTCGGACGTCTCCAGCAGTTGTTAGGGGGCCACACGCGAACCCTACCCCTACCCCCCACGATTTCCGAGGGAGAGGGTGGGGTTCACTTCGTGCGGGAGCTCCCGAGCGAAGTAAACCCCACCCTCCCCCTCAGAAATCATGGGGGTAGGGGTAGGGTTCGCAAGTGACCCCCTAAACACCGAGCTCTCGTCTGCAACATCCTCATGAGATTCGGTCTTGAATTCGGACGCCTCCAGCAGTTGTGCCGATTAAGGTAGAAACCTTGTCAACATCACGTTCAAATCTCAACGCCGCGCTCAGTCTCTTTACAGTTTTTTTTTGTTAGCCGCATAAGCGAAAACGGCTTCCTGTCTCAGTCCCATTGACTTGAACCGTTACTGTCAATATGACGGTTGTTCCGCATACCACAACACGGGGTTCTCATCATTCGTGCAGCTCAGGGTACCCGCCATTTTCCGCTGGATTCGTGCCGTAGTGGCAGGATGCGCGTACACATAGTTGCACAATTCGTATGAGAGCGAGAGCGAGAGAGATAGCGAAATGTACATATGGATAGCGATGTGTACGTATGCGTATAGATCTGTGTACATAGATACAGGGCGAAAGAGAGAAATTAACAGAGAAAGAGAGAGAGAGAGAGAAACAAACAGAGAGAGAGAGAGAGACAGAGCGAGAGAAAGAGCAATCGAAATGTACATTGGAGCCTTGCGGTTCTGGGGATTTTGTCCGGACTTGGTCGACGTTTGGGCGACAGTTGGACGGGTCGTGACGAAATTGTGAAGAATGGCGGTCGAATTCTGGACGAATGCTTGTCGAACGCACGTGCAGAGGTTTCCATGAAGGCCCGCCTAAATCTATGTACGCATATATATGTAGCTATATAACATTGGAATAGAGCGCGAGAGCCTGATATATAGTATATATACATATATATATACTTTAATCGCTGGAGGAAGGTTCCACGGAAGGAGAGAGGGAGAGAGAGACGGAGAGAAAGAGAGAGAGAGAGAGAGACAGAGCGATATGAATACGAGTTTGTGTTTTCCCCCACTTCTCTCTGTGTATATGTGTGTATGTATACATACATACAAAAATAGATATCGTTGTCGCTCTCGCGCTCGCTCTCTCTCTCTCTCTCTCTCGAGTATATATATATATGTATATGTGTATATGTGTATATAGATGTATGTATCCAGTCGAGTTATTTAATTTACGATCTCCCAGCAGCAGCGCCAGCCGTGCTTGGTCAATATTGAAGAGAACAGCTAGGAAGCAACATTTTTGCTGAAAGAGGACATCTTCGATTTCCAGGTGAAGCTTTCGTTCATATGGGGACCATCACAACAAATCGAGGGAGGGCGCGCCAGGACCGTGGTCTCTTGCGTGCTCGCTGTGCTCTCCGCGACGGCGACCGCGCAGGCGCGTGCATCCCACTGCCGGGCGCCGTCGCCGTCGCCGTCGTCGCCGTCGCCGTCGTCTTCGTCGCTGGCGGCGGCGGCGTCGTCGTCGCCGCGGCGGCGTCGTCGTCGCCGTCGGCCGGCTGGGTCTGCACGTGCACGCGTTCTTTCTTGCTGTTGTTTTTTTGTTTTACTGCTGGCAGGCCCCGTCGTCGTCACAGCTGCTCACGGCTCGAGCAGCCACGCGCGTTGTGTCGCAGGCCCGCGGGCGATATGTATGCACCGTACCGCGTTGGCGTCTCCCGAGGCGATGTCGATCTTCGACCCAGGAATGGTACGGTGCATCGTTGATCGTCCCCAAGGAACCCACACATTGTGCAACGTACCACGTCGGAGCGGGGCCTGAGTGGAGCCCTGGCATGGTACGGTGCATGGGCGCCGCTCTCGCAACAGAGGAGGGAGGAGGGAGGAGGGTGGAGGGCGGAGGGAGGAGACGACGACGACGACGACGACGACGACGACGACGACGACGACGACGACGACGACGACGACGACGACGACGACGACGACGACGACGACGACGGCGGCGGCGGCGGCGGCGGCGGCGGCGGCGGCGGCGGCGACGACGACGTGGTCCGGGCCCCGATCTCGAGAAAACTCCGGCCACGGGCGAGATCCCCTCCAGAGGCCAGGAGGAGGAGGAGGAGGAGGAGGAGGAGGAGGAGGAGGAGGGGGAGGAGGAGGGCGGAGGAGGAGGAGAGGAGGAGAGAAGGAGGAGGAGGAGGAGGGCCCAGGAGCTGGGCGTGCCGAGGGGGGGCCTCCCGAGGCCGCGCCTCCTCCTCCTCCTGCTCCTGCTGCTGCTCCTTCCTGCTACTCCTCCTCCACCTCCCTCCCTTCCTCCTCCTCCTCCTTCTTCCTCCTCCTCCTCCTCCTTCTCCTCCTCCTCCTCCCTGCGTTTCTGCATTTCCCGCTAATCACAGCGTCTCCCCGCCCTCCCGCGCGCCGAGCGGGCGCGCCGCGCATCCCTGGCTTCGACGGCGGCGGCGGTGGCATGAACCTCGGCCCCCAGGAGAAGAGGAAAGCGGAGGAACAACGATAATCACAGGAGCCAGAAGGAAAGGGGCCGAGGCAAAGGACGGCGCCCAGGACCCCGGCGGGTCTGCTGACCCCCGCTGTCGAGACCCTTGGGACGCCCTCAGGGTAAGAGGTAGCGGCTCCCCGCGCAGGGTGCGTCGGGGAGCCTTGTCGTTCTCGGGCCGCCACCTTCCACCTCGGTGGCGGCCCGACCGCTCGACCTGCTCCTCCGCCACCAGGAGCGCGAGGTGGAAGTTCCCCTGGTGCGCCCGCTGATGCGGCTGCCGCCCTTAGGGGGGATGATCTGTCATCTTCTTCGTCCCCTTGGTGACGTGAGGCCATCATGCTGTCTTGTGGTGGCCAGGCCACTGGTTGATCCGTGGTCCTCCACGCTCTGGCGGGGTCGGAGCCGATCCGCCCTGTAGCAGTCGTGTCCCACTTCTGCCTCCTCGAGCTGGTAGGGGTCGAGGGGTGCGTAGAACTGTAGGTACAGGTCCTCGCCTGCTTCGGCGCCTGGCCATGGCGCTTCCCCTGCTGTGATTGCCCCCCACCTGGAGTACAGAGCCGCTGCCATGGCTCGACACATCTGCGGCGGATACTTCTTGAGCGGTGCCGTCCGCCATCCCCCGTGCCCGTCCCTGCCGTATGCGCCGCGATGAGATGTGTGTCTGCACCTGGGCCCCCCTGGGTGCGCCGCCAGCTCTCTTCCCAGTTCAGGCAGGTTCACTGTCAGCAGCTGGGTCGGCTTCTGGGCTAGCTGTCCGAACTGGCATTGGTCCAAGTACAGAATCTCGGTTTGTGGTAGTCCCGCCATCCATCGTACTTCTGGTTGGTGCCAACTGCTGGGTGCCTGCGGGCACCACACTGCTGGGGCAGGATGCTCCAAGATCGCGGACACTTGTAGGAGTAGACCCAGCGAAATCAAGTAGATTGTCGTGCGATACAGCTGGTTCCCGAGTATCACCTGCTGCATCTCGCTCATGGTGGCGTCCTGTATGCCCCATGGCAGCGCCCTTGTGCGCAAGGGACGGGGCGCCCGTCCCTCCAGCGCGTGCCACCTCGAAGAGCACCACGTCTCACAGGGCGGCCCAGCAATCACTGCCAGGACTTTGCCAGCTCTGATCGCCTGCGCCCAGTGCTGGACGGCCTTGGCATTTGTCAGGTCGCCCCTGTCCTCGCAAGTCTGCACGTCGATCGATAGCACGATGATGCTGTGGTCGCGAGCAAAACCCTCGAAGTAGTGCTGGAGGTCGCCTTCGCGCCTCCTGCCTGAGAAGAGGCGCAGTATGTAGAGCGTGCCCGTGACCAACGGCCTGATAAACCCGCTGGACGCCGTCTCGTCCGCTACTTCTGGTGCGCCTTGCTGCGGTTCCAGCTGGATCTCGGGCGGTGTTGGTGTCAGCTCCGCATTCTCTGCCTCGGCGTCCGCAAGTCTCAGAGCGAGTACCAGCCGTGCGGGCACCAGCGCCTTGTCGGCGTAGTGACCGGCGGCTTTGCGTTGGGCGATCTCCGCACGCTCTGCCTCCCTTCGGTCCTCTATATCTCTTCGAGGCTCATCGGGGGCTCCAGCATGCACAGGACTTTCAGGCATTTGGGGACACGGCGCAAGTGCTTGAGGATCCTGGACCTGGTATGGAAGTTGAACCCGCAGCCAGGGCAGATTGTGCCTCTGATGTGCGTCTCTGCTACGTCATAGCCGACATGTTCCACTGTGTGGTGCCTGCGCCAAGCCCCCTTGGTCTTCAATACTTTGCCGCACTCGTAGCAAATGTATCCATCTGCCGAGGCGGCCTGGGGCTGGCTGAAGGACGGCCGCGGGAGCCTGAACTCCATGCTGAGATCCAGGAGTTGCCTCTGCCATTGTGCATGTTTGTGTCTGTCTTGCTGCCACACACGGTAGCGCTGCCAAGCGCGACCCAGCGCCGCGTGCGACAAGTGCTTCCCTTGGCTCCTGACCCACTGGATGAACTGCCTAAGCCCGCCCTGGGGCTTGTTGTCTTCAGTCATGTAGTTGACAATCCAGTCGATGTCGTCCAGTATCATGGCGTTCCAGGTGTCATTGGTGTCCCATAGTTCGTCCGCCAGCCTCTGCAGGAAGCGCGCGTCGGAGTGCAGCAGACGCACCAGATAGTGCAGCCTTCGCATCCTAATGTGCATGGCAATAGGCACCTCCCCGCAGATGGCCAGGACTTCCTCGTCGGTAACGTGCTTGTCCGTCTGGCAATTGTGCTGCAGGTAGGTGGATGCTCGAAGGCCCTGAATGAAGCACGCGTTCAGCTGGTTGGCCTGCAGCTTGGTGAGCGGCACCCATATCTCGCTGTCGTATATCAGCTTGCTGAAACACAGTGCATTTCTGTAATGTAGTCTAGCCTGCAATGTGACCTCTGGCATCCTGTAGATAAACTTCCGCAACGGTGCCTCCGCAGCTCTGTATCCGATGATGCGTCTCATGAGGTTCGGCCCCTCCGACGAATCCGTGGTGATGACGTTGCCGAGAGTTACGCCCTGTGTGGCCACGACCAGCTCGACGCCGTGTTGCACCAAAGTTACAGGGTTGCTGGTGAAGATGCTGGCCTTGGTGGCCCGCTTCGCTTTGCCCTCTATCTCCAGCACCGCCGTAGTCTTTAGCGGGTGCAGCTCGTGTCCGAAGATGCTCAAGCGGTCGGATATACACTTGACAATCTCGAACAGGTGGTCCTTGATCATGTAGTTGTCCCGCAAGACGCACATGTACGAGGCATCGTCCATGAACGAAACCTCGGGCAGGTGGTCGTCCACGTCGTCATCTCTGGGCCTAGTGAGGTGCGCATGGCTCTGTGTAGGTGCGGGTAGCTCGAGCTCCTCCTCCCTCCTCCTCCTCCTCCTCCTCCTGCTGGACAGCTGCGACGACGACATCGAGGTGCCCTGAGCCTCCTGGGTGCTTTCAGGCCCCCCTTGCCCCTCCCTGGCTCCCCCTCTCGGCTCCGCGTTTTGGGTTCGCTTTCGTTGGCTGCTGTTTTCTTCGCTTTCGCTTCCCTGACTACGCGTAGTCTTCCTATGAGGTGTTTCCCGATAGTTGGCGCAACACTATGGCATTCACACTTGTACGACACTCTTTCTGTAGTATCTGCTCCTTTCAGTGGAGGGATCGGCGCGCCTCCAGGGGTGGGACTCCTCCTCCTCCTCCTCCTCCTCCTCCTCCTCCTCCTCCTCCTCCTCCTCCTCCTCCTCCTCCTCCCCCCCTTTTGCTCCTTCTGCTCCTCCTCCGCCTCCGCCTCCTCCTCCTCCCCCTCCTCACCCGCCACCTCCTGCTCTTCCTCCTCCTCAGCATCTGCTTCTCCCGATCCAGGCCAAGCACACTTTGAGTCATCATCATATTGCTGCCGCGGCTTTTTGTGGCTCTCTTTCGGGCCGCACTTCCATTCTCAAGCTTCTCAGGTGTCCTGCCCAGGAATGCAGGACCTCGCCCACCATGCTGCGGACGTCCTGAGGTTCGGGGCGCAGGCACTGGGGGCCTCGCTGGTGGCCCGCGCTTCGGCTCCCAGCTGCGGGTCTTGCTCCCCACATTTGGCGTGTCCCGCGCCGCCGACCCTCTCCTGCCCCTCCTGCGTGTGCGCGGGCGTGGGCGGGCAGGTGGTCGAGCCCTCGTGCGCGGGCATCGTGGCGGCGTACGCTGTGGCCGCCGGCACGGTCGGGCTCGCCGTCGGCGCTGGTGCAGGCGTCCTCGCGGCTCGTCGTGCACTTGCTCCGCCGCCCGAGCCCACGGGTGGTGAGCTGCCCACGGAGGTGATCGACATCGACGCGCTCGCTGCCGAGCAGGTGAGGCTTGCTCGCCGCCGAGCCCCAGCACTTCAGTGATGGCGGGAGGCTTCCACGCTATTCGCTACCGCGTGGGAGGTGTGGCTTTGTGGCACGAGCGCTTAGTGCTCGGGGTCTCGGCGGGGTTCGCGTATGTCGTCACGCCCGACTTCGACGACTACGATGAGCCGATCGTGGTGGGGCCCGACGTGCGGGCCGTGCTGCCGCTGGCTGGACAGGGCGACACGCCTGCTGCGCTGGTCGGCGCCGCAGTGCATCGATTCAGACGCTTGCCGACGGCCGCGGAGCTGTGGGCTGCCGTGGGTCGCTCCGTGGCCGCGGGGTACCCGATGCCAGCGGACCCTCTTCTTCTGGCTCTCGCGGCGGGCAACGCTGCAGGCGCGCCTCCAGGGCCCTTCCCGCTGGCGGACCCAGCAGCTGCGGCCGCCGCCGCGCCTGCGCCGCCTCTCGCCCTACCACCTGCGGATGGTCCTGCTGCTCCCGTCCCGCCGGGGGCCGCCCCTGGAGTCGCGGCGCTGGCCGCCGCTCTGGGACCCGTGCCACCTGGCCCTGCCGCGGCGCCGCCGCTGGCGCCTGTGCCTGGAGCTGCGGCTGGTGGCGCTCTCGCGGTCGATGCTCTTCCCGTTCCTGCTGGCGACTTCAGGGTGCTGCCGATGGCGATCAACCAGCGGGGCGAGCGCGAGCGGAGGTTCGGCGAGACGGTGAACGGCCTCTCAGAGACCGAGGTGGTGGGCTGGCCGATCCAGGGCCCGCGTACTCTTCTCTGGTGCTTGTCCTTTATGTCAACCATGGCGGGGACGCCCACCGCGTGGCATCAGCGGTGGCTCACGGCCATGGCCCTGGCCGACGACGACGAGTACGCCAAGCTCCATGAGACTCTCTGTCGGGTCTTAGACCTCGCCGTGGTCTACGACCAACTGCAGGTGGCGGAGATGGCGTCCTTCGAGGTCGTCGCGCGTCAGCTTCAGCTGCTGGAGGAACGGGTGTACGAGTCTCGCTCGGCGCCCCCGACGGCTGCCGCGCCCAAGGCCAAGTCTGGAGCCAGGAGCGCCGCGACGGCCACCGCCGTCAGCATGGCCGAGACGAGCTACTTCTTGGGCGCGGGGGTCTCCAAGGCCAACTTGTGCATCTCTCCGAAGCTGCTCGAATACATCGCAGATCAGATGAAGGCGGAGGCCGCCATCAGCAAAGAACGACGCAAGGCGCGTGAGGAGCGTGCCTTGCGGGCGCCATGATATCTGAGAAGTCCAGGCCTGGCTGTGGGGCGCGCCTCAGTGGCGCCAGCCAGGCGCATTGCCCCAGCGCTGCTCATCAAGTTCGGCAGCGTGACGTTTTTCCTCTCCGTCCTATCCCTGTGGAGCGACGATCTGGCATCGCGTCGATGGGTGGTTCAGCCCGCGGACGGGCCGCCAAGGGTGCTGCCTGGAGAGAGTGGTACAGCGATGCCGTGTCCACCCTCAACGACATGCACCATTGCGACCCTGATGATATGGTTACTCCGCCTCCAGGTCTTCCTCCGCGCGCTCGTAGCGACGCTGAAGAGTATCTTGCTCAACAGTTTCGCGATTTTGAACTACCTCCTGGATGTTCCGAATCTCCGATCAGATGCGAGGCAGCCCTGGTAGAGTTGCTCGCGTCGGCGCCCGGATACTCTGGTGAGTCTCGGGTGAGACCCTACGACAAGGAGCTCGTCTCCTGGCCGAAGCACGTGGCCCCCGTTCCCACGGCCGATCTCGTGTCCGACGCCGATCGCTCAACGTTGTCAGGGTGGAGGCAACAAATGCTACGTGATCCCGCGGAGACAGCTACTCTCAGGAAGGACTCGGGCATCGGTTCGCCATACGTGGATCCTCGCCTTCGGTTTCGCCCTCGGGAGTATGCTGATTTTTTGCTGCGCTTGGATCAGGCTGGCATGCTAGAGTGGGAGGTCGCCGAACGTCAGGCGCCCTACTCCACAGGCTTCTTCTTCGTCGGGAAGTCAAATGGGGTCAACCTTCGGCTCGTCTTCGACACGCGGGTTGCCAACATGTCCTTCCTTGCCCCCCCCTTCTACGAGATTGCCGACTCCGTCGGCATGGAGTGCACTCGAGGCTTCGGATGACTTCTACGTGGCGCAGGGTGACATCCAGTGCGCATTCTATCACATGAAGTTGCCGCCCCAGCTGCACAGATATTTCTCTCTGCCAGTGGTCCCGAATCGGTACTTGGGTTTCAATGCGATCAATGGACTGAAGCTCCCCACGAAGGCCTTCTTACAACCGTTTGTGTCTGTGATGCCGATGGGGTGGTCGTGGGCTCTCCACTTTTGCCAGTCAGCCCTAACCACAGCCATGCGCGACTCGGGGATCGACGATGATGCGATGCTGGTAGACGGTTCAGCACCCCGTCCTCTGCGAGACCATGGCGACATCATCGCAGCTGGCTACGTGGATAACTTCGCCACCGTCTCACTCAGTCCAGACGTTGCCACCGCTTCGTGCCAGGCCATTCGAGACGTGCTGGTTGCGAGGGGCTTACCTGTTGAAGAGTTCGCCCCCGCGGCGCAACGCGTCACCTTCACTGGCCTCGACATCCTGGGCGACGTCGGCGTCGTCAGGTGCAAGGTGGACCGGTTGTCTCGGTTGCGCCAGGCCCTACTTGGGCTACTCAGACGTGGCTTCGCATCTCCGCTTGCGTTCTCCGCCGTGGTCGGGCACTGCACCTGGGGGATGATCACCAACAGGCCCATGCTCTCCATCTTCCACGCAGTCTACCGCTTCATGGGTCAGGACTCACGGCGGGCTTTGCCGCTGTGGCCGTCAGTCGTCTCTGAGCTCCGTGCCGCTGCTTCCCTCATCCCGTTGTGGTGGGCTGATGTCAGGGCTGAGTGGGCGGCCACCACCTTTTGCAGCGACGCCTCTCCATACGGCATTGGCGTGTGTCGCAAGTTCGTGGAACAAGAGGTCGTTGCTGCCGCAGGTCGACGGTCTGAGAAATGGCGCTACCATTTCTCCGATGCCGTGCACGCCCGCGCCCACGCTCTGGGAGTCGACCCGAACGTCGTGTTGGAAGCTGCCGTGAGCAAAAGAGGCCTCAAAGACTGCGAGCAGTGCCCGAGGCCTCCCGAGGCCCAAAGCAAGCCCTCGCCCACCGCATCATCATCACCTCGAGGGCTCGACGAGATTTCGATGGACGGCTTCGACGAGGTTCCCGACTCGATCACGGCTTCCGACGGCTGGTCTACGATATATAGCGCACGGCATTCGAGGTTCGGTTTGGACATCATGCGATACGAGGCGGAGGCTCTCGGATTTGCGATGCGACACTCGTCTCGGTCTGGACGGCTTCGACATCATCGCATCCTGTTCACCGTCGACAATTTGGCTCTAGCCCTTGCTGCTGGCAAGGGACGTTCTGGTGCCCGAGGGCTTCGCGATCCACTACGACGCCTCTGTGCTCTGTCCGCAGCTTGCGGCATTCGCCACGCTGTGCGATGGATCCCTAGCGAGAGCAATGCCGCAGACTCGCCGTCGAGGACAGGTTTCTTTGTCGGGCCGACCTTCGAGGAGCACCAAGCGGCTGCACCCCGAGTTTCGGCGCCAGCGAGCCACGACCGTGACGAAGCAGAGGACCAAGACGCATCCAGGACCACAACGGCTCGGGCGGGGTGCGCTCTCGGTCCTCGAGTCAGCTGCCGTGTCGGACACAACCATGGCCAACTACTGGGGCGCCGCCAAGAAGTTCGAGGTGTGGTGCCGCTGGACGTCCCAGACCTTCACCACGGCGGCGGAGGTCGATGTCATCCTAGTTACCTACTTCGTGAACCTCTTTCTGGACGGCTTCGACAGTGCTACGGGCCGAGTCCTGCTCGCCTCCTTGAAGCACTACCTGCCTTCGATCCTGGTGGGCAGGACGCCGTGCCCGCGTGCAGCTCGCGCCTTGACAGGCTGGCGGAAGCTCGTGCCCCCGCAGATGCGACTACCCCTTCCACGGGCGGCGATGGCCTCCATCGTGGGCGTCCTCATCTCGTGGAAGCTCTTCGGCATGGCAGTGTTCGTCAGGCTGATGTTCGACACCTACCTGAGGCCCAGCGAGGCCTATCGGCTAACAGCGGGCAGCGTTATTCGACCAAGACCCGATGCCGCCCGCGGGTACGGACATTGGGCCCTGATCGTCAACGACGCCTGCCTCGATCGTCCTGGGAAGACAGGGGAGATGGACGAGAGCGTGATCGTCGACAACCCGACGCTCTGGCCCCTTCTCGACGCGCTGGTGCTGGGCAAGAAGACGAGCGACGGCCTCTGGACCTTCGCCCCCGACGAGGTGCGGAGCATGTTCCGTCGTGCTGCCGCTGCGCTCGGGTTGGAGGCCGAGATGACGCTCTACTCCCTTCGGCATGGGGGTGCGTCCGACGACCTCCTGTCTCTCCGACGCACCAGGAAGGAGGTCAAGGACCGCGGCCGATGGAGGACGGACCAGAGCCTCCTCCGCTATGCCAAGAGGGCTCGTATGCAGCAGCGGATCGCCTCCCTAGGCCAGAACCTGATCGACTTCGGGCACGCGGTCGACTCGGAGATGAACGATCTCATTCTGCAGACCACCTCCTCAGGCGTCTTCCCGCTGCAAGTGCCGCTTGCCGTGGCGCCGACACCGCCAGCGGTCAGGCCTCCGCCCCCGCGAGTGACAGCGCGGTGGGCCTTCGCCTGACGAGGATTTGGCGTGCAGCCAGGCGTGCTGCGACGCGGTCCAGGCACTCGCCCGCCCTAGTAATTGGCGGCGACGGCGGCGCGGCTCGCGCTCTGCAGCGCCTCGGCTTTGGCGTGCTGCACTTGAATGTGAGACGCCACGTTACTGATGACATCACAGATCCTTTAGTGATGAAGCGCGTGATCGGATGGATTCGTGCAGGCTGTATCTCGTGCGTGTGGGTGGAGCCCGACACGACTACGTGGCCCCCTCAGAAGCCCGCTGTCCGTAGCAAAGCTCGAGCCAACGGCCTGCCGAGTCTGTCCAGTGCCCAGCTTCGATCCGTTACCATTGCGAATCTGTTTCTCAGTCATTTTGTGCGCCTTCTGTCAGTGTGTAGTGACAATAAGGTTCCAGCCGCGCTGTGTCATCCAGATGCGTCTTTCATCTGGGATGTCCCTTCTTGCAAAGCAATAGTTAGCCAATGTTCGTCTGCTGCAGTCTTCGATGCATGTATGTTCGCTGGCCGTATAAAGAAAAGATTTCGATTAGTGAGCTGGCATGTACAAGACATGAGTTCTCGTTCTGCTATCTGTTCGCCGGCCGACTCGCGTTGCTGCCGATCTGGGAAACGGCATCTTGGCGAGCTCGGCATCCCATCTTTAGATCGGCAGGTACGCAGCAAAGCGCTGCGGCTCCCCGCTAATGTTCTAAGATGCGCCTGCGACAGGATGGCTCTCAGTGTTGATTCGCTTCGCTACATTGCTCGGCAGATCAGAGCTGTGTGAATTCAGTTAATGCGGCTTTCAAGCCAGTGGGATTGGCTAACCTAGGTACCTGGTGCATCGCGACAGCATGCGTCCGCTGTCCTCGCCTGTTGCCGAGTCCTTTGCACAAAAAGATAGCCCCTGGCCTCCAGAGTTGCCCACATTTTGCTGCCCGCGGCTTTTTGTGGCTCTCTTTCGGGCCGCACTTCCATTCTCAAGCTTCTCCCGCCCGCCCTGTTTCCCGCTCTAGAATGTTGTACCTGGTGCATCGCGACAGCATGCGTCCGCTGTCCTCGCCTGTTGCCGAGTCCTTTGCACAAAAAGATAGCCCCTGGCCTCCAGAGTTGCCCACATCATCATCATCATCAGCATCATCATCATCATCATTATCATCATCATCACCACCATCACCATCATCATCATCATCATCATCGTCATCGTCATCTTCATCAGCATCATCAGCATCAGCATCATCATCGCCATCGTCATCGTCATCGTCATCAGCATCACCATCATCAGCATCAGCATCAGCAGCAGCATCATCCTCATCAGCATCAGCATCATCATCGTTCTCGTCATCGTCATCGTCATCGTCATCAGCAGCATCATCATCATCGTCATCGTCATCGTCATCACCATCATCACCATCATCATCATCCTCATCATCATCATCGTCATCATCAGCAGCATCATCATCAGCAGCAACATCATCGTACTCCTCGTCGCCGTCGCCTTCATTGCCGTCATGAGTCATCGTCGTGATCGTCGTCGTCGCCACCAGGGGCACCTGGTTAGAGGCACGCCGCGCCGCGCCGAGGGCGCCGAGCCCAGCCTGGCCCCGCGGCTCTCGCGGCCCGCACGGGGGCGCCGGAGGCTCTTGCCACGTGGAATCGCTCGGACGCGTGCACTTTTTCCTCGGCGAGGAACACCGAGGAGCATCCTTGATGTTCCAGAGGAGGAGGAGGAGGAGGAGGAGGAGGAGGAGGAGGAGGAGGAGGAGGAGGGGAAGGAGGAGGAGGAGGAGGAGGAGGAGGAGGGCGAAAGAACCACGCAGGAAACCGAACAAAAACACAGTGAGTGGACGTCCGAGCGATGCCCAGTGGAGGGGCTCCCGGCGGCACCTCTGCCGGAGGCACCTCGAGCTCGCTCGCTCGGGCCTTGCTCTGCCTGGCCCTGCCTGCCCTCGGGGCGATCGCAGCGAGCACCGTCGGACCGAGGCAGAGAAGGCCGAGGTCGGTGCGGGGAGCGTGCCTCAGTGTTTTTCGTGGTTGGCGGATGTTCTTGTGCATCCTGGAGAGGTACCCTTGGATTTCTTAGTGGGCCCTGGAAACGACAGGGCCGTTTTTTGACCGGTTCCGTTTTGCCGTTTTTGTTGCCGGTTCCGACGCCGTTTTTGTACCGGTTCCGTCGCCGTTTTTTGACCAGTTCCGGCTCCGGTTCCAATCCTGGAGCCGCTTTTTTGCCGTTTCCGGTCGCATTTTTTTTGCCGTTTCCAATTTCGAGGGACATTTTTTTTGGAAACGGTGAAAAAACGGCCTTGCCGTTTTCGGGGCTCACAGAGAGCGTGCCCCAGTGTGTTTCGTGGTTGGCGGATGCTCTTGTGCATCCTGGAGAGGGTGCCCTTGGATGTCCTGTTTGCTTTGACCCGCGGAGGGCCTCAGATTCTTGAAGGAGGTTTTTCTGACCTGCGTCCGACTTTACGGGAGTAATGGTTGCAAAGTGTGGACGTCAGTTGTCAGTTTGGTTCAGTTTGAAGAGGACTCGCTGTCGGTGTCGCCGCGGGCGGTGACCATGTGAGATAGAAGGCCGCCTGCCCAACAGCGGTCGCCGTCGGTTTTGGATAACAGTTGCTGTTTGGCATGGTCTCCACTTTTTCCGTACCCGTTTCGGGCGTCCAATTGCCTTGCCCGCCTCCCCTTTGCGTCCTTGTCCCCCCTCGTCTCTGCTTCGCTAGCTGTGTTTTTGTTTTCTGTTCCTCTGCTTTTCCTCCTCTCAGTGGGGCCAGAAGTGCAGCCTCGTCATGAAGCACGGGTTCGCCCCGAGCCCCAAGCCTTCGCTTGACGACATCACTTCCTGCCCCCCCCCCAATTCCCCTCTCCCCTTTTGCATGACAAAGAGCAGTCGCTGCCGCAAAATAACGCTCTTCTAGGAAGCTGCCTCAACATACAATTCGGCGGTCCGAGCGGACCGTCAAACGTCTCTGTGTTATGTTGTTTTTTATTATTGGAGTCCTCCTCCCATCCTCCTTACATTTCGTGGACGTGAGGAGGAGCAGGCCTTCTCAGAAGGCGGCGGGCTTCTCATAAGCACACTGACCTTCTGAGAAGTGTTTTGTGTTGTCGGGGAAGGCTCAGACAACTTCTCAGAAGGCCCGAGGCCTTCGAGCTTTCTGAGAAGGCCCGCCCCTTCTCAATTCCTCCCCAGGCTCGCCGCCGACCATTATCTTCCTTCCTCCCTTCCTCCCTCCTGCGCCTCCGAGTGGGAAGCGCGAGGAGGGGAAGCCCTCGTCATCCACATCCGCCTCGCGAGTCCCGGGTCAGGGCCGCGAGCACCACGCGCGTGGAATGCCGAACGCCCTGCTTGTACGCGGACAGCTGCGCTGGCGAGGGACCCCTGGGCCAGATTCGCAGAAGAAGGAGCGGCATACATGTAACTGTTCGATGGTCCGCGCGCACCGTCGAGCGTTTATGTTTGTATGCCGTTTTTTCTTCCTGTGCACAGATGCGTTGACGTGTCGAAGCCGTGGCAGTGTGTAAGGCCGAGGCCACGTCCGTCGGTATCCTTCAAGAGACCCCTATCCCTTGAAGAAGTCCAACTCCCGTTAAGCTTTGTCGGGGCCAAAAACGCAAACGAGGTGTGGAAGGTGATGAGGGAAGTTGGCTTGCGATGGCGAACGTGTTGGAATGCGCGTCGGGGTGTAGCAGGATGCGCGGGCGTGTGGAAGGTGGCGAGCGCGCGGGGGAGGTTTGGTGACCATGGGGAAACATGATTGCGCATGTGGGAGAGGGGACGGAGGTGCGGAAGTTTGGAAGACCATGGGGAAGTTGGGGATGACATGGGGAAGATGGGACGGAGGTGGGGGAGTTGGGGAGACCATGGGGAAGTTGGGAATGGCATGGGGAAGTTGGGGCGGACATGAGGAAGTTGGGGGGGGGCGCGGAAGAAGCGCGAGGAAGTTGGGAAAGGCATGGAAGTTCACACGGACAGCTAGCATGGTTCACGCGGAAATTCCAGTGAGGCGCGTGGAGGATTGGCCGGAGGCCGGGGGGAGGCGATGTGGCCCAGGGGACTGTTTGCATGGCGCGGGCATTTGGTGAACATGAAGTGGAGCGGGTTGGGGCGGGGGGCGATTGGCGCGGGGGAGGTCCTGCGGGCTGGACGCGCCTGAGAGAGGAGTGAGCTGGTGAAAACACACCAATCTCAAAATACGGTTTCGTGGATCACGGGAGGCACGATGCGGTTGGAGGTCATCGGAGGTAAGGGGGAGTCCCGATCCTGTCCGATTTCGATGTCGGTGTTCCGATTCATTCCTTTCCGATCCAAATCAATTTCCCGTTGGAACTTCCGCTTGGTCTTGGCGTGCGCGGATTGTACGAACCTTTGTTTCGTTGCGCGCAGTTGGCAGCTTATCAGCGCAGCGGCACGTGCCAAAACAAACTGCCGAAGTCGGCGTTCTCCGTGAGGGCTGACTGTGTCGCGCGCGCTGAAACAAAAAACGCCACCTTGAAATGCAAGTCATGCAAATCATGCGCGTTCGGGTGACCGTTTTGGAGATGGACTTTGAAATTGCGCTACACGACCCGAAGACCGTGGAAGGAGGACCTGGCATGAAAACTAGATGGGGGGCGACGATTATGATATGGATAATGCGGAAAGGAGGGCGAGGAGGAGGAGGAGGAGGAGGACGGGGGACAGGAGACAGGGAAGAGTAAGAGGAGGAGGAGGAACGGGTTTTCTGCGGGCTCCCACGCCGTCAAGTATCGAATGGCATTCGGCCTGCCTCGCCACAGTGTATGGGTTGTGGGTCAGAGTATTCAGGGAGCTTCTTGGGGCTCTCTTCCCGACCACTTACCTAGGCCCGTTTTATGAGGCCTGTCCGGAGCCTCTTGGGACCAGTTTTGAAGCCGCTTGGGGCTCGTTTTGGACCCTTTGGGCGCGTCTTGGGGGCCCCTTGGAGCCCTTTGGGGGCCTCTTGAGGGCTCTGGGGTGCATCTTGGGGCGGAAAGCTCGAATTGTCGGTTCGGGCTCCCGCTCTTGGGCCTTTCTTGGGGCCATCTTGGGGCTCTCTTGGGCTGTGTTGGGCGCGTCTGTGGCCGTCTTGGGGACCCGCCCCCGCGCTCCCCAGCTTGGTCCAGACGCGCCGTGCCGCCCCCCGAGGACCCCCCGTGGGCGAGACGGGCACCCGAACGCCCCAGACGGGCCCCAGAACCATCAGCCGGACGGGCCCCCAGAGCCCCCCAACCTTAGCCAGACGGGCCCCGGAGCCTCCCAGCCTTGGCCGCGCACGGGCCCCAAGAGCCCCGCGGCCTTAGCCGGACGGGCCCCTGCCCTCCCGAGCTTTCGCTGGACGGGCCCCCGAACCCCCCAGCCTCAGCCGGACGGGCCCCAGAGCCGGCCAACCTTAGCCGGACGGGCCCCAGAGCCGGGCCCTGGACTTTCCCAGCCTCAGCCGGAGGGGCACCCAGAGCCTCCCAGCGAGCCGCCGCGTCTCCGCCAGGGTAAAACTCTACAGACGGGCCCCAGCAGGGCCCCCCCCTCTGCCGGGCGGGCCCCCATAGCCTTGGGCCAGACGGGCCCCACGCGTGCTCCCCGACCTCGCCGGACGGACCCCGGAGCCCCCCGGCCTGGGCAGCCAGACGGGCCCCCGAGCCTCTCCCCAGCCTCGGCCAGGCGGGCCCCCGAACCCTCCCAGCCTGTAGCCGAACGGCCCGGCCTTCGCCGGACGGGCCCCAGGAGCCTCCGCGAGCCGTAGCCAGGCGGGCCCCGGATGCTTGCCAGCTCTGAGGCTCGGTGGCCGGACGGGCCCAAAAGAGCCCTCCACAGTGTGGCCCGACAGGCCCAGGGGCCCCTGGGTGTGGCCCGCCGCGTGGCGTCCCAGCGTTGGCTGCGCGAGCCCCCCGATCCGCCGATTCAGGTCACGCAGCATACATGTAACATACACCCCGCCCGCACCAAACGCTCCCTGGGGCTCCCGAGCTTCCCTCGGAATGGCACGGACGTCGTACTGGAGGCACAAGTCTCGACGCCGCGCATACCCCCACCAGCCCATCCAGCAACGATGCCCAAGAGACGAGATAAAATGATAAGATACACGCATTCACATAGTGAATCAGCGCAGGCAACAAGGGCGACCCGAGCGATATTGATCCTGGTGCTGCTGCTGCCGCTGATGGTGATGCTGATGCTGAGGATGCTGTTGCTGGTGCTGCTGCTGGTGTTGGTGGTGGTGTTGGTGGTGGTGCTGCTGCTGGTGCTGCTGCTGGTGCTGCTGCTGATGCTGCTGCTGGTGCTGCTGCTGGTGTTGCTACTGGTGCTGGTGCTCCTGCTTGTGCTGCTGCTGGTGCTGCTGGTGTTGGTGCTGCTGCTGGTGCTGCCAATTTGCTGCAGCTGCTGCTGGTGGTGGTGGTGCTGCTGCTGCTGGTGCTGCTGCTGGTGCTGCTGGTTGCTCCCTCGGGATCCTCTTGGGGCTGTTTTTGGAAGGTATTGGGGTCCCCTTGGGGCTCTTTTAGGGGTCTTCGGTTTCGGGGCCCTCTTGAGCGCCTTTCGGAAGCCCTGGAGGGCCTCTTGGAGTTCTCTTCCAGGTCATCGGTAAAAGCTGGTAAAAGCTGGGGGGTGTTCGATATCAGCCCCCCCCCCCCTCCCTTAGGAGCCCTCATATCGCCTCTTGGAACCCTCTGGGGGCTCTTGTGGGGAGTATTAGGGCCATCTTGGAGCCCTCTTGGGGCCCTCTTGGGAGCCCTGGAGTGCCTCCTTGGGTCATCTTGGAGGCAATCCATCAACGGAGGGTGGTGAAGACGTTCAATTCCCTTCTGGGACCCTAAAACCGCCTCTTGGGCCATCTCGGGGCGCGCTTGGGGCCGTCTTGGAGGCCTCTTGGGCCCCTCTTGGGGCCTGCTTGGTCCATGTTGAGGCCGTCCTGAGGCTTCAAGCCCATCGGAAGCCAAAATGAGGCAAATTGCATCGTTTCTGTAGGTGTTCGTTGCCACGCCCCCTGGCGTCTTCACGGTCCCTCCACTCTCTGACACAGACGGCTGACTTTAAATGCGTTTGAAAGTGTCGACGCCTTCACAAGTTGGAAGATACGCAATTTGTTGCGCTGACTTCCGCGGCCGAATCTCTGTTCAGAATCTGTCAGTGCAGATGCCTCGAGATCAAAAAACAAGTTTCTGTAGGTGTTCGAAAGATTTGGGTTTGTTTTTGAGGGTCCTGAGGGGGCTCCGAGAGCACTTGGAGCCATCTTGTCGCCCTTTTGGGGCCTCTTGGCTGCATGTTGGAAGCTATTTTCGGCTACCTTAGGCCATCGTGGGCTCTCTGAGGCCCTCTTGAAGCCATCTTGGGCCTTCTGGCCGATCCGTCCCCCCCGCCCTGACCCGTGGGAGGGGGAAGAGGGGCTTCGGAAGAGGAAAGAACTCGCTAGATTACTTGCGCCCAGAGGGCTTGTGGATTCCACCGTCTTGGGCTATGTGAAGCGATCTTGGAGGCCATCTGGGGCTCTCAGGGAGCCATCTTGCGCCATCTTGGGGGTCCATTGGGGGTGGGGACAATGACGAGGACGAATCTCTGCTCTGCGCCAGACTGGAGACGTCGCCGCGTTGAGCTTGGGGGCGGCGCGGCGCGGCGGCGCGCGTCTGGCAGGCGCGCGCGCGGCCGCCGTCGTCGGCGGCCTGCGCGCAGTGGGCGCCCGTGACCCACGCTCTCGTCTTGTCTGCGCGCGCGACAGTGGCGCCTCGGCGCGGGCGCTGGTTCGCGCAGGCGCCGTGAACGCATGGCCTCAGTCGCCGGCCTTGGCGCCCGCGCGCCAGCGACCATGGCGGCGCCCACGGCCCATGGCGCGTGGCCGGCCGCCTTTGCCGTCGCTCCTGCCGTTCGTTTTGCTTGATCCGCCGGAACTGCGGCCGCGGCTGCGGCGCCGCTTGCCCCTCCCCCAGTTGCTGCCGCGGGTTCCCCGCGACGTGAACTGCGCCGGATGCCGTGCCTGGCGCACCCTGGCTGTCCAGCCCCAGGCTCGCCAGCCCACCGAACATCCTGTGGCGCGTATCTCCTGTCCTCGAACGGGGCGGCGCGGCTTCAATCTTGGGCGACGCCGCCAGGGCGCAAAAACATCTTGAACCAGCGGGGGCGCCCTCCCGAACCGGCGGGCGAGATGTCGACCCGCTGAGGTTTTCGCGTTCGCCATCGCGAATATTTTTTCACTTCTGCGTGACGAGCGCCAGGCTGCGCAACATGCGGCAGTGGCGCGACGGGGGTTCGGGGGGCGCGCGCTGGCCCTGCGCCTCTCTCCCCAGCCCGTGGGGCCCCCCTGGGTCGGGCCGGGCGAAAGGGGGGGATATCAGGTGTTGCGCCCACCAGGAAACAAAACGAGGGCCTCGACAAATTTGTTTTTGCATTTTTTCATGTATTTATTGGTGGCGTCAAACGCGGTCGTCGCCGATCGCTTGCCCTGATTTAGCGATTTCGGTCGACGGAGGCACGCGAATCGCGCGAGTTTCCTTCTCGTAACTGCTTTTGCCGTGTGCCGCGTTTTCATGGCGCACGTGCCGCGCCTGGCCCTTTCAGATTCAATCGCTCGTACTAGTGCGCGGGCCGCACGCAGGCCGCAGTCCACGCGCGCTTGCGCGGCGCACCGCAGCGCGCTTCGAAACGATGTTGGGCACAATGGCATTTTTAGCGCAACGCCGCGAAATTGTTAGCCACCTCGCGCGGGTGATGCCGAACGCACGCGTGTCCCACCGCATGTGCGCCGCCGGAGCTAATTTTCCGATTTCGGTCGTGAATAGTATCGCGGGCGTGTGTCAGGCGCCTTCGACGCGCCATGTAGGCCCGCGCCGTGCGCGCCCACGCATCAGGTCAGAAACATATCATCTTACTACTTCCGCGTAATGCAGCGCGTGCGTTGCAACGCTGTTAGCCAAGGGCGCTGGTGCGTCGCCGAAAACCACAGCCAGGTTCCCTTGGCAGGAGGACTGGCGGGGGGCGCTCATATTCACCACCTTAAGGGGAGCCGCCAATGGTTCTCTCACGGTCCCGTTCGCAGCCGTTTTGTGGGGATGTCTCAAGCGGTGTGCTTGTTTTCTGTCCCAGCATCCTTCGCTCTCGGAGTAGATTTGGAGGATGTCTCGAGCGAGGCGCTCCACTTCACCCCCCCAGGTGGGCCAGATTTTGAGGATGTCTCGATCGGTGGCCAGACTCGTGGGCGCTGGTTTTCCTGGGGATGCCACAGGAGGCTCCAGGTTCCAGGAGGCCCGTGGAGACCACATGAGGTCCCAGGATGAATCAGGATGCCACAGAAAGACCCAAGAGGCCACAGGATGCCCCAAGAGGCTCTAGGAGGCCCCAGGAAGCTCCTGGAGGCTTCAGGAAGCCACAGGAGGCCCCAGGAGGCCAGAGGAAGCGCCAGGAGGTCTCCGGAGGGCAACAGGAGGCCCCGAGAGGCCCCAGGAGCAGGAGGCCTCAGAAGGCAACAGGGGTGGTTCCAATCCCATGTGTTTTACGTATGCTCTCATATATTGGGCCTCACCTGGGGCACGAATCCTTGATGTTATACGTATGTTTCTATAGATTGTCCATATCCTGTGTACTTATGTTCCTATAGGGCCTCTCCTAGGGCACGACTCCTTGGTGTTGTACGCGTGTTCCTATAGATTGTCCTTTTTTTTCTGCGGCTCCAAGTCGCAATGTTTTATGTACGACTGTTGCTATAGATTGGGCCTCTCCTCGGGCACGAATCCTCCCTAGGAGGTCCCAGGAGGCCCCAGGGGGCCCAAAGAGGCTCCTGGAGGCCCCAAGAAGCCCCAGTAGGTCCCCAGGAGGCCCCAGGAGGCCCCAGGAGGACCCAGGGACATGCGCAGAGACGCGCTCGTACTACTGAGGCTCATTCACACTCCAATTGATTCTCAGTTAGATTCATGACCAGACCGTCACAACTGAAACCCGTTTATACTCGAAAGTTTTTGCGCCTAGATTCTCACGGCGGACAGGTCCATGGGAATAAATGCGCATATGGGGAGCCCCACGCAGTGAATATTTGAATCCCCTTAGGGGGGTGACAATGAGCGCCTCGCTCGAGACATCCTCCAAATCTGCTCCGGAAGCGAATGATGTCGGCACAACTAACAGGCAAACCCGCTTGAGACATCCCCACAAAACGGCCGCGAACGGGACCGTGAGATAACCCCTCGGCGGCTCCTTAGGGACGTGAAAATGAGCGCCTCGCTCTAGACATCCTCCAAATCTGCTCCGAAAGCGAAGGATGTTGAAACAGAAAACAGGCAAGCCGCTGGAGACATCCCCACAGAACGGCCGCGAAGGGGACCGTGAGATAACCATTGGTTGCTCCCCTAAGGGGGGTGAAAATTAGCGCCTCGCTCGAGACATCCTCTAAATCAGCTCCGATAGCGAAATATGCTGGGACAGAAAACAAGCAAACCGCTTGAGGCATCCCCACGAAACGACCGCGAACGGGGCGCGCGTGAGTCTCAGCATGAGTAAGTCTGAGTCGGAGCAGGTCTGAGTATGAGTAGGTATGAGTATGAGTAGGTATTTGTGTGTGAATATGTGTCTGAGTTAGTCTGAGTGTGAGTCAGTCTGTATATGAGTAAGTCGGGGCATGAGGAGGAGAGGGCAGGAGAAGAGTGAGAAGGAGTAGGAGGCGTCCACGTAATAACAAAAAACCATCTTAGGATATGGCGAACATGCAAACTGCACCAAACCCTCGATGGGGATTACCCGTCTGACATGCAACGCCATCCGCGCGGGGCGAACATCACGCGGTGATAACGGACTGGGGCCACCGTCGCACTGTAAAATCCAATCCGTGAGCTCCCATCGGGGCATCCAGGCGCGCGGCGTTCCCCCTGCTGACAGCACGCCCTGGAAGAAACAAAGAAAACGAGCACGTCGCATATTTAGAATGAGGGCGGCCCGGCCATACCAATCGTCGCAACTGCTCCCAAATATGCCGTCCCCCCCCCCCCATCGGCCCTATGTCATTCAAACGTCCTCTGCATTGATGCGAACTGCCATGGCGGCGCACACTGCCCCCAACGACGGCCGACACCGCTGAAGGTGATCATTTTTCATAGAGACAATCACGATGCGACGGCCCATGCGGCCCAAAATGATTCACACCAACCCGAGGACAATCCAAGAGCTCCCAAAAAATACCGCGCGCTGTCAGCGAGGATGCTTTTCGGGCGCCATCAAACTGATCAGACACAAGAAAAAGAAAAGGAACGTCACGCTCTCGCCCTTCTGGGTATTAGAGCGCTCGGCACCACCCGAAGAACCGCCCAAATCGCAGCAAAACGGCCGGAAAGGGCCAGAGGAAATTGAATGCGGCATGACCCCTCCTCTTTGTTATCTTCTACCCCCCGTCACCCCACTTCGCCATCATATTAATCCCCTGCCTCCTCACGTTACCCCCCTTTTCTCCTGTTATCCTCCTCCTCCTTCTCATCCTCCTTCGCCTTCGTCGTCCTGGTGTTCTCCCACTCCCTCGCCCCCCTCAACCGCCCTCGTTATCCCTCCCCTCCCTTTCCCCGTGTCATCCACGCCTTCCGCCTCATCCTCCTCCTCCTCGCCGCATTGCCCCTTCCCCCCCTCATTCGCGCGCACTTCCCATTCCACGCTCGAGACATCCTCCAAATCTGTTCCGAAAGCGAAGGCTGTTGGAACAGATAACAGGGACACCGCTTGAGACATCCCAACAACACGGCCCCGAACGGGACCGTGAGATAAGCCCTGGCGGTTCCCCCTATGGGGGGTGAGAATGAGCGCCTCGCTTGAGACATCCTCCAAATCTGCTCCGACAGCGAAGGATGTTGGGACAGGAAACAGGCAAACCGCTTGAGACATCTCCACAAAACGGCCGCGAATGGGACAGTGAAATAACACGTGGTGGTTTCCGTCAGGGGGGGCTGAAACCAGCGTCCCGCCTGAGACATCCTCACAGTCTGCTCTGGTAGCCAAGGATGTTGGGACAGAAGACAGGCAAACCGCTTGAGGCACCCCCGCAAAACGGCCACGAACGGGGCGTGCGTGAGTCTCACCATGAATAAGTCTGGGTGGCGATGAAGATTATGCATTCACGCAGGAGGATATCGATGGGCTCGGACAAGACCCTAAATTCTTGGATACATTTATGCTTTCGCCAGGCCCGCCGACGTGCCAGGATCCATGCTGGATCAAGGTCCACGTGGCTGCGCCGCCTCATTTGGGCGTACCCCTCACACGTTTCGTTGTCTCAAATGGAGGTCCACCGAAGGCCCCAGTGGCATGGCCCCATGGCGGTACCGCCCATGCGGGCGCACCCCTCGCACGGCTCGTGGCCCCGCATGGGGCTCACTCGAAGGCCCCAGTGGCAGGGTCTACATGGCGGCTGCGCCCCATTGGGGCGCACCCTTCACTCGGTTCGTGGCCCCGCGTGGAGTACCACTGGAAGCCCCATTGGCGTGGTCGACATGGCGGCGCCGCCTCATCTTGGCGCGTTCCCCGCGCAATCGTGGCCCCATATGGTACCCGCAGCAGCATGTGGTTGGTTATTTCGCCAGGCCTATTTTTGTCCTGGTCCTGACAGGCCTTTGCGGGGCCCCTTGGGGCGACCGCGGGGGCTCCTTGAGTTTCTTGACGTGCGCGGCCGCCCGATTTCAGGCGCAAGGGAGTTGAGTTGCGTCGCCTGTTTCCTGCGTCGCGCGCGGGGCGGACTTCATGAGCACTGTGCCCACAGAGCATCCTGCGTACGCCTGTGCTGCTGGCATCGAGGTTACAGATTGGAGGCCAAAGGTGCCGCGATCACTTCGGCGCCCCCTGTGAGTGGTCCGTCGGGACACGTACTCCACGAGCAAATGTCTTTTCCCGTTCGTCATCATCTGCTCTTGCCGCCCCCCTCGCCCCCTCCGTGTTGTTCTTGCCTTGCCCTGGTTCGCGTTCCTTCTTGTTATCCTTCTGCGTTTTGCGCGTGCGCCCTTGCTGCCACATGACCCGTCTGCCTCCCTGCATCTATGCATTGCGGGCGGCGCCCAGCCGACAAAAGAAAACGATTGCCCCGACAGAATCGGCCGACAAAAAACCAAACCTCCCCGACAAAAAAACACACGCGACAAAAAAAAATCGGCCCGACAAAATGGGCCGACAAAAAAAAAGAGGCGGCGCGACAAAAAAATCGGACCGACCCAGGAAAGTGTCGCGACAAATTCGTTCCTGGCTGTCGCTGCCGAGCGGATTCAGTGTAAATTCACAGTTAGGATGCACCCCCCGGAAATTTTGTTCGACGGTCCGGGTGGGCATTTTGTCGGTCAGTTTGGTTGGGCTGTTTGTCGGGGCGGTCTGGTGCGTCCACGAGGTCGTGCCGCGTTCGCCGGGCGATTCGCGGTCCTAGCGGGTTCGCAGTAGCATTATGCGGCGAGGGGGGGGTGGGGGGACATGGCGGCGCGGTGGGGGAGGGAGAGGAGGGGGGGGGAAATTTGCAGGAGGAGGAGGAGGAATAATATGAGGAGGAGGAAGAGGGCGAGGGGACACGGTGGCGGGCACCCCCGCCTTCTTCTTGCTTGGTCCAGCCCTTCTGGGGGGGCGTCGTTCCCATAGGGAGCTCCCCAGAGATTTCGGGGCACGGTCCACATGGCGGCGCCGCGCCATGTGGGCGCAGACTTTGGAGGGCATCACGTGGGTTCGAGGGGAGGCCCAGCGGCAGGGGGGCGGCGCCGCCTTGTTTAAGCGCACGCATCATCACGGTTCGTGGCCCCGCAGGGAGTTCCACCGAAGACTCCAGTGGCAAGGTCCACATGGCGGCGCCGCTCCAGTTGGGCGTGCACTTCACACGCGGAAGTGGCGTTGCGACGCGCGGAGGTGGCATTGCCACCCCGCCTCCGCCGGAAACAATGTTAACAAATCGTGCGGCCAACAGCTCCGCTGACGGTGTTAACAAATCGTGTAGCGCCCAGTCTGTTCCAGACCAACAAATTCTTGACGCTTCGCGTATCCCCAACAGCCCATGCAGTAACGATGCCCAGGCGAATGGGGGTGATCAGGGAAGTGGGGGGCATACAGAATAACAAAAGGCTGGGGAACCCGTCTTACCCAAGACGGCGAGGATGGAGGATGAATCGGAGGACGATGAGGAGGAGGAACTCAAGGAGGAAAAGGGGGAGCGGGAGGAGGGTAGAGGGAGGAAGAGCAATAGGCGGATGAGGAGGAGGAGGAGGAGGAGCAGGAGCAGGACGAGAATGAAAAGGAGGACGAGGAAAAGGGCGAGCAGAATGGCCAGAGGCCTCTTGGATGCCTCTCGGAGTCTCTTCGGGGGTCTCTTGGGGGCGTCCTGAAGGCCTCTTAGGGCGTCTTGGGAGCGTCTCGGCGGTCCCGGAGGCCTCTTGGGGCGTCTTGGGTGCCCCGGGGAGCCTCTCGGGGACCTCTTGGGGCCATGTTGGGGCCATCTTGGGGCCATCTTGGGGCCATCTTGGCGCCTTTTGGGGCCTCCTTGGCGCTTCTTAGGGCCATCTTGGAGGCGATCGATCAAAGAAGAGAGTGGGGTTAATTAGGCCTGCCCCTCTAGATCCTCTAAAATCGCCTCTTGGGCTCATCTCGAGGCGCTCTTGGAGCGCTCTTGGGCGCTCTTGGGGCCGTCTTGAGGCCATCTTGGGCCCCTCTTGGGGCTATCTTGGGCCCTCTTGGAGCCATCTTGAGGCCTCGGAAGGCCATCGGAAGCGAAAGGGTGAGAAAGCAACACGCATTGATGTTCCTTCGGTTTTTGAAGGATTTGGGCCTCTTGGAGGCCTCCTGGGGGACCTAGCTGGCCTCTCGGAGCCGTCCTGGGGCGGTTTTCGGGCCTACTGGAGCATCTTCGGAGCCGTCTTGAGGCATCTGAGGCTAGCTTCTTGAGCAATCTTGGAGCTCATATTGGGCTCCCCGAGGCGCTCTTGGAGCCATCTTGGGCCATCTTGGACGCTCCAACTACCAGCGAAACCTCCCGTCCAGGTCCAGTGGAGGGGGTAGGGGGAGGGGTAAACCCCTCCCCCAAGGGGAAGAAAGGGGGTTGGAAGAGGAAACTCCCCAAACCACCTACGCCCAGAGGGCTGGTGGGACTGCGCGGCGCCCAGGTTGTTACCACATCGTGCGGCGCCCAGGTGTTCGCACATCGTTTCGCGCCCAGGGTGTTAACAAATCGTGCCGCCAAAAACCCCGCAGACGGTGTTAACAAATCCTCTGGCCAAGAACACCGCAGACGGTCTTCACAAATCGTGCGCCGCCCCGCATGCGGTCTTCACAAATCGCGCGGCTACAAACCCAGCGCGCGGTTCGTGGACCCACAGGGGGGTCCACCGAAGGCCCCAGTAGCATCGTCCACATGGCGGCGCCACGTCACATGGACGCACCCCTCACACGGTCCGCGGCCCCACATGGAGCCCCCAGTTGTATATGGTTGGGTTTTTCGCCAGGCTACATTGTTTTTTTTTTTTTTGGTTTGGTGGCTGGGCGTTTCTTATCCGCGTTGTTGGGTTAGCCTGGTGGTAAGGAGCCCAGGGAAACAATTGTTAGGAACAGTTGAGGTTCCGCAGTGTTGTGGCGGATGATGAAGGCAACCTGCGGCATGACATTCGAGACATCAGAACCGCGATTCAATTGTCCAGGAAACTCGTTTTGGACAGTTGCGTTTTCACATCAGTTTTTTTGTTGCTGACATGTGGTAGACGCATGGTTTCGGACAGTTGAGGTTTGATGAAATGTCATTGGGTGCATTGGTGCACATGCTAATTTGCACACTGGCCCCGCATTGTCCCAGGTGTTGTGCTTGATAAAGGGGGGCATCGTGGCGCGTCCTCGCGTGGCCCTGCGTTCGTTTTCCGTCATTTTGAGGCCGTTCGGGGCCGTCATATGGGCCCCGTTGAGGACCTCGTTGGAAGTTTTTTGGGGCGTTCGGAGAAATCTCGCGGCCCATCCGAAAATGCGGAAAACAAACGCGACAGATTTTTCAAACGTGGACACAAACGATGAAACATGCATGGCGTCGGCTTCTGTGGACCAGCGCGGGGGCCGCCCTTGCGGAGCTCTTGGGCCGCCTGGGCGGCCGCGGGTTGAGTGCTTTTCCTATTCGCGGACTCCTTTCGAGACCGCCTGTGGGCGTCGTTTGATAATCTATGATGATTTATGGGCCGTCTTGGGGCCCTCTCCGACAATCGGGCGGTCTTCTGAGGGGTCGTTGGCCGTCTCGGAGTGGTCTTTGGGGACCTCGAAGGCCGCCCTGGGGCGCCAGGGAGCCCGAAAGGTGCGGACCTCCACATCTTGAATATAATCAAGGATAGATCAATAGTATTTGTCTTTCGGTGCTGTGGTGGGGGCCCTCGGATATCCTTGCGCGCGTTTGCGCCGCCTCGTGCGTCCTTCGTGGGTCTTGTCGGTGCGGAATCAAAGGATTAGCTGGTCGCGGCGCGCCTTCTGGGATCCCCAAGGGGCCGTCGCGATGTCTTCCTGCGCCGCCTCGGGGCCACGCGCGGCCGTCTCGGGGCCCGCTTTGGAACTTGTCGGGCAGCGTAGGGCCAACATTGGATTGGGACGCGCGGGGGTTGAAACGATCAAACAGATGGTTGTTGAGACGGGGCGGCTGTTGTGTCACTTATGCACGGCCGTGGCCTCGATGACACTAACCAGACGCATTGCGCGCGCCAAACGGGGTGCGATTGCATATCCTGTCGAACTGCAAGTACGTCATACGCCTTAGAGAACGTTGGAAATAATCCCAAATGGAAGCGCGAAGCGTTTTCACGCGCCTCTGCGTGCGAAAGCATGGTGGCGGCCTTCCTTTCCTTCCCCTCCGACCCCCTTCCCCCCCTCGCCGCGCTCTACTCTGCGTCCCCCCGCTGCGCCTCCGGCCCCCGCCCCGCCAAACCCTCCGCTCCTGCCCCCCCCCGCCGCCCCCGGCGCCCCCCCCCCTCTGTTGCAATTTTGGATCCGACCATTCTGGCTCAAGTATTCTGGCTCCACAGAACCCTCTGCGTCGACGTCGTCTCCGCGGTGGGTCGACGCCCAGTGCGCAGGCTGCGCTGGCGCGCGCTGTCGGCCCTTCGGAACGCGCGCAGGCCCGCGGAGGCGCGCTCCCGCCTTTGCGGCGTGCGCGCGTGCGCGCGCGAGCGGGCTTTCAATCCCTTCGTTGTGCGTCGCGTCTTGCGCTAATCTGCGCGGCGCGGACGTGCGCGGTCGACTGCGCCGCTTCTTGCGCCGCGCGGCGACGAGAGGATGTGTTTTTTTGTTGTCGCCGCCGTTCGAGGCGCCCATCAATTCCTGGCCGCTGCTCTTGAGTTCTGACCGTTCCCAGCGAGGGTGCCCAGCCTCATAGCTGACTGTTGGCGGTCGCGCTTCGACGCGCGATGCGTTTTTAGCGCGCCCTGAAAACCAGCGCCCGTTGCAATCCGATTCCATACCTCGCTGTTTTTTTTCCAGCTTGGGCTTGCGTTCGCGCCTTGCCGTGCGCGGGCGGCCCTACTCGCGTGATCGCGTCGCTTTGGATGCGCGGCGCGGTTTTCATTATGGTTTTGCGACCCCAAGAACTTTCAGAAGTGCGCCTGGCGACCTGCAAATTTGCACAGCCAGTTGCCATCGCGCCGCGACTTCTGGCGATGCCATCGCCCTCGAACGTGCGCGCGCGCACGTGCGAGCCACTGGTTGTGGGTTAGCGCGCGCAGGCACGCGCATCGCGTTGGCTTGTGCAGTTTGCGTTCATCATGCGGTTGCGCGCTGTAGTGCCGCGTGGGGTTCGCGCGTGGTTGCGCGACCTCCAATGTGTCATTGAACGTAATGGCGCCTTTGATGTCGCTGTCGCAATGATACGTGCTCCAAGGTGTTTGTTCGATGTAGCACCGCTGCCGCTGTCTTTGGCGCAGCGGTTCCTCATCGCAACGTCGCGATTGGCAGGCAATTCGGTCCGCGCCCTTTCGCGCCAAACGCTGTGATCGTGGTGCCCATCGGGGCTTCAGTCTGCAGCGAGGAGCATCGCGCGGGCGCTCGCGTTTTCGCGTTCAGTCAGCCGCGATTGGTCCAACGCTATACCGAGCATTTTGCGATTAAACGTTTAATTTTTTGAATTGCGTTTTGTCGTCAAAAGCTTCGCCAGTAGAATGGCACCACTGAGGGATAGCCAGGGAGGGGGTTGAGAATCAGCTCACGTAGCTGCTTTTCCCGGCGCCTCCCGGCGCCGGTGGCAGCCATGCATCGAGGAATGGGTCCCCCTTGGTGCTTAAAGGCTGGGGCTTCTTATGCTATTTAAGCTTAGCGTTGAGTACCTCAACTGACTTAGACTACTTACAGCTGCAAGTTAGTGCGACTTACTAAGTTACTTACTAAGTTACTTAGGGTTTCATATCTGAGTTACTTATCGGATTCTTATAAGTACCACTAACTTTTTTAAAGGAGGAGGGCGAGGGGGAGGAGGGCGAGGGCGCGCGGCCAACTCAGCCGTTGTTCGCGGGCTTCTTCAGCGCAAGCGCGCCGCGTTCTTATCCTGCTTATTATTATCCTTGTTATCCTTCTTCTCCTTCTTCTTCTTCTTCTTATGTTGCCTCTCCTCCTCGCGCCGCGTCGCCGCCTCCAGCGCCGCCAGCGCCGCGTCGCGCTCCTGGAGCGCGATCTCCAGCTCGCGCTCGGCCTTTTCGTCGTCATCGTCGCGCGCGCGCGCGCCACCGTCGTCTTCCGCGTCGTCGTCACGTCGTCATCGTCGCCCCCACCTCGGTGAGCCACTGGTCCAGGTCGCGGACCTGCTGCAGCAAGCCGCGGTCGATCGCCTGGGCGAGGAGGAGGCGGGGGAGGAATAGGAGGAGGTGGAGGAGGAGGAGGAGGAGGGGAGAGGAAGGAGGAGGAGGAGGAAGGAGGAGGGAGGGCGAAGAGGAGGAGGAGAAGGAAAGGGGGGGGACGACGAGGGAAAGATAAGAGAGGAGGATGAGGATGAGGAACGAAAGGAGGATGAGGGAAGAGATAAGTGAGGAGGGATGAGATAGGATGATGAAGGAGGAGGAGGGGAAGGATGGAGTAGGAGGATGAGGTAGTGTGGGGCGGATGAAGGAGGAGGAAAAAGGGAGGATGAGGGAGGAGAAGGAGGAGGAGGAGGAGGAGGGGGGAAAAGGAGAAGGAGAGGTCGATGGGGGGAGGAGGAAAAGGATGAATTATAATAAGAAGAGAGCGATCGCGATCGCTGGATTGGAGGGGGGCGCCGGGCCTCCCGCACAGAGCGCCGCTGCGACAGCTCGGCCTGCTGCTTGCGGTGCCACGCGACAAGCGCGACCAGCTGGCCCTCCATCGCAGCGGCCCGCGGAGCGCCCTGTCCTGCCCACCCCCCCTCGCCTCCTGCAGCGATCGCCATCGCTATCGTAATTCCTCCCCTTTCTCCTCATCCTTCCCTCGTCGCCGTCCTCCTCCTACGCCTCCTTCTACGGCGGTCGCCACCGCTCCGCCCAGGCGATCGCCGTCGCCCCCGCCGTCGTTCAAACCATCACCCTCGCTCCGCTCCATATGGCGCATTATCCTCTCATCCCCCCCCCTTAAGCTGCCGCCGCCGATCCGCCCAAGCGATCTCCATC
>CAUYUJ010019600.1:0-5000 GCA_963575745.1 Prorocentrum cordatum
CTCAGCCGGTTGCTCGCCCACCTTCGCTGCGCCGCGACACGCGAACCACGTGCTGGGCCCCCGAGCGTCGGCGTGCCGAGCCTCTCGAGGCCTCCCCGCCCCGCGGAGGGCAGCGGCGCGCTGTGCACTCGCAGGGCATGGCGTGTCGCAGGGGCCGCGGCCGCGGCACACCGAGCAGGCCATCGGCGACGGTGGGACGACGCATATCGACTGGACGTAGGATTCAGTCGGTCCTGTCCCCCTACAGGGGCATTTTCGACGAAAAAGAAAAAATGCCCTCAAAATAGTAAAGAATAGTCCGAAAATAGTCTGGAAACTATTTGTTTAGTATTTTTTTACTTTTGGGGGGCATTTTTTTTTTTTTTTTTTTTTTTAAATTTTTTCGTCGAACGTCCCCCTGTAGGGGGACAGGCCCGAATTACGCGTAGGAGTGACCTTTCACCAGAGTGACCCTTGGTGCGAGCACAGATGGGTCCCCAGATGGCTGAAAACGAAGCAGGAGCAGCGGCCTGCGCGCCCAGGTTTGGTCCCCCCGCGGCCTCTAGAAAGCCGCGCACCAAAGGTCACTGTTACCCAGGGTCACTCTTGCGTGTAGCCGAGCATACATTCTTCTTGTCGCAACGACGTGGATCGCACGGCGTTTGGGCCAGAGCTGGCCTCGGGCATAGCAAGTTGTATACGCAGCAGATGATGCTGCTGATGATTCTGATGATGTTGATACTGATGCTGATGTTGTTGCTGCTGATGATGATGACGATGATGCTGCTGCTGCTGCTGATGATGATGATGATGATGGTGGTGGTGGTGCTGATGATCATGATGATGCTGCTGATGCTGCTGATGATGATGCTGCTGATTCTGATGCTACTGATGATGCTGATGCTGATGATGCTGCTGCTGCTGCTGATGATGATGATGATGATGATGATGATGATGATGATGATGCTGATGATGATGATGATGATGATGATGCTGATGCTGATGATGATGATGATGATGATGACGAGGAGGAGGAGGAGGAGGACGAAGAAGAAGAGGCAGGAGGAGACATGATCAGCACATGATCAGCACGCGATTAACTTCACATGATCTTGGGGTGCTCAGGGGGCGCTCTGGGGCGCTCTCGGGGTCGTCTTTGAGCCCTCTTGGGCCCCCCTTATGGGCTTGCCTTGGGCCCTGTTGGAGCCATCTTGAGAAACAAAAATCATCCGAAGTGAGAAGGCAGCGATCAGTGATTCGCTTTAGGCATTGAACGGATTTGGGCCGCTTGTGGGTGTCCCTGGGAGGCTCCGACGCCACTTGGGACCGTCATGTGGTGGTCTTGGGACCTCTTGGAGCACGTTGTAAGCTGCATGGGGCCATGTGGAGGTATCCTGATTTGTTTGGATGCCAGCTTGAGGGTCTCTTAGGGCATCAGGGAAACGTCTCTGGCCATCTTCGGCGCTCCAGTGGGTCGTGGGGAGCCCTGTCCAGACCCAGGGGAAGGGGGTGGAGGAGGAGGAGGAGGAGGAGGAGGAGGAGGAGGAGGAGGAGGAGCTATGGAGCTATGGCCGAGGGCGCAGAAGGGAATCCCGATTGGGCCTCGGATTATAAAGATCCGCCACCCCCAACGGGGGTACCGCGGAGGGCGAAAGCCCCATGGATGAGAGCATACCCAAGGTCGTCGCACACGACAGGGTACACCCAGTTCAGGCCAGAGACGGCGGAAGCGAGCGCGACCCCGAAGAGCCACGCGAGCGCGCCGCACTCCAGCACCATGACGACGGCCGTGCGAAGCACCAGGACCGCCATGAGCTTCACGGCGGCGCCAGCAAGATCCGTCCCCAGGTCGCAGCGCTGCCCAGGAGCTCCAGCTCGGCGTGCGGCACCCTGAAGACCGCGCCCGTGCCGTCCAGGGTAATGCAGGCCTCGGCGCGCTCCGCGATGGAAGCATCAACCTCCGCCGTCATGCCCGCAAGGCACAAGCTGGAGTCCACCCGAATCCGCACCCGCGCACCAGGCACGAGGGCAGCGGGCGGCAGCGCCTGCGGAGGCGGCCGCTTGGTGCTCCGCGCGGGGGCCGAGACGGCCCACTCGTCATTCAGCACACTCAGACTCTCCTCGTCCTCGTCGGCGACGGCCGCCGCCGCGGGCGCCTCCACGAGCCCCAGGCCCCTGCCAGCGCCTCCAGCCGCGGCGCCGCCGCCACACATGGCCGCCTCCGCCTCGCCCTCCACGTCCATCGCCTCCGTCGCAGCAGCAGCAGCGGCACCGCGCCGACGTCGACCGCGCCTGCGCCTCCGCCGCGGCGCCGCAGCGCCAGGCGGCAGGCCAGCCGCGGGAGCATCGGGGGCACCGCCAGGCTCGGCGGCAGGGGGACGAGGGGCGGCAGCAGCCCGGCGGCGCGAAGCTTCCAGCTCCGCCGCCGCCGCCCTGCACAGGCCCTCGGCAGCGCGCAGCATGCGGCAAGCCGCAGGCACGCCGCGGGCCAGCCCCGCCGCCGAATGGGCCGCCAAGGTGGCACCTCGGGCGGCCGCGATTGCAGCACGGGGATCAGCAGCCGTCATCGCACGAACCGAGGCGGGCGGCGCGGCCCAGCGACACGAGGCTCGGGCGAAATGGTTACTTGAGCCAAAATGGCCACGGACTGGAGGAGGAGGAGGAGGAGGAGGAGGAGGAGGAGGAGGAGGAGGAGGAGGAGGAGGGGGAGGAGGATTATACAAAGGTTTTAGCCACATGTTGGCCTCTTGGGGGGCAGTGATTAAGATGACTCCAAGAGCGCCTGGGAGAGCCCAAGATGACCTCCAAGATGGCTCAATATATCCCACGATGAGGGGGAGGGGGTGTGGGGTCAGGGGCGAGCACCTCCCCGGCGGGGAAGGAATGGGCTGGACGAGGAACCGCCTCAAACCACCTCCGCCCCGAGGGCTGCCGGGAGTTCCGTCCGAATGCCCCCCCCTCCTCTCTCCCTCTCCCTCTCCCTCTGTTTCTCTGTTTCTCTCTTCCTCTCCCTCTCTCGTCCTCTCCCCCTCCCTCCCCCTCCCTCTCCCTCCCTCTCCCTATGGGTATCCTTCGCTCCCTCCCGCGCTCCCTTCCTCCCCCCGCCCACCCTCCCCCCTTTGCTGGCCCATGCCCCCCTCGCCCCCTCCCCGCCCGCGCGCGTCGAGGCCGTGTGCCTGGCGGCGGGGAGGCGCAGGCCCGAGGACCCCGAGCAGGCGGCGAGGCGGGAGGCCCTGCCCCGAAGGGCGGGAGGAGCAGGTCGGGGGCAGAGGGGGGCTCCTCCTCCTCCCTCCTCCTCCTCCTCCTCCCTCCTCCTCCTCCCTCCTCCTCCTCCTCCCCTCTCTTCCTCCCTCCTCCTCCCTCCTCCTCCTTCTGCTCCTCCCTCCTCCTCCCTCCGTCCTCATCCTCCCTCTCTCCTCCTCCTCCTCCTCCTCCTCCTCCTCCCGCCTCCTCCTCCTCCTCCTCCTCCATCGCCGTGGCCAGAGGGGGGATGGGAGTAGGTTGGGAGGATCGCCTTGGTCAGAGGGGCGGGGTGGGGAAGGGGCCAGGAGGACCTGTGGAGCCCGCAATGGGCGAGTGCGGGGGGGGGGAGGGAGGCGGCGTCCTGAAGGGCGGGGGGCGTGGGGGGGGAGGCGAAGGGGGGAGGAGAGGAGTGGGGCGGAAAGGGAGGAACATGTCAGGAGCAGAGGGGGGGAGGGGGGGGATGGGGCGAGACTTCCAGGACGGCCCCAGAGCGTCCAGAGAGGGTCCCAAGACTGCCCCGAGAGAGAGAGAGAGAGAGAGAAAGAGAGAGAGAGAGAGAGAGAAAGCGAGAACGAGATAACGAGAGAGAGAGAGGCAATACGGCCTCGATGCTCCCGAGAGGCCCCTCAGAGGGGGAAAGGGATCTCGTGGCGTCGCAACTTTCTCGCGTTCAACGGGAACGCGCTGCATCGCGGCGGCGGTGGCCCGCGGCAGACACGTGGCGCTCGGCTGCGTGTGAGGAGAGGGGGGGAGGGCGGAGCAGGACAGGGGCAGAGTGGTGGGGGCATCGGCGTGGCCAGGCAGGGGGATTGACAAGCTAGGTCCGGTGCATTCGCGTCACGTATGACGTCCTATCCCTCCCTCCCATCCCTTCCCACGGCGCTGTTTTTTCTGTATCCGCTGACGCATGTCGTAGCGGGCTTGGCACTCCAAAGAGGACCCCATCGTCGGAAGGGAGGAGTAGGTCGGGTGGCAGCGGGGGAGGCGTGGGAGATCGCCGTGGCCAGATGGGAGGGGTGAGTCGGTCTCGCCGAAGGCCAGAGGGGGGTGATGAGGGGGAAGGGAGGTGGATGCATGGAAACCGCACTGGGCGAGTGGGCGCCCGAACCCACGGTGGGCCTTCAGGGGTCGGCGGACTGAAGACGTCCATCAGCAGCCTGTGGCCACCACTCATCGCCAAACCGTTGACACTGGTGCGGCAAGGCTTTGTTGTCTTATCATTGGCTTCCCACGTGCATCGGAAGGTGGGTCCCTGGGTATCGGATGCATCGCCGATGTCTCAGAGGGGGAAGAGGGATGAGCAAGGGAGGGGGAAATGATAAGGGAGGGCAGAGGAGGGCAGGCCGGGAGGCAGGATGAGGAGGGCTGGGAGGCGAAGGGGAAAGCGGGAGGTGAAGGGAGGAGTGGGGCGCAGATGACGGGGAAGGGACGATTGAGCCGTGGAGCAGGACGTGTGTGTGTGTGTGTGCGTAGGTGTGTGTGTGTGCGTAGGTGTGTGTGTGTGTGTTTGTTTGTGTGTGTGTGTGTGTGTGTGTGCGTGTGTGTGTGGGCGTGTTTGTGTGTGTGTGTGTGTCTCTGTGTGTGTGTGTGCGTGTGTGTGTGTGTGTGTTTGTGTGTGTGTGTGTCTGTGTGTGTGGGCGTGTTTGTGTGTGTGTGTGTGTCTCTGTGTGTGTGTGTGCGTGTGTGTGTGTGTGTTTGTGTGTGTGCCCTGCACGTCTGCAGGCGCCCCACTGAGCTGGTGGTTTTCTCCGCCCGCCCGCTCGCCTCGCACCCGCAGC
>CAUYUJ010019600.1:10000-44219 GCA_963575745.1 Prorocentrum cordatum
AGAGGTCCCGACCCTTTCCCCATGACCGGCTTTGCATCTTGAGTCGTTTTTTGACGCTCCCGAGGCCCGGTGAGGGGCCCCAGAGGCCGAAAATTACGAAAAACCTCCCGTCCTGTTTTTTTTCATTACTCGAGGGGATCTGGGATGGGAGCAACCTAATCCCAGACATGTGCGCGTCGTGGAAAAGACCAGGGCGGGAGGTCTTTGGCCGCGCCTGGTCTCCAGAGAGGCCCCTGCCGGGCACCGGGGCCGTCCACAAAGGACCCCCAGGACGAAACACCGGTCCAGGAGCACGGGTCGGGACTTTTGTGCCGTGTGGGTGTTGGGCCCAGACCCCGGTCATGGCGAAAGGGTCGGGAGCTTTGGGGGTCGACGTAACGAACAAATCATTACGTCGGAGGTCTGGGAGGGGGGGTGGCTTGAAGGGGGGTGAAGAAAGGGGCCCCAAATGGGGCCCTCGAGACCTCCTCTTGGGCCTCTACAGTCAACGCGCATAGTAAGGACGCGCGGCCTTTTCTAAGGTACCCATGCGTCCTTGCCACTGCGGTCCGTGCTTTGTCGTTTTCACTGGTCGCCCGTCGCCCAAAATCCCGATTTCGGCCTCCAAGGGTCTTGCGCCCTTACCACCCATCCTGGAGATACGTTTTCGCTGTGCTAGCCCAAATTGAGCCCCGAAGGGCCTCTTTGGGCCTCCTGTTCTCGCCCCCCATTTAGGCCCCCACCCCTAGCACCCGCCCGATTTTAGGGGTGTGCCTACTGACGTTTCCCTGGCGGTAACGGGCGTGACCGCGGAGGGGGGGGGACGGGGGGAGGGGAGCGGGGGCCAGTCACGTTACGATTCGCGCCGGCGCCGTTTGGACATGTTGAGGGATGTCTAATTCCAATATGGCGACAGCGCGAATCGTGACGTGGCCAGAGGGGAGGTGGCCCGGTCACGGTCTTTATCGGGAACAATAAAAAAACGGGCTCTTGACCTTCTCCTCCTCCTCCTCCTCCTCCTCCTCCTCCTCCTCCTCCTCGTCCTCCGTACGTAGCCACTTTGGTTCAGCCGCTTCGGCTTCAATCGTGGAAATCCACCCCGGCCGCCATATCTGGCGTTTACCAGCGAATCGTCTGCGTTTGCTAGTCACTCCGACCTTGTTCGTTTGTAGGGGTGCTTATCATAGTGGTGTTCCGTCGTGCCTACAATATTAGCCAGCATATTATATGGGGATTGCCCTTGATGCTACTTCTCCCGCCCGTGCTTGCTTGCACTCTACAATCGCGAGTCCGAGCAGAGACTGGCTTCTACTGCGCCGAGTCCTGCCGCGCTGACGCCGACCATCTTATTGGCTCTTCCTCTGCTGAGCTCCTCCTGGGCGAGGTCGGGCCAGCACTTCTTGCTGGCCCGACCTCGCCTCGCGGGCCCCTCCAACTGTGAATTCATTCTGCTGCGTGTGCTGACCAATGTGCATTGTGCACAGCGGCAAACACACGTGCTTTGCTCACAGCAGCACGAGGTGACGTTTAGCAGCGTCGGCGGCGCCGCGGCTAGATCTTCGCAGCCAGCATCGTTGTCATCTTCGCCGTCGTGGTCGGGGCCGTGATCGTCGTCTTCATCGCCCTCCCCAGCTGTTATGTGTTCCGCGTCCATGTTGTGCTTGCCCCATCATGGTCGCCTCGGTATCACCATCGCCGCTGCCATCGCCGTCGTTTGATGTTTGATGCTTGGTCTGCCAGAGGGCCCAAGGAAGCCGAAGAGGGCCCAGGAAAGGCCATTTGTGATGTCGGCCGCCTCCGAGCCCCAAAACCCTCCCGCGTGCGATGACTGCCCCACCCCTTCTGCCCAAGCGAAGGCACGTGCAGGTCGGTTCCTTTAGAGGCATGAGAAAATTAGCCCCTTTGGAATCACGCGTGGTGAGCTGCTGTGTAAGCATTGGTCGGTAAGCAGGCTGCCGTTTCTCACCATCATCGCTCTTCCTGCCCTGTTGCTGCTAGTCGCTTAATAGCAAGATAGCTAATTCTGCCCCCCCGCAAGGTATACTCGTGTGGTTCGCTCTCGGGATTCGTTTCCCTGTCCTCCGCAACGCCCAACTCCCTCCCCATCGCATGATTGCTTGAATAATGCTGGCGGTGGGTGAGGGGGGGTCATTCAGGGCGCTCTTGCTTCGGGGCGGCGAGGCTTCAGGATGATCTTGCTTCGCGGCTGGGTGGGTTTAGGACGCTCTGGTTTCGTGGCGGAGAAGGTTTGAGACATTATTGCATCGCGACGGAAAGCTTCAGGACTTCCTTGCTTCGCGACGGGCGATAACTCTAGAATGTCGGTGTTTCGAGCGTCTTCGAGTGGTCTAACTATTGTTTTTTTGTTGTGGCGCTGTGATCGGGGAGTGTTACGATATGCTCGTGGCGTCCAGCTGGCAAATTACGCTACCGAGAAACCCCACATACTTATTTTATGTCGTGTGTGTTCACATGCTATGTCACATCCTGCTTCGCCATCCTCTTATGCAGGCTCGCAGCAGTTGTCTTGCTAGCCAGTTGCGGGGTATGGCTCTTCGCGTCTACCCCCACGTAGAAGTTCTTGCCGTCTCGCAAGGGCACGGCACCACCTTGTGCCCTCTTTGGCCCGTTCTGGCCGTACTGAAGAGGTCTTCGGGCCCTCCTTGGGCCTCCCGAGGCCTTCTGAGGCCGTCTCGGAGCCACTTGGGGCCGTCATGGGCGCATCTGGGGCGCCCCAGACCCAGCCTCTCTCCCCCCAGAACCCGAGCTGCGCACTCGGAGGAGGAGGAGGAGGAGGAGGAGGAAAAGGAGGAGGAGGAGGAGGAGGAGAGGAGGAGGAGGAGGAGGGGGGGAGGAGAAGAAGGAGGAGGAGGAGGAGGAGGGGGAGAAGAAGAAGAAAGATGAGGAGGAGTAGGAGGAGGAGAAGAAGGAGTTGAGAGAAGAGGAGGAGGAGGAGGAGGAGGAGGAGGAGGAGGAGGAGGAGGAGGAGGAGGAGGACGAAGGTAAAATCCTGGGGTACCCAGGACCGAGCCACCACACCGTGCCTGCACTCGGGGGCTGTTCCTCTTCCGCAGCCTGACAGGGTGTGTCCAGGTTCTCGGCCCTGTGCCCGCTCGTGGCCGCCCCGCGCTCCGGGGGCAGTCCTGCCGAGGTCCCGCCCGGTGTTCGCCCCGTGGGGGCGCCCCGCGGGCGCCCCCCCAGCCGGGGGGGGGCGGGGGCACGTGTGCCGAGGCTTCGCCTGGAGCCCGCAAGGGGAGCGCCTCGTGGGCGCCCCGTGCTGGAGAGGGGCATGCCGAGGCTGCGCCCGGTGCCCGCCCCGTGGGCGCCTCGCCCCTGTTGGCCAGTGGCCGCGGTTCTTGGAACACTCTCGAGGGCTGTGATCGTTTTCTTATCGCGAAGGCCTTACGGCCGGTGCCGCCGACCCTGAAGACGAAGCTGTCTGTGACGCCGTGAAGGCCGAAACGTCGTGTATGCTAGAAATGTAGTTCCCGACGGAAAAGTAATGAGTGTGGCCTCTTGGGCCCTTCTTGGGGGTGCTCTTGGAGGGGGCCTGGGACGTCTTGGAGGCTTCTTGGACGGTCTTGGGGCTATCTTGGGCGTCTTCGGCCGATCTCGACTCGGGGCACTCTTGGGCCGTCTCGGGGGCCATCTTGGGCATTCGGACCTCATTTGGAGTGTTTTCGAGGTTTCGAGGCCGCCCAAGGAAAAACGAATCTGCCCACCCCCCCCCCCCCCCCCCCCCCCCCCCCCCCCCACCCCCCCCCCCCCCCCCCCCCCCCCCCCCCCCCCCCCCCCCCCCCCCTCCAGCCCCCCCCCGCCCCCCCCCCCCCCCCCCCACCCCCCCCCCCCCCCCCCCCCCCCCCCCCCCCCCCCCCCCCCCCCCCCCCCCACCCCCCCACCCACCCCCCCTACATCCCCGGGGACCCCCCCCCCCCCCGGGACCCCCCACCCCCCCCTGGGGAAGGGATCAAAGGGAAGGGGCTTCCCTTCGAATCGACAACGGCATGACGGCAGGAGGGTACGGCCCAAAAAGAAAAAAGGGGGAAGGAAGAAGGGAGGGCGGCGAGGAACGGACGAGGAAGCCCCTCGCACACGCGAACAGGGTCGGCGGATTTGCTGTTTTTCGTCAGATCGGCGCGGGCCGCGGGACCCCTCGGCCCCCCCCCTCCCCCCCTCCCCCCCCCATGGAGTGGATCTTGGCCGCCGTTTCTGGCGCTGTATCGGGCAGAGGTGTAGTTTTCCCCCACAGGACGCACTGCCTGCAAACAGTCGCACTCAGCAGAGGTCCAGAGCCAGACCTCCCCCATCCCCCCCCCCTCCTTCCGCCCAATGTCGAAACGCCGAATAAGAAACCGCTCACGTTCCTGGGGAGCTCCCAGGAGCTCCTCAGAGCTCCCGTGAGCTCCCAAGAGTGGCTGGAAAACTGTGTGTTCGGGCCCTCAGGAACCTTGCAACCCCTTTACCTCTAAGGGCTGCGTGGACCTCGGGGCAGTCCACATCGTACTGAAGAGGCACAGTGGCGGATCTACCGACCTCTATCGACCTCGCTATCTATCTGTCGATCTCACTATCCATCGACCTATCGTTCTCTCTGTCGTATCCGTCGGGACAACCATCCGGACAACCATCGGGACAATCAAAGGGGCAACCATCCGCGCAACCTTCAGGACAACTGCCGGGACAACCATCGGGACAACCATCGGGACAACCATCGGGACAACCATCGGGACAACCATCGGGACAACCATCGGGACAACCATCGGGACAACCATGCGACAACCATCGGGACAACCATCGGGACAACCATCGGGACAGCCGCGAGACAACCACGGGACAACCGTGGGACAACCACGGGTCCACCGCCAGGCACCATCCGCCAACGGGGGGGGGCGGAGGAACGTGTGCTCCGACTTCGCCCCAGCAACGGCGGGATCACATCGTTTGCCCGCTCGCGCAGCTCGCCTCGCCCGCATGTGCGGCACGAGCGCGAAACCGACACCGATTTCCCCCTGGGAGGGTCCCCGGTTTACTTCGATCTTCCCTCCAACCTGCGACACCATGAATGGCGAGGAAGCACAGGCATGGATTCAGGTTCAGTCGGGCGTGTCCCTCTACAGGAGGAGTATCCAAGAATCGTCAAAGAAAATAGTCTCGGGACGATGTTTCGACCATTGTCGACTACTTTTGGGTTACTCTTTGACTACGTCATATGTTTCGTCCAACATCCGCCTGTAGAGGGGCATGCCCGACCTTCGACACCATGAATGGCGAGGAAACATAAACATGGATTAAGGTTCAGTCGGGCGTGCCCCTCTACTGGAGGAGTATTCAAAAAATCGTCAAACAAAGTAGTCTCGGGACGATGTTTTTCGACCATTGTTGATTTGTTGGGGTTATTCTTTGACTACGCCTTATTTGTCGTCCAACATGCGCTTGTAGTCCGAGGCAGGAATTTATCCATATCCACCGCCTGGAGGGTCAGTTTTCGGAGCCTCGGCAGGCGGTCGATATGGACATATTCGGGCCCCCGGGGGCCGAAATATGTCCATATCCACCGCCCGCTGGGGCACCAGGACGTCGGTTCCCAGGCGGTGGATATGGATAAATCCCCGCCTCGCATGTAGAGGGGACACGCCCGACCTAAGATTACGGCAGCGTGGACTTTGTCACGGGATCGCCACCGACGTGATCGACTCGCTCCGTCGCCAGATGGGGGCGGCACCCGCTGCGGGTGCCCCTCCCCGGTCCATGGCTCTGGCGCCCGCGCGTCAGGTGCACAGGTCCCTCCGGCGATGTCGGCGGCGTCTTGGGGCCTCTCGAGGCACCTCGAGGCCAGCTGGGGTGATCTTGGGGCTGCCTTGGGGCCCCTGGGGGTCGCCGTGAGGAAGAGCCAGCCACGCGCAGAGGGGGATAGGGGGAGGGGGGAGGGCTTCTCAGAAGCGTCCCTGTTTCCCAGAAGGCGGGGGCCTTACCTACACAGATGTAGGGTTGGCGCCTTCTAAGAAGCAGCCTCCTTCTAAGAAGCCTTCCCCCCTCCCCCCCCCCCAGTGTGCGCGCCGCCAAAAGAGACAGGACGAGATGGAGAGAGAGAGAGAGAGAAATAGAGAGTAAGACGGTTGGCTGCACCGGCAAGACGGCAGTCCAGCACGGCCCTTCACAACCCCACGCCTCCGAGGGGGCCAGCGGACTTGCCTCGAGGGGCGAAACGAGATGCCCATGACCACGATGTCACGGGATCCTATCGCTGCCGATCTTGGCTATGGCCCATGCCAACCTCGCCGAGTCGCGAGGATGATCCACGAATGGACGATGACCAAGAGGGGCGATGCCCAAGACTGAAGCTTTTGTCTCCGCGTTCCATCTTGGCCAGGGCCCTCCTTTTTTCCCTCCACTGGGTGAGGGGGTTGTGGGCTGTGCAACTTTTAATATACAAGCTGCTATCCTATCCTTGGCTGCCCTGATACGCCCGTTTTGAAACGCAACGCGTGCCGTGTTCAAAACGTCCGTGTTAACACGCTGCGTGTTAGCTCAACGTGTTGGCCCACGTTTTGGCGAACGTATCGCGTCAGACCTACGTTTCCAGTCTATGTGTTGAACTCCGTATCAATACACTACGTGTTGCGTGTTGCGTATCGGGGCAGCTAAGATCCTATGAAGCCGTCGCCGTCGCCGCCGTTGCCATCTTTCTGGCCCATGGTTTTGGGACGAACAGCGTAACCTGAACTTTGGGCGGTCCGTGTGGATCGTCAGAAGCTTATGCTTCTGCCGTTGCTCCTTCTGCTAATGGTCCTCGTTTTCTCTCCCTCCATTTCCGCGGGCCAGTACCTCCTCCTCCTCCTCCTTTTCTTCCTTCTCCTCCTCCTCCCTCCTCCTTCCTTCTCCCTCCTCCCTCCCTCTTGCTGACAGGCTATGTGCTTCATCAGCGTCGTAATCCAAAATCCTCCTCCTCCCTCCTCCTCCTCCTCCTCCCTCCCTCCTCCTCCTCTTCCTCCTCCCTCCCTCCTCCTCTTTCCTTCTCCCTCCTCCTCCTCCTCCTCCTCCTCCTTTCGAGCCTTTCGAGCGCGGCCCCAAGTCGCTCTCGCGACGCGGCCGATGCCTAGGCGGCTTGTGCCGCCTAGGCGAGGGGAGCGGTCTTTGCCGCGACTGCGGCGCGCGGTGGGCCCGCCGCGGCCGCGCACAGATTTCCACCAGGAGGGCCTCAGGAGCCCGAGACGAGAAAGGGGGCCAGGGCTCTAGAGCCCAGGGCCCCCCCCAAAAGGCACGAACAGGAAGGGGGGGGGAAGAGGAAGGATGACTCCAGGGCTCGAGAGAGAGGGGGGGAGGGGGCGGCGCGGGGCGCGGGCAAGAGCAGGAGGCCCGAACCCCATGGGGGAGAGGGAGGAAGGCTACCTGGCCGAAGGACGAGGGGGGCAAGGAGACGGGGGTCGGGAACCTGGAGCGCCAGGGAAACGTCCGTACCACGATGCCCCCGCCCCAAATGGTCCCAGCAGCCGCGCCGCGCATGATCATCTGCGTGACCCAGGAATTCCCCCTCTCCTCGTTCGCCCAGGATGGTGGCTTCTCCCCCTCCCCCCCCTGGCCTGAGGTCCGCAGCAAAGCTGCCTCCGCGCACCCCGTTACCCTCCCCCCCCCTCCTCCTCCTCCTCCTCCTCCTCCTCCTCCTCCTCCTCCTCCTCCTCCTCCCCGTTCTCCTCCTCCCCGTTCTCCTCCTCCCCCCCCTCCACGCCTCGTCCTCGTCTCGCGGGGCCGGTATCGGTAGCTCCTGGCTTCCCCAGGAGGGTTTGCCCCCGCGCAGGGCCTCTGCCCGGGCGCCCCGCCTTCGGCTCCGTGCCCCGGCCCCCCTCCTGGGGTGCCCTCGGGCGGCGAGACCGCCCAGGCCTCCGGCTTGTTTTTCTTTCGGGTATCATGTACACATTTTTCAATTCAGATACATGTCTCTCTCTCTATATATATATATATATCTATATATATATATATAGATATCTCTCTCTATATATCTATATATCTAGGTATCTATCTATATGTATATATACATATATATATATATAGGTGTATATCTATCTATCTATCTATCTATCTAGATATATATCTATATCTATATCTATGTATATATATATATATATATCGATTTGTATATGTATTTATATATATATATATATATCTGTCTAGAGATATATATATATATATATCTATAGTTCTTTCGTTCTATCATATATATGTACATGTATATGTATGTCTAGCTATCTATATATCTAGCTGTCTGTCTGTCTGTCTGTCTGTCTGTCTATCTATCTATCTGTCGGTATATCTATATGTATATATATATATAGCTATACATAAAATATACATCCACATACATATATATATATATATATATATATATATATATATCCATATACATATACATGTATACATACATATCCAGCTATATATATATAGATCTGTCCATACATCCATATATCTATATATATGTTTATCTATCTATATTTCGCTATATATACATATATGTTTTAGGGAAAGCCCGCGGCCAGCGACGGCAAGACAGCGTGCGGTGTGGCGCCCCGCCCCTCTCTCTCTATCCCTCTCTCTTTCTCCCTCTCTCTCCCCCTCTCTCTCCCCCTCTCTCTCCCGCCGCGGGCCACAGCCCCTCGGAGGGGCCATAAGGGGGCCACGGCGCGGCGCAGCCCGCGGCGCTCGCGGCAGCCTCGGAGGCGCCACCCCCTCTCGGGCCCCAGCGCCGTGCACGAGAGCCTGCCGCCGCCGCTCTCGAGCTCGTGAGCCGCGGGACAGGGTTCGGACTCACCATGGCGTACGCACGTCACGTTTTCGGGAAAAAAACCGAAAAGCGGTTCTAACATCTCCCAAAACACGATTCAGGATTTCTGTGACAACGAGGCCTTGACGGTGCTGAAAAGATCTCAAGATTGGCCCCGTGGTGGGAGCCGTTGCGGTAGCTGTGCGCTTCGAGCCGCAGGGCGCCCGAGCGCACTTTTCTTTTTTTTTTTTTTTTTTTTTTTTTTTTTTTTTTTTTTTTTGTTTATTTTTTTTTTTTTTTTTTTTTTTTTTTTTTTTTTTTTTTTTTTTTTTTTCTTTTTTTTCAAACCATCCTTGTCGGTGCTGGGCCCTCGTTTTGAAGAGGACGGTGGCCCCGCGTCTCCCCTTCCTCCGCTCTGGCGCCCTCCCTCCTCTTCCCCCTCCCACACCCATTCTGGCACACCCCTCACACGTTTCGTGGCCCCATAGGGAGCTCCACCGAAGGCCCCAGTGGCTGCGCCCGCATGCGGTTCCACCCCCCATTCTGGCACACGCCTCACACGTTTCGTGGCCCCATAGGGAGCTCCACCGAAGGCCCCAGTGGCTGCGCCCGCATGCGGTTCCACCCCCCATTCTGGCACACCCCTCACACGTTTCGTGGCCCCATAGGGAGCTCCACCGAAGGCCCCAGTGGCTGCGCCCGCATGCGGTTCCACCCCCCCATTCTGGCACACCCCTCACACGTTTCGTGGCCCCATAGGGAGCTCCACCGAAGGCTCCAGTGGCTGCGCCCGCATGCGGTTCCACCCCCCATTCTGGCACACCCCTCACACGTTTCGTGGCCCCATAGGGAGCTCCACCGAAGGCCCCAGTGGCTGCGCCCGCATGCGGTTCCACCCACCATTTTGGCACACCCCTCACACGCTTCGTGGCCCCATCGGGAGCTCCACCGAAGGCCCCAGTGGCTGCGCCCGCATGCGGTTCCACCCCCATTCTGGCACACCCCTCACACGCTTCGTGGCCCCATAGGGAGCTCCACCGAAGGCCCCAGTGGCTGCGCCCGCATGCGGTTCCACCCCCCATTCTGGCACACCCCTCACACGTTTCGTGGCCCCATAGGGAGCTCCACCGAACGCCGCAGTGGCTGCGCTCGCATGCGGTTCCACCTCCCATTCTGGCACACCCTCACACGTTTCGTGGCCCCATAGGGAGCTCCACCGAAGGCCCCAGTGGCTGCGCCCGCATGCGGTTCCACCCCCCATTCTTGCACACCCCTCACACGATTCGTGGCCCCATAGGGAGCTCCACCGAAGGCCCCAGTGGCTGCGCCCGCATGCGGTTCCACCCCCCATTCTGGCACACCCCTCACACGTTTCGTGGCCCCATAGGGAGCTCCACCGAAGGCCCCAGTGGCTGCGCCCGCATGCGGTTCCACCTCCCATTCTGGCAGACCCCTCACACGTTTCGTGGCCCCATAGGGAGTTCCACCGAAGGCCCCAGTGGCTGCGCCCGCATGCGGTTCCACCCTCCATTCTGGCACACCCCTCACACGGTTCGTGGCCCCATAGGGAGCTCCACCGAAGGCCCCAGTGGCAGCGCCCGCATGCGGTTCCACCCCCCTTTTCGGCACGCCCTTCACACGTTTCGTGGCCCCATAGGGAGCTCCACCGAAGGCCCCAGTGGCTGCGCCCGCATGCGGTTCCACCCCCCATTCTGGCATACCCCTCACACGTTTCGTGGCCCCATAGGGAGCTCCACCGAAGGCCCCAGTGGCTGCGCCCGCATGCGGTTCCACCCCCCATTCTGGCACACCCCTCACACGTTTCGTGGCCCCATAGGGAGCTCCACCGAAGGCCCGAGTGGCTGCGCCCGCATGCGGTTCCACCCCTCATTCTGGCACACCCCTCACACGTTTCGTGGCCCCATAGGGAGCTCCACCGAAGGCCCCAGTGGCTGCGCCCGCATGCGGTTCCACCCCCCATTCTGGCACACCCCTCACACGCTTCGTGGCTCCATAGGGAGCTCCACCGAGCGCCCCAGTGGCTGCGCTCGCATGCGGTTCCACCCCCCCATTTCGGCACACCCCTCACTCGTTTCGTGGCCCGGGGGCGCCACCGAAAAATATATCCACAATTGCGGTATTCACAACTACGTATGGTTGGGTCTTTCGTCAGGCTAATTCTTTTGCTTCCACTGTGGCGGGTGCCTCGCAGGTGCCAGCCCAGGGAAAGCCCTGGGGGGGGGGGCGTGCTTGGGCGCGCGCGCTGGCCACGGAGCTCAGGAGCGGCTCTGACGGGCGCCCACACGAGAACACACCCCCTCTGTTTAGGGCAAAGCGCAAACCCTGGACGCTCGGGGTGCCAACCGTGCCCCCGCGCGAAGACGGCATTCGCCTCACGTTATGATGTTCCAACCTACTCTGGCCTTGGCCACCAGAGAGAGTTCCGAGCGCACCCCAAGCCTCGAGGGTCTTCACGTGTCGGGCCCTGGGAGACACTCTTTCGACACTCTCTCGACACTCTCTCGACACTTTTCTGGGAGCTCGAAGTTATTTTTGGGATGTGGTCCCTAAGTACGGTGGGGGCAACAGAAGCCCTACGGCGCCTCTTGGGGACCACACGGGCGACGGGCGACCACACGGGCGACCACACGAGAACACCCCTGCTGTTTAGGGCCAAGCGCAAATCCTGGACGCTCGAGGTGCCAACCGCGCCCCCGCGCGAAGACGGCATTCGTCTTACGGCGCCTCTTGGGGGCCAGAGGCGCGCCACGACACCGCAGCGTCCGCTGGGCCGCGGCGGCAGAGGCCGCCCCGCGGCCGCAGTGCCCGCGGGCGCCACCTCCCATGGAAAACCGCCCGCTCGAGACTACATTTAAGTCGGGCCTGTCCCCCATGCAGGGGGATTTTCGACGAACAGTGAAAAAATGCACCAGAAATACTAAAATAAATATTCCAAGCATAGTCTGGGGACTATTTTTCCCAACCAACCTCCTTCCTTCCTCCTTCCTCCTTCCTCCTCCTCTCCTTCCTCCTCCCTCCTCCCCATCCCTTCTGGCACACCCCTCACACGTTTCGTGGCCCCATAGGGAGCTCCACCGAAGGCCCCAGTGGCTGCGCCCGCATGCGGTTCCACCCCCCATTTTGGCACACCCCTCACACGTTTCGTGGCCTCATAGGGAGCTCCACCGAAGGCCCCAGGGGCTGCGCCCGCATGCGGTTCCATCCCCCATTCTGGCACACCCCTCACACGCTTCGTGGCCCCATAGGGAGCTCCACCGAAGGCCCCAGTGGCTGCGCCCCGCATGCGGTGCCACCCCAATTGCTGGCACCACCCCTCACACGGGTTCGCCGGCCCATAGGGAAAGCGCCAACGAAGGCCCAGTGGCTGCGCCCGCATGCGGTTCCACCCCCCATTCTGGCACACCCCTCACACGTTTCGTGGCCCCATAAGGAGCTCCACCGAAGGCCCCAGTGGCTGCGCCCGCATTCGGTTCCACCCCCCATTCTGGCACACCCCTCACACGTTTCGTGGCCCCATAGGGAGCTCCACCGAAGTCCCCAGTGGCTGCGCCCGCATGCGGTTCCACCCCCCATTCTGGCACACCCCTCACACGTTTCGTGGCCCCATAGGGAGCTCCACCGAAGGCCCCAGTGGCTGCGCCCGCATGCGGTTCCACCCCCCATTCTGGCACACCCCTCACACGTTTCGTGGCCCCATAGGGAGCTCCACCGAAGGCCCCAGTGGCTGCGCCCGCATGCGGTTCCACCCCCATTCTGGCACACCCCTCACACGTTTCGTGGCCCCATAGGGAGCTCCACCGAAGGCCCCAGTGGCTGCGCCCGCATGCGGTTCCACCCCCCATTCTGGCACACCCCTCACACGTTTCGTGGCCCCATAGGGAGCTCCACCGAAGGCCCCAGTGGCTGCGCCCGCATGCGGTTCCACCCCCCGCTCTGGCACACCCCTCACACGTTTCGTGGCCCCATAGGGAGCTCCACCGAAGGCCCCAGTGGCTGCGCCCGCATGCGGTTCCACCCCCCATTCTGGCACACCCTTCACACGCGTCGTGGCCCCATAGGGAGCTCCACCGAAGGCCCCAGTGGCTGCGCCCGCATGCGGTTCCACCCCCCATTCTGGCACACCCCTCACACGTTTCGTGGCCCCATAGGGAGCTCCACCGAAGGCCCCAGTGGCTGCGCCCGCATGCGGTGCCACCCCCCATTCTGGCACACCCCTCACACGTTTCGTGGCCCCATAGGGAGCTCCACCGAAGGCCCCAGCGGCTGCGCCAGCATGCGGTTCCACCCCCCATTCTGGCACACCCCTCACACGTTTCGTGGCCCCATAGGGAGCTCCACCGAAGGCCCCGGTGGCTGCGCCCGCATGCGGTTCCACCCACCATTCTGGCACACCCCTCACACGTTTCGTGGCCCCATAGGGAGCTCCACCGAAGGCCCCAGTGGCTGCGCCCGCATGCGGTTCCACCCCCCATTCTGGCAAACCCCTCACACGATTCGTGGCCCCATAGGGAGCTCCACCGAAGGCCCCAGTGGCTGCGCCCGCATGCGGTTCCACCCCCCATTCTGGCACACCCCTCACACGTTTCGTGGCCCCATAGGGAGCTCCACCGAAGGCCCCAGTGGCTGCGCCCGCATGCGGTTCCACCCCCCATTCTGGCATACCCCTCGCACGTTTCGTGGCCCCATAGGGAGCTCCACCGAAGGCCCCAGTGGCTGCGCCCGCATGCGGTTCCACCCCCCATCCTGACACACCCATCACACGTTTCGTGGCTCCATAGGGAGCTCCACCGAGCGCCCCAGTGGCTGCGCTCGCATGCGGTTCCACCCCCCCATTTCGGCACACCCCTCACTCGTTTCGTGGCCCGGGGGCGCCACCGAAGAATATATCCACAATTGCGGTATTCACAACTACGTCTGGTTGGGTCTTTCGTCAGGCTAATTTGGGTATTTTTTTTGTGTGTTTGACCATTTTTGGGGGTATTTGTTGTTTTTCGTCGCAAGCCCCCCTGTAGGGGGACACGCCCGACATAAGACTACATCCTGTCTTGTCTCGGGCTTCGCCGGGAGGACGAAGGCTGGGTTGCTGCGCCCGGCGCGCGCCGGCGCGAGTGGGGGATTTTTTCTCCGCCGTCGGATGCAGAATCCGTGGGTTCAGGCTCTGAAGAGGAAGCTGTTTGAGACATACTTTGTTTTCTGGCCGTCGAGGGCCTCGCCGAGGCGCATTCTTGTGTGTGTATATATATATATATACACACGTGTATATGCGTAAGGGCTTCGCCCCCTGCCGCCGGCCCCCTCTCTCGGAGAATGGGCCATGGAAGAGCTAAGTCATGAAGCCTTGGCGCTGTCGTGAAGCAGTATCGAAACTTCATGCGAAGCCGATTCGCAATCAGCAAAACCAACTGATCACAAGAGGGGTTACCACACCTGGCGATTGGTAAGACGTGTATGGTTTACGGGCTTGGTTACCACACCTTGCGATTAAAGGGCCGAGGGAGTTCTCGCAGTTTGGGTTACCACGCCTTGCGATGGATGTGCGTGAGGGGTGGCACCGAATTTCAGAAATGTGGCAAATCCCATGTGTTTTTGGACCCTGACCCGCGGATCTGCGTGAGGGGTGGCACCGAATTTCAGAAATGTCGCAAATCCCCTGTGTTTTTGGACCCTGACCCCGCGGATCTGCGTGAGGGGTGGCACCGAATTTCAGAAATGTGGCAAATCCCATGTGTTTTTGGACCCTGACCCCGCGGATCTGCGTGAGGGGTGGCACCGAATTTCAGAAATGTGGCAAATCCCATGTGTTTTTGGACCCTGACCCCGCGGATCTGCGTGAGGGGTGGCACCGAATTTCAGAAATGTGGCAAATCCCTGTGTTTTTGGACCCTGACCCCGCGGATCTGCGTGAGGGGTGGCACCGAATTTCAGAAATGTGGCAAATCCCTTGTGTTTTTGGACCCTGACCCCGCGGATCTGCGTGAGGGGTGGCACCGAATTTCAGAAATGTGGCAAATCCCTTGTGTTTTTGGACCCTGACCCCGCGGATCTGCGTGAGGGGTGGCACCGAATTTCAGAAATGTAGCAAATCCCTTGTGTTTTTGGACCCTGACCCCGCGGATCTGCGTGAGGGGTGGCACCGAATTTCAGAAATGTGGCAAATCCCATGTGTTTTTGGACCCTGACCCCGCGGATCTGCGTGAGGGGTGTCGATTTCGAGCCCCCCAGCAATTCAGACAACGCGCCCAGGGGGTGCTAAAAAGCCGGTTTGGGCCTCCCCCCCCTCGCGCGGTCAATCAACTAGTTACAGTAACCAGCAATAAGTCAACTAGTTACAGTAACCAGCAAGAAGCAGAACTGTAACACTGGAAACTACAAGCTACAACTGGTACAGGAAACTGCGAACCTCGCTCCTACAGCCTGGTGGCCCCACAAGGGGGCCGGCGGATATCAGATAATATGTATATACATCGCTCCTCGCCTCCTTCCTCCTGTTCCACATCCCTCACGCTTTCTTGTACCCTCCTCGCTCCTGGCTCTTACCTCCTCACTTCTGTCTCGCTTCCCTCCTCTCCCTTCCCCTTCCCTTCCCTCCATCCCCTCCTCCCTCCTCCCATGTTTGCTTCAGTATCGAAGGGGCTCAAGTAATCATGGTGGCTGCGGCTGTCGTTTTGGATCAAGTCGCCACTTTGGCTCAAGTGACCGCTGTGGCTCATGTGGGTTTCGAGGTGTTTCCATTGAGGTCTTTCTTGCAATGCCATCCCCACGATGGATGGTGCAATATGTTGGCGACAGCGGCGACAAGCGACGTCGCGACACATTTAAACTAGCACGTCATATTTTCGGCTGCATGAATTGCCTTGACAAGCGGAAAATGCATCATGTTAGCATGCTCGTGTAATCGCTCGTGGCTCTGGAGGCCCATCGCGGGAAGACGGCGCATATCGTGCGGACAGCAGGAGATATCGGTGTCACAGCAATCTATGTGCAAGAACGTCCTGAGCATCCGGGGCCAACTCTAAATCGCAGTTGAGATATTGACGTTGCTAGAGCGTTTTCGGCACACCCCTCATACGGCACACCCCTCATACCTTGCGTGGCCCCATAGGGAGCTCCACCGAAGGCCCCAGTGGCTGCGCTCGCATGCGGTTCCACCCCCCCATTTCGGCACACCCCTCACTCGTTTCGTGGCCTCATAGGGAGCTCCACCGAGCGCCCCAGTGGCTACGCCCGCATGCGGTTCCACCCCTCATTTCGGCACACCCCTCACTCGTTTCGTGGCCCGGGGGCGCCACCGAAGAATATATCCACAATTGTGGCATTCACAACTACGTATGGTTGGGTCTTTCGTCAGGCTAATTCTTTTGCTTCCACTGTGGCGGGTGCCTCGCAGGTGCCAGCCCAGGGAAAGCCCTGGGGGGGGGCCGTGCTTGGGCGCGCGCGCTGGCCACGGAGCTCAGGAGCGGCTCTGACGGGCGCCCACACGAGAACACACCCCCTCTGTTTAGGGCAAAGCGCAAACCCTGGACGCTCGGGGTGCCAACCGCGCCCCCGCGCGAAGACGGCATTCGCCTCACGTTATGATGTTCCAACCTACTCTGGCCTTGGCCACCAGAGAGAGTTCCGAGCGCACCCCAAGCCTCGAGGGTCTTCACGTGTCGGGCCCTGGGAGACACTCTTTCGACACTCTCTCGACACTCTCTCGACACTTTTCTGGGAGCTCGAAGTTATTTTTGGGATGTGGTCCCTAAGTACGGTGGGGGCAACAGAAGCCCTACGGCGCCTCTTGGGGACCACACGGGCGACGGGCGACCACACGGGCGACCACACGAGAACACCCCCGCTGTTTAGGGCCAAGCGCAAATCCTGGACGCTCGAGGTGCCAACCGCGCCCCCGCGCGAAGACGGCATTCGTCTTACGGCGCCTCTTGGGGGCCAGAGGCGCGCCACGACACCGCAGCGTCCGCTGGGCCGCGGCGGCAGAGGCCGCCCCGCGGCCGCAGTGCCCGCGGGCGCCACCTCCCATGGAAAACCGCCCGCTCGAGACTACATCTAAGTCGGGCCTGTCCCCCATACAGAGGGATTTTCGACGAACAGTGAAAAAATGCACCAGAAATACTAAAATAAATAATCCAAACATAGTCTGGGGACTATTTTTCCCAACCAACCTGTTTTGTTGGGTCATCGTTTTGAAGAGACGGTCCCCGCGTTCCTCCTTCCTCCTTCCTCCTTCCTCCTTCCTCCTCCTCTCCTTCCTCCTCCCGCCTCCCCCTCCCTTCTGGCACACCCCTCACACGTTTCGTGGCCCCATAGGGAGCTCCACCGAAGGCCCCAGTGGCTGCGCCCGCATGCGGTTCCACCCCCCATTCTGGCACAGCCCTCACACGTTTCGTGGCCCCATAGGGAGCTCCACCGAAGGCCCCAGTGGCTGCGCCCGCATGCGGTTCCAACCACCCATTTTGGCACACCATCCACACGGTTCGTGGCCCCATAGGGGCTCCACCCGAAGGCCCCAGTGGCTGCGCCCGCATGCGTTCCACCCCCATTCTGGCACACCCTCACACGTTTCGTGGCCCATAGGGAGCTCCACCGAAGGCCCCAGTTTGCCGCGCCCAGCATGCGGTTCCACCACCAATTCGGCACACCCCTCACACGTTTCGTGGTCTCATAGGGAGCTTCACCGAAGGCCCCAGTGGCTGCGCCCGCATGCGGTTCCACCCCCCATTTCTGGCACACCCCTCACACGTTTCGTGGCCCCATAGGGAGCTTCACCGAAGGCCCCAGTGGCTGCGCCCGCATGCGGTTCCACCCCCCATTCTGGCACACCCCTCACACGTTTCGTGGCCCCATAGGGAGCTCCACCGAAGGCCCCAGTGGCTGCGCCCGCATGCGGTTCCACCCCCCCATTCTGGCACACCCCTCACACGTTTCGTGGCCCCATAGGGAGCTCCACCGAAGGCCCCAGTGGCTGCGCCCGCATGCGGTTCCACCAACCATTCTGGCACACCCCTCACACGTTTCGTGGCCCCATAGGGAGCTCCACCGAAGGCCCCAGTGGCTGCGCCCGCATGCGGTTCCACCCCCCATTCTGGCCCACCCCTCACACGTTTCGTGGCCCCATAGGGAGCTCCACCGAAGGCCCCAGTGGCTGCGCCCGCATGCGACTCCACCCCCCATTCTGGCACACCCCTCACACGTGTCCGTGGCCCCATAGGGATCTCACAGCAGGCCCCAGTGGCGCGCCCGCATGCGGTTCCACCCCCCAGTATGGCACACCCCTCACACGTTTCGTGGCCCCATAGGGAGCTCCACCGAAGGCCCCAGTGGCTGCGCCCGCATGCGGTTCCACCCCCCATTCTGGCACAACCCTCACACGTTTCGTGGCCCCATAGGGAGCTCCACCGAAGGCCCCAGTGGCTGCGCCCGCATGCGGTTCCACCCCCCATTCTGGCACACCCCTCACACGTTTCGTGGCCCCATAGGGAGCTCCACCGAATGCCCCAGTGGCTGCGCCCGCATGCGGTTCCACCCCCCATTCTGGCACACCCCTCACACGTTTCGTGGCCCCATAGGGAACTCCACCGAGCGCCCCAGTGGCTGCGCCCGCATGGCGTCACCCACGAGCATTATGGCACACCCCTCACACGTTTCGTGGCACCATATGGAGCTCCCCGAAGGCCCAGTTGCGGCGCCCGCATGCGGTTCCCACCCCCCATTCTGGCACAACCACTCACACGTTTCTGGCCCATAGGGGCTCCGAAGAAAACTGGGGAAACCCCCGCAATATGCGGTTCCACCCCCCATTCTGGACATACCATCGCACGTTTCGTGGCCCCATAGGGAGCTCCACCGAACGCCCAGTGGCTGCGCCCGCATGCGGTTCCACCCCCCATTCTGGCACACCCCTCACACGTTTCGTGGCCCCATAGGGAGCTCCACCGAGCGCCCCAGTGGCTGCGCTCGCATGCGGTTCCACCCCCCTATTTCGGCACACCCCTCACTCGTTTCGTGGCCCGGGGGCGCCACCGAAGAATATATCCACAATTGCGGTATTCACAACTACGTCCGGTTGGGTCTTTCGTCAGGCTAATTTGGGTATTTCTTTGTGTGTTTGACCATTTTTGGGGGTATTTGTTGTTTTTCGTTGCAAACCCCCCTGTAGGGGGACACGCCCGACATAAGACTACATCCTGTCTTGTCTCGGGCTTCGCCGGGAGGACGAAGGCTGGGTTGCTGCGCCCGGCGCGCGCCGGCGCGAGTGGGGGATTTTTTCTCCGCCGTCGGATGCAGAATCCGTGGGTTCAGGCTCTGAAGAGTGAGCTGTTTGAGACATATTTTGTTTTCTGGCCGTCGAGGGCCTCGCCGAGGCGCATTCTTGTGTACATATATATATATATATATACATATATATATATACATATATATTACATATACATATATACATAATAATATATACACACGTGTATACCGTAAGGCTTCGCCCCCTGCCCGGCCCCTCTCTCGGAGAATGGGCCATGGAAGAGCTAAGTCATGAGGCCTTGGCACTGTCGTGAAGCAGTATCGAAACTTCATGCGAAGCCGATTCGCAATCAGCAAAACCAACTGATCACAAGAGGGTTACCACACCTGGCGATTGGTAAGACGTGTATGGTTTACGGGCTTGGTTACCACACCTTGCGATTAAAGGGCCGAGGGAGTTCTCGCATTTTGGGTTACCACGCCTTGCGATGGATATGCGTGAAGGGTGGCACCGAATTTCAGAAATGTGGCAAACCCCATGTGTTTTTGGACCCTGACCCCGCGGATCTGCGTAAGGGGTGGCGCCGAATTTCAGAAATGTGGCAACTCCCTTGTGTTTTTGGACCCTGACCCCGCGGATCTGCGTGAGGGGTGGCACCGAATTTCAGAAATGTGGCAAATCCTGTGTGTTTTTGGACCCTGACCCCGCGGATCTGCGTGAGGGGTGGCACCGAATTTCAGAAATGTGGCAAATCCCTTGTGTTTTTGGACCCTGACCCCGCGGATCTGCGTGAGGGGTGGCACCGAATTTCAGAAATGTGGCAAATCCCATGTGTTTTTGGACCCTGACCACGCGGATCTGCGTGAGGGGTGGCACCGAATTTCAGAAATGTGGCAAATCCCCTGTGTTTTTGGACCCTGACCCCGCGGATCTGCGTGAGGGGTGGCACCGAATTTCAGAAATGTGGCAAATCCCCTGTGTTTTTTGAAGCCCCACCCCGCGGATCCGCGTGAGGGGTGGCACCGAATTTCAGAAATGTGGCAAATCCCGTGTGTTTTTGGACCCTGACCCCGCGGATCTGCGTGAGGGGTGGCACCGAATTTCAGAGATGTGGCAAATCCCCTGTGTTTTTGAACCCTGACCCCGCGGATCTACGTGAGGGGTGTCGATTTCGAGCCCCCCCAGCAATTCAGACAACGCGCCCAGGGGGTGCTAAAAAGCCGGTTTGGGCCTCCCCCCCCCTCGCGCGGTCAATCAACTAGTTACAGTAACCAGCAATAAGTCAATTAGTTAAAGTAACCAGCAAGAAGCAGAACTGTAACACTGGAAACTACAAGCTACAACTGGTACAGGAAACTGCGAACCTCGCTCCTACAGCCTGGTGGCCCCACAAGGGGGCCGGCGGATATCAGATAATATGTATATACATCGCTCCTCGCCTCCTTCCTCCTGTTCCACATCCCTCACGCTTTCTTGTACCCTCCTCGCTCCTGGCTCTTACCTCCTCACTTCTGTCTCGCTTCCCTCCTCTCCCTTCCCCTTCCCTTCCCTCCATCCCCTCCTCCCTCCTCCCATGTTTGCTTCAGTATCGAAGGGGCTCAAGTAATCATGGTGGCTGCGGCTGTCGTTTTGGATCAAGTCGCCACTTTGGCTCAAGTGACCGCTGTGGTTCATGTGGGTTTCGAGGTGTTTCCATTGAGGTCTTTCTTGCAATGCCATCCCCACGATGGATGGTGTAATATGTTGGCGACAGCGGCGACAAGCGACGTCGCGACACATTTAAACTAGCACGTCATATTTTCGGCTGCATGAATTGCCTTGACAAGCGGAAAATGCATCATGTTAGCATGCTCGTGTAACCGCTCGTGGCTCTGGAGGCCCATCGCGGGAAGACGGCGCATATCGTACGGACAGCAGGAGATATCGGTGTCACAGCAATCTATGTGCAAGAACGTCCTGAACATCCGGGGCCAACTCTAAATCGCAGTTGAGATATTGACGTTGCTGGAGCGTTTTCGGCACACCCCTCATACGGCACACCCCTCATACGTTGCGTGGCCCCATAGGGAGCTCCACCGAAGGCCCCAATGGCACAGTCCGCATGGCGTGCCCGCACCCGACTCGGCACACCCCTCACACGCTTCGTGGCCCCATAGGGAGCTCCACCGAAAGCCCCAGTGGCATAGTCCGCAAGGTGTATCCGCACATGATTCTGCGCACCCCTCACAGGTATCGTGGCCCCATAGGGGGTTTCACCGAAGGCCCTAGTAGAACAGTCAGCATGGCGCACCCGCATCCGATTCGGCACATCCCTCACAAGCTTCAGGGCCCCGTGAGGAGCCCCACCGAAGGCTCCAGTGGCACAGTCCGCATCGCGAACGCGTGCTTTATAGGGTATACCCCTCACACGCTTCGTGGCACCATAGGGAGCTCCCCCGGAGGCCCCAGCGGCACAGTCCGCATGGCGCCCCCGCGCCTGATTCGGCACACCTCACACGCTTCGTGGCCCACTAGGGGGCTCCACCCCCAGCGACACAGTCCGCACGGCGTATCGGCACACGATTCGGCACACCCCTCACACGTTTCGTGGCCCCGCAGGGAGCTCCACCGAAGGCTCCAGTGGCGCAATCAGCATGGCGCACCCGCATCCGATTCGGCACACCCCTCACAGGTGTCGTGGCCCCAGAGGAGCTCCACACAAGGCTCCAGCGGCAGAGTCTGCATGGCGCAGCCACATCCAAGTCGGCCCACCCCTCACACGCTTCGTGGCACCATAGGGGATCCCACCGAAGGCTCCAGCGGCACAGTCCGCATGGCGTACCCGTGCCCGATTCGGCACACACCCCACACATTTCGTGGCCCCCGAAGGGGGCCTCCACCGATAGCGACTCTCACAACTGCGGTGCTTACAACTGCGGATGGTTGGGTCTGCCCTCAGGGTATATGTGAGGGTTTCAGGGCTTAGCGCTCATCCACGTCCAAACAAAAACCCTCCCCATCGCCCTTCCTTTCTACATCCCTCCCCTCCCCTCCTCTCCCGTTTCCTCCTTCCTGCCTCTTCCCTCTATCACCTCCCTCCCTCCCTCCACTCCCTCCCCCTCCCTCCCCCATTCCGTAGCCATTTTGGCTCAAGGCAGCGGCCCGATGTGCCCCCATGACCATTGGACAGATTGGCTTCTGGATTGCCTCGCCGTCGTGTCCCAGCGTCCTGTCGCGGCGTGCTTGCAACTACTAGTTGGCGCCTTTGCCATCAGAGTCCAGTCGACCAGGATCGGGACGAACAGTTCGTGACACGCGTGAGCCATGCCCTCCGCAGCTGATGCTGGCTGGGCCTTGGTTCCTGCCTGCTCTCCGAGGGCGGCGTCCGCCCCAGGCGGAGGTCCCGGCGGGCCGCGCCAGGCAACGCCCTCCTTCGGATGCAGCCCCTGGGAGGTCGAGTCCTGACTTTGCCCCGGTCCGACTCCGGTTTCATCCGGCGTTTAATCCCGCTGAATATGGCTCCTCCCCCCTAAAAAATCCGGTTCAATCCCGCATGATCCGCGGCCTGATCCCAGCGCAGCAGCCCCCCACGTGGGGCTTACTCCTCCCTAATCCTTCCGATCTGCAGTTGCCTCCTAACCCTCCCCATCTGGGCGTGCTTCAACTTCGGGGCTGCAGTGGGACGTTCTGTACTCATGTACGGCATGCTCGCGTCGTGCCGACCAGCGGCGACCCTGCCGCGTGCGTGCAAGTCTGAACGCCGCCCGTGGCCCGGAATCGGCCCGTCGTTGAACGATCCGGCGTTCACGGACCGGCCGATCGGTCAAGCTTGAGCGACCCTCGCGGTGTCGGGAGCCAGCGCCGGGGCCGACACGACGCGAGCCTGCCGTAATTACTCGGGCCGCTTCCTTCCCGATTCCGTGGGCGGCGTGCGTCCCAGGCAGGTGGAGGCCCCAGCGTGCTGTGCCCGACCAGGCCCTCCCTTTCTCGGGCGTGCCTCCACTCTGTGGAGCAGCAGTGCTGGGCGGATTCCCTCTGCGAGGCAGTCAACAACATTTGCTTGCGTACCGCAGCGGAGACCCATGCCAAGAAGCACCCTGCTTGCCTCCAGGGTGCGCTCTTGATTTCTGGGGTGTCGATGGCTTTGCGATGGAACGCGCGGCGCTCCCACGCCAAACATCAATGGACTTCCCGGGGTCTCAGGGTTGGATTTCTTGCGGAAGGTTTCGTGTGGATTGGCCTCCACTGTAACCAATTACATGTGATTGGTCACTGCACTCCTTTGTTCGCAAGCATGCATTTCGGGCTTTCCTCTCGCGTGCGCTCGGTGTGGCACTTGTGGAGTTGCTCCGAACACTGGTCATTGTGCAGGCAGCGGACTTCAGATTCCCTGCGTGGCCTGGTGAGGGCGGCTGTTGTGAAGCTACTTGACGCCTTCGGAGGGTGGATCCTGTTCAGCCGTTCGCCCAGTCGCTGGTTTCCAGCGGCGTCAGGAGATATCTATACGACCACCCTGCGGGTGATGAGACTGTTATGGGGTGGGGAGGGAAGAACCAACTGCTGGCAAATGCGATGGGTGTGATGATGACGATGCTGGTGACGCGCCCTCGAGTCAACGACGATGACGCGTGTCGGCGATGCTGCGCGGAGATGTAATGTTACTATCGTCCCCGCTTTCTACATCGCAACCAATGTCACAATCAACCGCACTGTCGATCTCATTTATGATCTTACTATCCATCCCATGTTAGTGATCGCATTATTGAACTCACTATCGACTTCACTATCGATACCAATGCGGGACACCCCCGGCCACCGCCCGCCCACCGTCGACGGAACACCGACGGGATACCAATTGAGCACCATCGGGACATCACAGGACACCACGGCGGGACACCCCGGGCCACCGCTTGCCCGGCGGGGCCGGAGGGGCGGTCCACCGCATCCGAATCGCCCCAGTGACGGCGGTTCCTCTCGTGCGCCCACGCAGCTTCGCCTCGCCCGCGTGCACGACACGAACACGAAGCCGAAGCCGATTTCCCGGTGGGGGGCTCTCCATTCCACTGCGAGCTCGCCCTCCAACCTTTGTTTGATCGTATACCCGCGTCGGCCTGCACTCGCTACGGTAAAGCTTCGCTCGCGGTGATTGTGCATCTTATACGTGCATATAATTGCGTTCCAAAGTGTGCTATACCATTCGTGTGGATTGTGGATTTTCTCGTCGCGCATATTGCTGGGGCGATCTGTTTGGCCCCTGCCCGCCGTTCCCAGAGCTACTCGAGCTATTCTTCACACATGGGCATGATGTTTTCTCATCGGCTCGTGTCTCAATATTTTTTGGCTGGCTGCATGGGATTCTACTTGTGTGTCGCCTTGGGCCGGGGAGCCTGAGACAGCGGTGAGCGCCAAGGGTGCAGGCCGGGTGGTGACGTATGGCTACGTGCAGCACGGCCTTTTGTTCTGGGCGGGGGGCGCCGTATGCCACTGGAACCCCACTGTTTCCTGCTATTCCTCCTTTCTCCTCCTCCTCCTCCTCCTCCCCCTCTTCCTCCTCCTGCTCCTCCTCCTTCTCCTGCTCCTCCTCCTCCTCCCCCTCCTCATCCTCCCCCCTCCTCCTCCTCCTCTTCCTCCTCCTGCTCCTCCTCCTCCTCCTCCTCCTCCTCCTCCTCCTCCTGCTCCTCCTCGGCCGCTCTACGTGGTGGGAGGGGGGAGGCGATCCCTGGGCCCAGAACGCCGCGGCCCCAGCTCGCCCCCGACGGTTCCCCCGCGCCGTTCTCCAGCCTCTGCCGCTGCTCCAGGACGAGGGGGACGGGAAGGGGGGGGGGAGGGTAGGGTTAAGCCGGGCCTGTCCCTCTACAGGAGGAAAATTCAAAAATAGTCAAAACATAGTCAGAGGACGATTCTGTGAGTATTTGTTGACCATGTTGGTGTATTGTTTTCTCATTTTTTGGTTTCGTCCAAAATCCCTCTGCAGGAGGACAGGCCCGACTTAAGGGTAGGGGAACGGAGAATGACATAAACATACAAACTCGGAGGTCCGCGCGGATTTCTCGGATCCGGGCTGGACCGCCCTTCTTGTCGCGCGGAGCGCGCCAGGGGCGGTGCCAGAGGCGCCGCCCGGGGGGTCCAGCGCGGATCCGAGAAATCCGCGCGGACCTCCGAGTTTGAATGTTTATGCAATTCTTCGTCCCCCTAGAGGGGCGAGCTGGGTGCGCTCGCGCCATATCTGACATCCGATCCCTGCCTCCCCTCCCTTCCCTCTGCGCTGATATGTTCTCTATATTCGCAGACGTCATGGCCGACCTGGAGCTCAGAAAGGCCCTCGTGTTGTGCGCAATCGGAAAAGTGGATCTGCGTATACAGGAGGATGACGGAGAGAAGGAGGAGGAGGAGGAGAAGGAGGAGGAGGAGGAAGAGGAGGAGGGTGAGGAGGAGGAGGAGGAGGAGGAGGAGGAGGAGGAGGAGGAGAAAGGAGGAGGACGAGGAAGAACATCAGCAGCAGGAACTGGGGTGGAAGGAGTAGCAGGAGCAGAGGAAGCAGGGGAAGGCGTAGGGGAAATGAGGGGGTCGACAAAGATGGAAAAGTACTCGGATCCAGAGAAGTGGTCCGCGCTGTGGCGAACGCGCCATTCTGAACGACGGGAACACATCAGCGATCCGAAAATGAGGCCCACGCTGCAGCGGGAGCACTGTTGAAGCACGGACATCCATCGATTCTAAACCAGCCCATCGGAGGCATCAATGTTTGAAGTTCTGTGTGTAACGAACAAGACGCGGAGAGGGCCGAACATCTTCCGCACAGAGTCAAGGGAGAGAGGAGAATAATGTGAGGAGGTGGGGGACCTCACTTCAAGGAGGGAGGGTCCACACTTCGTGGCTTTCGGGCGCGTATGTCGGTCATCGGCGGCTTCCAAGCCTCGGGATGCCTTCCAGCACCTGCGCCTCGCCGAGAGAGTTCCTGGGGTGCCCGGATCGTTCCGAACGGCCGCCAGAGAACCGAATTACGACCCGAAAACCAAGGGGCATCGACGCCCAATCTCGAGGACGCCCACGCATGCATCAAGACGCGTGGATCAGCGAAGTGTTTCCGCTCCCGTGCAGAATCGTCGCGTGTCGTCGCCAAATCAGCCGGCATCGGCCTCACGTTTCGGAGGGCGCCGTCCCCGATCCGTGGAGTTGGTGCCTACGCGCCAGGTCCACGCACACTTCACCCCTGTCAGCGTGTGGCCGACCGATCTGCGCGAGCGCCAGGCCCGAGACAAAAAACAACGTGCCCGATCGTACAGCCGGGCTCGCCGACCGGAGAGAACGAGGAGTGGCGGATGTGTCGACCCGCGGGTGCAGTTCTCTTGGGTGCGCCAAGGTCCTGGTTGTTTCTTGCGAAGGCTTGACGGCCAGTGCCGCCGACCCGGAAGGGTGACGACGACGAGGACGACGAGGACGACGACGACGACGACGACGACGACGACGACGTTGACGTGGGTCAGGGTCCGCATGGATGCTTCTTGGGGTCTCCTCGGAGCGATCTCGTAGGCCTCTTGGGGGGCCAGTTCTGGGGCCTCTTGGGAGCAGATTGGGGACCTCTTGGGAGCAGATTGGGGACCTCTTGGGAGCCTACTTGGGGGCCTCTTGGAGCCTTTGGGAGCTTCTTGGGTCCGAGGTCTCGAAATGTCAATTCGGGTACCCGATCTGGGCACCCTCTTGGAGCCATCTTCGGGGCCTCTTGGGCCGCCTTGGAGGCCTCTTTGGCCGTCTCCGGGCCCTCTTCGGTCCTTCCGGGGCCCTCTTGGAGGCCTCTTAGGGGGGAGGTCGATGTCGACGTCGGGATGGCGGCGGGGGACGACGAGGACGTGGGCGGAGCGGCTGCTGCCGCGCCTTCCGGAGCAGCCCCCCTTGGCGGCGCACCCCGCGCCGCTGCTGCCCTGGAGAGCGCCGCAGGCGCCGCTGTCGCTGCCGCCTCCGCTGCTCCGCCTGCCGCCGCTACCCAGCGCCCTCCACGAGCGCGCACTTGGGTGGCCAGCCGACAGGCGCCCCGGAAGCACGTGGCGGCCTGCTGCGTGTGCTGCGAAGGCTTCGCGCTGGGGGCGGTCCGCCTGGCGAGCAGGGCGAATCCTGACAGGTATTTCCGCCACCCGGCATGCATCGCCGGCGGTGTGCCGCACGGGTCCGTGGAGGGCTTGGCGGCACTACCCGAGGAGGGCCGCGTGGAGATACTCGCCTGCACGACACTGGCGCCAGGGGCTGCCCAGCCAGAGGCGGACGACGCGCCGGCCAACGACCCCCAGCCGCGGCACATGCTGGCGGCAGAGGCGGGCGAGCTCCCTGGGCTGGAGTGGTGGGCGGGCTTCGACTTGCACGGCGCCCTGCGGGAACCGGTGCCCACGTGGACAGCGACGCCCCCGGCCTTCGCCGCAGCGGTCGCGGACGTGCTCGCCGCGGCACTGCGCGCAGTCGCGGCGGACCCCACGAGCGAGGCGGCGTGGGCCCGGCTGCTTTTGCTGCCGCGGCTGCTCTTCGCGGTGCCCCCCGCCAGCAGCAGTGACGAGCAGCTCTCGGCCTCTAAGGTGCTTCCGTGCCGCCTCCGTCAGGCCTGGGCCGGCGATTGGACGGCGCTGTGGGCCGCGACAGCGCGACCCGGGGAACTGGTCGAGGACCGTGCGGGCCAGCGGAAACCCGAAGAAGTGGCCCGGCGGGTGCATGAACTCATCGTGCTCGGAGAGGTCGGCCGCGCTGCTGCGGCGGCCGCGGGGCCCGGCCAGCTGGCGCAAGGGCCCGGGGTGGCTCGAGACCTGGCCGCCCTCTTCCCGCCGGCGGCGTCCGCCGACCGCCCGCCGCCGCCGCCGCCCGCAGCGCGGCCCACCGAGCCTTGGGAGGCCGACGCGGCCGAAGAGGCAGCGGGCAGCCTCGGGAAGTACCCGCGCCACTCGGGCCCAGGCCTCTCGGGCGCCCGCTTCGAGCACTGGGCGGCTCTGCGCGGGCACAGCGAGGGGAAGCAGGCGCTCGCGCAGGTGCTCGTCCTCATCCTGGAGGGCCGGGTGCCGGAGCAGGCCGTGCAGGCCATCCTCACCGGGCGGCTGCTGCCGCTGCTGAAGCCGGGAGGCGGCGCGCGGCCGCTGGCTTGCGGTGAGACGCTGCGCCGGATGGCGGCCAAGGCGGCCGCGGCGGCGCACAAGGGAGCCATCGCTGCAGCGGTGGGTCGCTGCCAGTTTGGCGTGGGCCGCAAAAGCGGCATCGAGCTGATGCACCGCATCGTGGCGACCGCGCTGGAGCAGGACTCCGGCGCCGCGGTGCTCTCCTTGGACGTGGCCAACGCGTTCAACGAGCTCTGCCGGGACACTCTGCTGCGGGAGGTCGCTGGCCGCTTGCCGGAGCTCTCGCGGCTGGCGCAGGCGTGGTACGGCAGGGCCACCGCGCACGGGGCCTGCCTTCCTGGGGCCAGGGCGGCGCCGGTCAGGGCGGAGCGCGGGGTGGACCAGGGTTGCCCCCTCTCCCCGGCGTTCTTCGCGCTGGCGGCGGCGACTCTCTACGAGGACCTGGAGGCGGCGGCGCGCCGCCAAGACCCCGGCGCCAGGGTGGTGGCCTACCTCGACGACGTGTACGTCGTTGGCAGCCCGCGCGCACTGGCCGCCGCGCTCCTCGCGGCGCCAGCGCTCCTGGCGGCGCGCGGCCTCCGCCTGAGCGCGCGGAAGACCAAGGTGTGGAACCCTCGAGACTTGCCTCTCCCAGGGCCGCTGGCGAGGGCAGCAGTGCCCGACCTCACGTGCGTGGGAAGCACGCTGCCCTACGTACGCAACGCGGCGGGGGCAGGCCCGGGCGCCGACCCCGCGAGGGCGAGCTTCTCGCCGACGGCCGCCCCGCAGGCGGCCCGAGACCACCTCGACGCCTACCTCGCGGCCCTCCGCCGGCTCCGAGGGCACGGGCTGCGCGCCCAGGACGAGCTCTTCCTGCTCCGCACCTTCGCCAACGGCGCGGCCTTGCACCGCGCGCGAGCGCGCCTCCTGGACGAGGCATGGTGCCAGGCGTACGACGCGGCGGTTCTCGGCCACGTGCACGAGATCCTGCGGCCGCTCACTGGGCACCAGACTCTGCCAGACGACGCGCGCGACCTGGCCCTCTTGCCCTGCACTGGCGGCGGGCTCGGGCTGCAGGGCCTCGCGCGCCGCCGCTTGCCCGCCTTCGTGGGGGCTTGGCAGGCGTGCCTGGCGGGCGTCTGCAGTGAGCTCGGACTCTCCAGCCTCGAGGCTTTCCAGCTCGCCTGCCCGGCTGCGTGGGGGGCGGCCGAGGGGGCGGGCCGCGCTCTCCAGGTGCGCGGCGCGACCTGGCTGTGCGCCGCCGCGGAGCCGCAGGCGAAAGCACAGCGCGCCCTCGCGGCGCCAGAGCAGCACGCGCGCCGGCAGCGGCTCCTTGCCACCAGACCGGGCAGCGCAGCTACGCTCGGCCAGCGGGAAGGGAGCGGGGAGCTGGCTCCAGCCGCCAGCTGCGGAGGACCACGTGCTGGCGGACGCGCACTTCCTCCCAGCCCTCGCGCTGCGCCTCCAGCTGCCGCTGCCAGCGACCGCCAGCGCCACCTGCTGCCGATGCAGGGAGGACGGCACGCGCTGCGGGGCCGACCTGACGGCGGGGCACTGCCTGGGTTGCCACGTCGGCGGCGGCGCGATCCAGCGCCGCGACGGCGTCCGGGATTGGCTCGCCCGCTGGCTCGGCGCCCGCGGCGCGACAGGCGTGGCCACGGAGCCCTTCGTGCCCGCTTGGGACCGCGCGCGCCCTGACGGCTTCGTGGAGGCCGCTCGCCTCGACGTGGCCTTCACAGACCCCACGGTCGGCGTTGCCTACGTCGACGTGGTGGTTACTGACGCCTCTCTCGGCGCGAACGCGCCGGCGGGCCGGGGCCGCGCCGCCCGGGACTGCGCCGCTGCCGCTGCCTGGGAGGAGCGCAAGCACGCGCGCTACCCGGGCCCAGCGCTGACGGCTTTCGCGCTGGAGGCCTTCGGGCGCGCTGGGAAGGAGGCGCAGGCGCTCTTGCGCACCTGGGCGCGCGGAGACGCGGAGGCGCTCGCGGCGGCGCGCCAGAGCCTCGCGGCGACCCTTCAGCGGGGCAGCGCCGAGGCGCTCCGCTCCGCTTGCTTCGCTGCACGCGGGGCGGTGCGCCGCGGGGCGGGCGGCGGCGAGCCGGCGGCGCGCCGCCCGCGCGCTAGCTAGGCGTGCGCCCGCCGGCCTGCGGCGCCGGCGCGGAGCACGGCGAGGACCCGCTAGGCGGGCCAGGCGGCGGCGGCGCGGGCGGCGCGGGCGGCGCTGGCGCCGGCGGCCGCCGGGGACGCTGCGCGGGGCGGCGACGCTGCCGGCGGAGGAGGGCGCCGGGCGCTTGCGGGAGCTGGCCGGGCTGCTGCGGCGGGGGGCCGGGCGGCGGCGCCGGCGCTGGGCGGCGGCGACTGACTGCGCGCAGGCAGGCGCCGAACTGCCGCCCGAGCTGGAGGAGCTGGAGGAGCAGGGCGGCTATCCGGCCGGGGGCCAAGCCTCCCAGACCTTCTGGGCGGTCTGGCACCCGGCCGGGAGGTGTCGAGGCGGTGCCCAACCTCTCCGCCGCGTTCGCGGCCACGCACAGTGGGGGCGGGGCGGGCGGCGGCCTGCGGGAAAGGGCCCGCGCCGCGCGCCGAGCGCCCCGGAGATCCCCCCAGACTCGGGGTCTCCGGGGCCCCGCTGCAGGGGGAGGAGGAGGAGGAGGAGGAGGAGGAGGAGGAGGAGGAGGAGGAGGAGGAGGGGAGGAGGTGAGGGGGGAGGAAGGGGGAGGAGGAGAAAGGAGGAGGAGGAGGAGGAGGAGGAGGACCAGGAGGAGGAGGAGGAGGGAATGAGGTGGAGGAGGAGGAGGAGGTGGAGGGGAGGAGGAGAGAGGAGGAGGAGGAGGAGGAGGAGGAGGAGGAGCGAACGCGGAGTGCTGTCCTCTTGGGCTCGACCCGCCCGGGCTCGACCCCGCCCGGGCTGGACCCACGGCCGCAGGCCCGTCGTGGGTGCGCCACCGTCCTGGTCTGCTACTCTGCTGGCTTGCGGGGCCCTGAGAGGAGGGAGGCGGAGGAGGAGGAGGAGGAGGAGGAGGAGGAGGAGGAGGAGGAGGAGGAGGAGGAGAAGCAGGAGCAGGACCAGGAGCAGGATGAGGAGGAGAAGCATGAGCAGGAGGAGGAGGCGGAGGAGGAGGATGATGAGGAGGAGGAGGAGGCGGACAAGGATGAGGAGGAGGAGAAGGACTGAGATGACGGGGGCGGCAGGAGGCCTGGTGGGTCTTCGGACCCGGCTGGGCTCGCGCTGGGATCCACCCGCACGGACGTAGCTCGCACGGAGTTCGTCTCGAACGCAGCTGGGCCCGCACGGAGCTCGGCTCGGACGGAGCCCCGCTCGCACGGACGGCCTCCAGAGCACTCCCCGCGAGGCCGGGAGGCTCCCGGAGTTCCCGACTTTGCGCGACCAGCTGGGTGCAACTTGGGTTGGGGGGGAGGGGGAGGGGGATGGAGGAGGAGGAGGAGGAGGAGGAGGAGGAGGAGGAGGAGGAGGAGGTAGGAGGAGGAAGGAGGCGGGAGGAGGAGGAGGAGGAGAGGAGGAGTGGAGGAGTAGGATGAGGAGGAGGAGGAGGAGGAGGAGGAGGAGGAGGAGGAGGAGGAGGAGGAGGAGGAGGAGGAGGAGCAGGCGGAGGAGGAGGAGGAGGAGGAGGAGGAGGCGGAGGAGGAGGAAGAGGAGGAGGAGGAGGAGGAGGAGGAGCGGGGAGGGAGGAGGAGGAGGAGGAGGGGGATGGGATAGGAAGAAAAAGGGGGGAGGAGGAAGGAGGAGGAGGAGGAGGAGGAGGAGGGAGGAGGAGGAGGAGTAGGAGGAGGAGGAGGAGGAGTGAGGAGGAGGAGGAGGAGGAGGAGGAGAGGGGATGCGGAGGAGGAGGAGGAGGTGGCGGAGGCGGAGGAGGAGGAGGGGAGAGGAGGAGAAGGAGAAAAGGATCAGGAGGAGGAGGAGCCAGGGAGCAGGTGGAGGAGGAAGAGGACGGAGAAGGATGGACGAGATCAGGAGGAGGGAGGAGGAGCAGGAGGAGGAGGAAAAAGGATGGAGGAGGAAGGAGGGGGAGGAAAAGGGGAAGTGGAAGAAGAGGAGGAGGAGAAGGAGGTGAGGAGGAGGAACAGGGAGGAGGAGGAGGGGAGGAGGTGGTGCGAGGAGGAGGAGGAGGAGGAGGAGAGGAGGAGGGGGATGGGGAGTAGAAGGGGGAGGGGAGGGGTGAGAGGAGAGAAGGAGGAGAGGAGGAGGAGGAGGAGGGGAGGAGGTGGAGGAGGAAACGGGAGGAGGAGGAGGAGGAAAGGAGGAGGAGAGGAGGAGGTGAGGAGGAGGAGGATGGAGGAGGAGAAAAAGAGGGGATCAGGAGGAGGAGGAGCAGGAGGAGGAGGAAAGAGGAGGAGGAGGAGGTGGAGGAGGAGGAAGAGGAGGAGGAGGAGGAGGAGGAGGAGGAGGAGGAGGAGGAGGAGGAGGAGGGAGAGGAAAAAGAGGACGTGGAGGAAGAGGAGGAGGAGGAGGAGGAGGAGGAGGAGGAGGAAGAAGAGGAGGAGGAGGAGGACGAAAGGGGGGATGGAACGGTGGGGCTTGGAAAGCTGCTCCGTGCATCTGGTTTCGGCCCCGCAGCCGAGCGCTTTCCTCTATACACGTTGGTGCCTCCGGCGCCAGGGGGCGCCGGAATGACCAGCTACATGCAGCTGATTCGCTCACCCTCGCGTTGGCATCCCCCCTTTCGCCCACCCCGGGCGGCGGAGGGGGACAAAGAAAGGGGACGGCGAATGATGTTGGTAAGAACCAGACGAAGAGGGAGGATGAGCTGCTGCTGCTGCTGCTTATGCGATGCTGATGCTGGTGATGATGAAGATGCTGCTAATGATTCTGATGATGATGATGCTGGTTGTGGTGATGATGGGGCTAATGCTGGTGCTGCTGGTGATGATGATGATAGGAATGATGCTGATGATGCTGCTGGCGACGCCGCCGACGGTGACGACGACGATGATGATGCTGCTGATGATCATGATGATGATGATGATGATGATGATGATGATGATGATGATGATCATGATGACGATCACGATGAAGCTGATGATGGTGATGACGATACGATGCCGATGGCGACGATTATGATGCTTCTGCTGCTGCTGATAATGAAGATGCTGCTGATGATGCTGCTGATGATTGTGAGGACGATGATGGTGGCAATGCTGATGATGCTGATCATGATGCCGATGGTGATGATGATGACGATAATGATGGTGATGCTGCTGCTGCTGATGATGATGCTGATGATGGTGGAAGTGATGCGGATGATGATGCTTGTGGCGGCAGTGGACATGATGATGACGATGATGCTGATGATGATGGTGATGATGATGGTGATGGTTCTGAAGATGCTGATGCTGCTGCATATGATGATGATGATGATGATGATGATGATGATGATGATGATGATGATGATGCTGGCGGTGGTAGTGATGATTATGGCGGTGGTGGTTGTGATGTTCAGGATGTTGTTGTTTATGATGCTGGTGATGCTGACGATGTCGACGATGCTGCTGCTGATTATGATGATGATGCTGATTATGAGCATGATGATGATGCTTCTGATGATGATGGTGGCGATGACGATGCTGTCTCTGCTGCTGAAGATGATGTTCTCGGTGATGATGATGATGATGATGATGATGATGATGATGATGATGATGATGATAATGCTGATGATGCTGATGACGATGATGGTGGTGGTGATGGTGGCGATACTGCATCTGATGCTGATGATATTGATGATGCTGATGATGGTATTGGTGATCTTGGTGATGGTAATGGTGATACCGATGCTGATTCTGCTGCTGATGATGACGATGCTGATGACGACGATGATGCTGATTGTGATCGTGTTACGGTCGCTGCTGATATAGATGATCATGGCATGGGCGGTCGTGGTGACGACAATGCTGGTGATATGGTGATAGCAGTGGTGAATGTGAGTATGGTTATGAAGAAAATACTGACGATGCTGCTGTCGCTGAGGAGGAGGAGGAGGAGCAACGGGGGCGAGGAGGACGAGGAGGAGGACGGGGCCGAGGAGGAGAAGCAGGAGGAGTAGCAGTATTAGTAGCAGTGGTGGTGGTGGTTGTGGTGTTGGTAGTAGTCGTAGTGGAAAGGGTAGCCGTAGAAGGAGTAGTAGTAGTAGTAGTAGTAGTAGTAGTAGTAGTAGTAGTAGTAGTAGT
>CAUYUJ010019600.1:44319-46819 GCA_963575745.1 Prorocentrum cordatum
ACGACTACTACTACTACTACTACTACTACTACTACTACTACTACTACTACTACTACTACTACTAGTACTAGTACTAGTACTAGTACTAGTACTAGTAGTGGTAGGAGGCGGAGGAGGAGGATGATGATGAGGAGGAGGAGGATGAGGCGCAGGATGAGGAGGCGGAGGAGGAGGAGGAGGGCAGGTAGGAGGAGGAAGAGCAGGAGGAGGAAGAGGAGGAGGAGGAGGAGGAGGAGGGGAGGGAGGAGGCGGAGAAGGGTGATGATGATGATGATGAGGAGGAGGAGGAGGAAGAAGAGGAAGAGGAGGAGGAGGAGGATGGGGACTGCGAAGGAAGAGGAGGAGGAGGCGGAGGAGGAGGAGGAGGAGCAGGTGGAGGAGGAGGAGAAACTGGGAATGAGGAAGGAGGGGAGAAGGATGACAAGGAGGATGAGGCGGAAGGGTGAGGTACAGGGACGCGGACGGCGAGAACCAGAAGGAGGGGGACAGGGGAGGAACAAATATGAGGGGGGAGGGGGAGGAGGAACGAGGAGGAAAGAGGCTGATGAGGAGGTGGAGGAAGATGAGGAGGCATTTCTCTTGCCAGGGCACACGCCGAAAGATGGAGACCCCAGACCGCGCGAATGCTGCGCATGGTGCCCCTGGCTCAAGAGCGAAGAAGCAGGGGCGGAGCCCTCCGGCGGCTGGAGCCTAGCGCGAGAGCTCGTATCTGCCGCTTGCTGTCCTGGCTCCCTCGCGCCCTGGGCCGCCCCCGCCCCCGCCCGCATGAGCGGGCGGGGGAGGAGAGAAGAGATGGACGCGGGGAGGGGAGGGGAGTGGAGGAGAGGAGGGGAGTGGAGTGGAGGTGCCCAGGGTTGGAGGGCTTCTGTGCTTTCAGGCGTCTAGCTTGCCAGGTAGGCCACGCGCGCACCCCGACAGGGCGTAGGGAGGGAGGGGCGGCACAGGACCCAGGCCGCGCGTCCACGTTGGCCTGGCGGGCTGGCCCCACGGGCGGCTGCCGCGACCACGCGGCGCACGTGGGCGAGGGGGGAGGAGGGCAGGGGACTGTGGCGGCCGTGCCGAGGCCAAGGGCAAATGGAGCCTGCCGAAGCCGCGCTTGCCCCACAAGGCGCCCAGGCAGCTGCTCACCCGGAGGTTCGACCGCCTCGAGACAGCTACGCGGGCGACCCCTCGGGCGGAGGAGGGAAGGGGGGACGAGCGGGGGCATGAGAAGGCGAAGAAGGGTGAGGAGGAGGAGGAGGAAGGAAAGGAGGAGGAGGAGGAGGGTACTGATAATGGTAGTGCTGCTGCTCATGATGATGAGGAGGAGGATGAATACGATGATGATGATCAGGATTTGCTGATGCGAATGATGATGGTGACGACGATGATAATGCTGCTGCTGCTGAGGATGATGATGATGGTGATGCTGATCGTGTCGATGATGATGGTGATGATGTTGATTGTGTTCATGGTGATAATGATGATGATAAGTATGATGATGGTGTTGATGATGCTCATAGTGCTGCTGATGATGATGCTTGTGATGATGCTGATGATGACGCTGATGATTATGATGCTGATGATGCTGCTGATCGTGATTATGCTGACGACAATGACGATGCTGATGATGATGATGATGACGATGATGACGACGGTGACGATGCGTATGGTGGTAGTGATGGTGTTTATGCTGATGGTGACGGCGATACAACATTGAGATTGATGGTGATGGTGATGATGTTGGTGATAATGCTGGTACTGATGATGATGATGCTGCTGATGATGATGATGATGATGATGATGCTGATGATGATGATATGATGATGATGATGATGATGATGGTGCTGAATATGATGATGATGATGATGATAATGATGCTGCTGATGATGATGATGATGGTGATTACGATGCTGATGATGTTGCTGGTTTGCATGGTGATAGTGGTGATGATGACGTTGATGTTTGCGTTGATGGTGGCGATGATGCCAACGTTGATGAGTATAATGTTGATTATGCTGCTGGTGATGATGATGGTGCTTGGTAGTGTGATGAGAATGATGATGCCGTTGCTAATGCTGATGCTGATGCTGATGCTGCTGCTGATGATACTGCTGATGATGCTGCTGATGATAATGCTGATGATGCCGATTATGATGATGGTGATTGATGATGGTGATTCATGATTACCCTGATGCGGATCCTGCTTGTGGCGATGGTGATAGTGATGATGGTGATAGTGATGCTGACGTTGATGTTGACGGCGATGATTGTGATGATGATTGTGGGGGGTGGCGGTGACGATGACGATGGCAATGAGGATGCTGATTATGATGATGACGACGATGCTGCTGCCGCTCATGATGATGGTGATGATGATGATGATGATGACATTGATAATGACGATGATGATGATGATGATGATGATGATGATGATGATGATGATGATGATGATGATGCTGATTATGATGCTGATGATGATGGCCATGCTGCTGCTGATGATGATGATGCTGGTGATGCT
>CAUYUJ010019600.1:49319-73202 GCA_963575745.1 Prorocentrum cordatum
CTACACCAATCTCTGGAAGTCGATGCTGTTTCCCCGCTTCCTGCAGGAGCAGGACAAGCACGGTCACGAGATGCACTACAGCCCTTTCAACGGGTTAGTCCAACCTGGGAAATTGGCCGTGGACAGCGGCTTTTGGGACGCGTACCACACGGTGTACCCCCTGAATTCCGTCGTCTTCCCAGAGAACCTCGGGCACCTCATGGATGCCTGGGTCAACGCGTACAACGAAAACGGATGGATTCCACAGTGGGCCTCGCCTGGCAATCGCGACTCCATGGTGGGCACCATGAGCGACGTGTCTGTGGCTGACGCCATCGTGAAGAGCGAGGCGGGCGGCTTCTCCTTCGACCTGCAGACGGCCTACGAGGCCATCCGGAAGGACGCGACCGAGCCCCCCATGGACTGGGACAAGCGGGGAGGCCGCCCAGGGCTCGCGGAGTACAATGAGTCGAGCTTCGTGGTCGAGGGAGCCACGGTGTCCAGGAGAACTGTCAGCCAAGGCGTGCCGACCAGCCGCCAGGCGCTGATGGGAGCCAGGAGCCGGCCGGGTGCTGCAAGTTGTGCCCCTGGCCCCAGGTGCCTCCAGAGTTCTTCAGGGTGGAGGAGGAGGAGGAGGAGGAGGAGGAGGAGGAGGAGGAGGAGGAGGAGGAGGAGGAGGAGGAGGAGGAGGAGGAGACGTCGTCCAGAGCACCCCTCACGAGGCCCAGAGGGCTCCCGGCGGCCGCGGGTGGGGGGTCAGACTGCCTCCGGGGCGCGGGCCCTCGACCTCTGGACCGGTTCCCCTGGGCTGGTGTTTCATCCCGCAAAGTTGTTCGTCGGTCCCGAGGCCTGCTAAGGGCCCCGAGAGGCCGCAAACGGCGAAAACCTCCCGTGCTGTTTTTGTTCGCGACGCGAGCATGTCTTGGGCCAGCAGCACCCGCAGGAGCTCGGAGTCCAAGTACGTCCACGACGGCATGTTGCTCAAGGTGAGCTCTCCGGACTACCCTGGCGTCCAGCTCGCCGAGCGCACTGGCGCGGGCGCGCTGTCTGGGGGGAACATCGAGTCGGTGGCGAGGAGCCTCAACAATGCCGTGGCCGATGCGGCCGTCGCGCGCGCCGCCAAGGCTCAAAGAGTGACAACAGCTGCACAAACATACACTTTCGGAGGGCCGCGCGCATTTTTCGGATCAGGGCCACCCCTGGCGCCCTCATGCGCGCCAGGAGGGAGTCCAGCGCCGATCCGAGAAAATCTGCGTGGGCCTCCGAACATTCATATGTGTATGTCTGTCTTTCTTTTCTTGAAAGGCGCTGGGTCACGCGTCGGAGGCAAAGGCCTTGTCAGAGCGATCTAAGCTCGCGAGCCGCATCCTGTTCGACAAGAGGTCGAAGTTCTTCCAGCCGAAAGACGGGCAAGGTGAGTTTCTCCCAGGCTTCGACCCGCTGGCCTGGCGCAACGGCTTCACAGAAGGCAGCGCGTACCACTACCGGTTCTACCTGCCACACGACGTGGAGCTGCTTCAGGAACTCCACGACGGAGACTTGTGCAGCGCCATTAAGGTGGTCCTCCTCCTCCTCCGCTTTTCCTCCTCCTCCTCCACTTTTCCTCCTCCCCCTCTCTTCATCCTCCCCCTCCTCCTCCTCCTCCTCCTCCACTTTTCCTCCTCCTCCTCCCCCTCTCTTCCTCCTCCCCCTCTCTTCATCCTCCCCCTCCTCCTCCACTTTTCCTCCTCCTCCTCCTTCTTCTCCTCCGCTTTTTTCTCCGCTTGATCTCTCATCCTCCCCTTTCTTTCGGCGCCCCCTCCCAACTCTCCGACCTTGCCGCCGCAGCTCCCCTCGCCCGCCCATGGCTACCCCCCCCCCCCCCGCCACCTCTTCCCCCCCCCCCCCCCACCCCACACTTCTCCTTCCCTCTCGCCCTTCCTCCTCCTCCTCCTCCTCCGCCTCCTCCTCCCTAATTGCCCTCGCCGGCCTCCTCCGCCTCGACCGCCTCTGGCGACGACAGGCGGACCTGGAGCACACCGACCCGCCCCCGTACCGCGTGGGCGGCTATGGGTATTCCATACACGAGATGCGGGAGCACGAGGCCGTGCAGAAGGACAGCCCACTCCTCCCTGCCCCCCCCTCCCGGCCTCCCTCCCCTTCTCCCGGTCTCCCTCTCCTCCCCCGCCCCCCCCCTTCCCCCGCCTGCCTGCCTCCCAGCTGCGCCTCCTCTTGCGCTTCCGTCCGTAGGATTTCGGCATGTACAACCACTGCAACCAGCCAGCGCACGAAGTCCTGTGGGTCGCGAAGAAGGCGGGCTGCGATGAGCTGGCGGACAAGTACCTGCGGCGCGTCATGGACAAGCTCTACACGACAGAGGCCAGGGACTGGCGCTCCGCCCCATCAGCCCAGATCCCCCTCCGCTGCCCCCTCCCCTCTTCAAGGGTTAAGTCGGGCCTGTCCTCCGACAGAGGGATTTTGGACGAAAAATAATTATCCTGGCGAAGGACCCAAACATGAAGCTCCTTATGGGGCAACGAAGCGCTGCACTCGGTGGGGGGAACGCTGCACTGAGTGGGTGGTGTGCCAAATTGGGCTTCCGGGATGCATGTGGACGGTCCCACTGGGCGCTTCGGTGGAGTTTCCTATGGTGCCACGAAACGCTTTAATGGGTGTGTGAAAATGCCACATTGGGTTCAGGGGACGCATGCGGACGGTGGCATTGGGGCCTTCGGTGGAGCTCCCTATGGGGCCACGAAGCGCTGTACTGGGTGGAAGGAAATGCCAAATTAAGTTTCCGGGACGCACGCGGACGGTCCCACTGGGCGCTTCGGTGGAGCTCCCTTATGGAGCCACGAAGCGCTTTACTGGGCGGGTGAAAATGCCACATTGGGCTTCCGGGACGCATGCGGACGGTCCCGCTGGGCGCTTCAGTGGAGTTTCCTATGGGGCCACGCAGCGCTGTAATGGGTGTGTGTTAATGCCATACTGGGTGTTTCGGAGCGCTTGCGGACAGTCCCACTGGGGCCGTCGGTGGGGCTCCCTCTGGGGCCACGAAACGCTGTCTTGGGTGGGTAAAAATGACACATGGTGTTTTCGGGACGCATGCGGACGGCGGCACTGGGGCCTTCGGTGGAGCTCCCTATGGGGCCACGAGACGCTGTACTGAGTGGGCGAAAATGCCAAATTAGGTGTTTCGGGACGCATGCGGATGGTCCCACTGGTGGTTTCGGTGGAGCTTCCCTTGGGGCCACGAAGCGCCGTAATGGGTATCGGGACGCATACGGGCGGCAGCACTGGGACCTTCGGTGGGGCTCCCTATGGAGCCACGAAACATTGTACTGTGTGGGTGAAACGCAGGGAGGAGGGGGAGGAGGGCCACGAAACGCTGTACTGGGTGTGTGGGACGCATACGGGCGGCAGCACTGGGACCTTCGGTGGGGCTCGCTATGGGGCCACGAAGCGATCTACTGTGTGGGTGAAACGCAAGGAGCAGGGGGAGGAGGGCCACGAAACGCTGTACTGGGTGGGGAGGGACGCATACGGGCGGCAGCACTGGGACCTTCGGTGGGGCTCCCTATGGGGCCAAGGAGCGCTGTACTGGGTGGGCGGGACGCATGCGTCTGGCAGCGCTGGGACCTTCGGCGGGCGCCTTATGGGGCCACGAAGCGTTGTACTTGGTGGGCAAAACGCAGGGAGGAAGGGGAGGAGGGCCACGAAACGCTGTAGTGGGTGTGCGGGCCGCATGCGGTCGGCAGCACTGGGACCTTCGGTGGGGCTCGCTATGGGGCCACGAAACACTGGGCTGGGTGGGTGAAACGCAGGGAGCAGGGGGAGGAGGGCCACGAAACGCTGTAGTGGGTGTGCGGGACGCATGCGGCCGGCAGCACTGGGACCTTCGGTGGGGCTCGCTATGGGGCCACGAAACATTATGCTGGGTGGGTGAAACGCAGTGAGGAGGGGGAGGAGGGAGAAGGAGGGAGGAGGGGAGGAGGAGGAGGAGGGAGGACGCAGGGCGCTGTCTCTTCAAAACGAGGACCCAAAACCACAGTATGGCTGGGGGAAAATAGCACAAACATGCCCCCGAGTGGTCAAAACATGCGAAGGAAATAATCCCAATATTTTTTCATTATTTCAGGATGTTCCCCCTGTAGAGAGATCCCCCTCCGCTGCCCCCTCCCCTCCTCAAGGGTTAAGTCGGGCCTGTCCTCCTACACGGGGATTGTGGACGAAACGTTGAAAAATAGTACAAGCATGCCCCCGAGTGGTCAAAACATGCTAAGACAATGGTCCCCTATGTTGAAATCATTTTTTGATGTTCCCCCTGTAGAGGGACACGCCCGACTTTACCCAAGGGGGCGGCCACGGGGAGGGGGGCCCTCGAGCCCCTGGAGGGGCCCAGAGGTCCCAGGAGGTTCCTGGAAGCCTCCAGAACCTTCCAGAGGACCAGCGACGTGCCAACTCTCGGCACGAACGAAATGGGCACGGAAAGAATGGGTACGATGCCCAACAGAAGTTCCTGTTCATTTCGAACAGGACTTGCAGTCCGCGCCGCCGCGGCCTGTGTCCATTGGAGGCAGAAGGCCGCCTGCCCGACAGCGGCCGCTGTTGGTTTGGGACAACATTTGTTGTTGGGCATTGTACCCATTCTTTCCGTGCCCATTTCGGGCGTCCGAAAACTCGCCTCACAGATACTCTGGGAGGATGTGGGAGGAACGGAGGAGGGAGGAGGGAGGGAGGAGGGAGGGAGGAGGGAGGGATGAGGGAGGGAGGGAAGGGAGGGACGGGGGGAGGGAAGGAGCGAGAGAGGCAGGGAGGGAGTGAGGAGGAACGATGCTGGTGATGCTGGCGAAGAAGAGGAGGAAGGAAACGGGGGGTGGGTCAGTTGAAGGATTGGAAGAATGGTCGTTGCGAGTGTCCCCTCAAAAGGGCTGGTGCGGAGACGAGGACAACGGCGAGATGGCCTCGTGGTGCTCAGGGAAACCGAACCCGCAGAGATGGTCAACTATCTACCTTCTCCACCCTTGTCCTCGTGCTCTCGCAGAGCAGAGAACGACGTGCTCCGCATAGCCTCTAAGAGCAAGGTCGGTGGGCGAGGCTGTGCCCTCCTCTCCTTGGAGGCTACGGCCTGCACCACCTGGTGTTAGGCAGGCCCGGGCAGCGGTCTGCAGCGTGGGCAGCGGTCTGCAGCGGTGTGCCCTTGAGGTGAAACGCGGCAGTAGCATACACTGTTGCAGGTCCGAGTGAATTTGTACGGGGTCCAGTGCCGATCCAAGAAATCTACGGAAACCTCTGACAGTTTATATGTGTGCTTGTTGTTGTTCTGGTTTGCATTACTTGGGCCATGATCCTTGTCCACGTGCGCAACGCAACGGTAGGAACCTTGTCTACAGACTCTTTCCTCCCACACGCCAGTTGCTGGTTTTGCCGCCGCGCAGCTGGCTAAAATGGTATCTGGGCGACTCCATCTGAGTACCATTCCTGCCCGTCATCCCCTATCCTCCTCCTCCTCCTCCTCCTCCTCCTTCTTTTCTTTCCTCTGCTTCGGAGGCTCCCAGTGTACGCCCCCGTTTTGCCCAGTGATTGCCCTGACCGTGAGTATCAACCGCGCTGGGCGCTTGAGACCCCCGTGCTCTCTAGGGTTGTGAAGCCAGGAAGCTGGGCCGACCCATGGGGTCAAAGAGCCCCAATGCCATGCATATCTCGAGTTCCTCCCCTTCTTCCCCGTCGCCTCCCTCCGCCTCTCCTCCCTCCTCCTCCTCCTTCCTCATTATCAATTTCTTCTCCCTCGTCTCCCCTCTCTCCTCTTCTCCCCTCCTCCCACTCCACCTCCTGCTCATCTTTCTCCTCCTCTTCTGGTGGCCCCCCCCAGGTCAGATAGGTCCCACAGGTCCCGCTGGCCCTTCATTCCCACAGGTCTCGCAGGTCAAAGAGGACCCACAGGTCCTACAGGTCCCACGAACGTCGCATGCCTCACGGGTCCCACAGGCCTGCAGAAGCCCCCTAGGTCGCACAGGTCCCGCACGTCTCGCAGGTCCCACAGGTCCACAGTTCCTACCTGCCCCACAGGTCCCACAGGCCTCACAGGTCTGCCACAGAAATTCCACTGAAATTTTACAGGTTCCACAGGCCCCACAGATCACACAAGTTCCACAGTTCCCACCTGCCCCAAAGGTCCCAGAGGTTACCTTTGCTGGTATTAGGGTGCTTTGTTGGGGGTGATGGAGTTCCAGGTCCGCTGCTATGACACGCCGCGTCCGCGGACGGGGACAACTCAGCGCAATGGGAAGGAACGGGAGGGAGGGATAGGATGTCAGATGTGGCGCGAGCTCACCTAGCTTGCCTCTCTCCTCTCCTCTCCTTCCTCCCCTCCCCTCTCCTCTTCCTCTCTCCTCTTCTCCTCTCCTCTCCTCTCCTCTCCTCTCCTCTCCTCTCCTCCCTCTCCTCTCCTCTCCTCTCCTCTCCTCTCTCTCTCCTCTCTCTCCTCTCCTCTCCTCTCTCCTCCACTTCCTCGTTCATCGCCTCCTCTCTCCCTACCTCTCCTCTCTCTTCCTCACACTCCTCGTTCATCTCCTCCACCTCCTCCGCCTCCTCCCTTCCCTCCTCCCCCTCCCCCTCCTCCTCCTCCTCTCCTCCTCCTCCTCCTCCTCCTCCTCCTCCCCCTCTTTCCTCCTCCTCCTACTCCCTCCCTCCCTCCCTCCCTCCCCTCCCTCCCTCCCTCCTCCTCCTCCTCATCTTCCTCCTCATCCTCTTTCTCTTCTTCTTTCTTCTCCTCCTCCTCCTCCTCTTCATCCTCATCCTCATCCTCATCCTCATCCTCATTCTCCCCTCCTCTCCACGGTTGTCTCCTCTCCCTCGTCTCGTTCCCCTCCCCCCCCTCGCCTCTCCTCCGCACCCCCCCTGGCGAAGTCCCGCCCGCTCCCCGCGGCCTCAGCCTGCCCCGACACACAGACATCCGACGCCGTCGTTGCTTTCCTCTTCTCCTGCTTCTTTTTGTCCTTCCTTTGTATACAGAGCGTGACCCCCCCGAGATCTGGACCCCTTCACCCGGACGGGCCCATCACCCCGAATCGTTTGTTCCTTGTGCGGCCCCGGGGCCTGGGGAGGGCCGACAACAACAACAACACGAAGCCGTGCATCCATGAAGGACGCGTGGGCAGAAACAGCAACTACAAAGTTGCCGCGGCCGCAGCGGGCGCTTCTAGGGGGGAGGAGGTGGAGGAGGCAACATGCTTCAGATGCTCAGGTGACCGAGGTTGTAGACGGATTGCGCCCATTGCTGCCTGGGTCTCCCTCTGCTGGGAAGGCCGACGGGGGCCGAAAATTGCTCAAACCCTCCCGTCGTGATCTTCTCAGCGGCGCTTCGGTCATAACTCGGGTCTCCGTCGGCCGTTTCGGGGCGGTCCAGCCCCCTCCGGAGCGCTCTCCTGCGAGGCGCAGCCGCCGGGAGGCATCCCGAGGCTGGAAGGCCGCCGAAAACCGAAGGGAACGCCTGGAAACCTCGAGCCTCGAAGGTTCGTCCCGCCCCCCCCCGAGCCCGCCCTGAGAGGTACGTGCTGTCGGCCCTCGGCATCTACTCGCTGGAGGGCGCCAAGGACGAGATGGTCCTCGGGAGCCCGGCCGTCGTCCGCGCCTCCGTGCGCCTGCCGGGGGACCGCGGCAACCTCACGGCCCTCCCCCCAATCTTCCCCCCTCCTCCTCCTCCTCCTTCTCCTCCTCCTCCTCCTACTCCTCCTACTCCTCCTAAACGTCATCGGCATCATCATCATCATCATCATCATCATCATCATCATCATCATCATCATCATCATCATCATCATCATCATCATCATCATCATCATCATCATCATCATCATCATCATCATCATCATCTCATCATCATCACCATCATCATCATCATCATCATCATCATCATCATCAGCATCAGCATCAGCATCAGCATCAGCATCAGCATCAGCATCATCATCAGCATCACCCTCATCAGCATCATCAGCATCATCATCGCCACAATCACCATCACCATGATCATCATCACCATCATCACCATCATCATAATCATCATCATCACCATCACCATCACCATCATCACAATCGCAACCATCATCGTCACCGTTATGATCGTCAGCCTCGGAAGCACTCACAACATCATACTCATCATCATGACCATCGTCATCATCACCATCATCATCATCAACATCACTATCATCATGATTACCATTATCGTCACTAACATCGTCATCGTTATCATCGTCCGCCCGGGCACCATCACAATCATTTTATTCATTGTTACCATCAGCAGCAGCAACATCATCACCATCATCATCATCATCGTCATCATCATCACCATCATCAGCATCACCAGCATCATCATCATCACCATCATCAGCATCACCAGCATCATCATCATCATCAGCATCCTCATCATCATCATCACCATGACCATGATCATTATCACCATCATCACCGTCGCCATCACCATCGCCACCATCATCGTCATCGTTATCATTGTCAGCCCCGCCCCTGCGAGGGCCGCTGTTCTGGATCCGACTCCTTCCCCATCGTTCTCGCCCCCCTTCCCGGCCTTTTTGTTCCTTCACCGCCTTCCAATGGCCCTCCTGCCTCTCCCGCTTCTCCTCCTGCTGCTGCTGCTCCTCCCTCCTCCTTCTCTTCCTGCTGCTCACCCACCGCTTCCTCCTCCAGTGTGCACAGCAGCTCCCTGCTCCGAAACGCACCACACGACGGGGTCAAGTGGGGGACCCTGGTCCGCTCTGACGCCTGTCGGCGGATCGAGGACATCGGGGCGGGGGGAGGGGGCTGGGCGGGAGGGGTGCCGAGGAGGCCAGACGCGACGCGAGCGCGCCCAGCCTGCCCCCGTGCCAACCTTCCCCCCCCCATGTCCGCCTCGCCCCCTCCCGCGCTCCCGCGCTCCTCCCCCCCCCTCCTTCGGGAGCGGAAAAGAGGGGGGTGATGACTAGGGGGGGGGTAGATATCATGGCGCGGGCCATGATTTTTCCCCAGATTTCTGGGCGCCTCTTCTTGTTTTATTACGTCCCTGGCCCCCCCGCTGGGCCGCGCACATGCCGCCGGGCATGATTTGCACCCCCCCCTTCTTGGACACCCCCCTCTTGGCCGCTCCCGACTCCTCCCGCGGTCGTGGCCGAGAACCAGGGGAGGCAGCACGTCTACGTCCAGTCCGTCACCTGGACCCCCGCGGGCGGCTCCCCGGAGGCCGTGGTCGGCAACGTCATCAAGTACAGCGCCCTCATGAGCGGCGGGGAGCTGCGCTTCACCATGGGCGGCTCCCCCCGCGCCGGCGCGGTGTCCCGGCACCTGCGGGCGGGGGCCATGCCGCGGCCGGGCGCGTGAGGCCCTGGCCAGCGGGCCGCTGCCGCCCCTCGCCCGGGTCCTTGCCTTAAGTTTCGGGCATGCGCCTCTACAGGAGGAAGGTTTGAACACAGTCAAAAGATAGTTTTTGTGTTTTTTGTTTTTTGTTGTTGTTGTGTTTGTTTATTTGGTTTGTTTTTGTACATATATATATAGATATATGTTTGAATGTGTACATATGCATATATTTTTGTTTTTCGTCCAAAACCGCCTGTAGGGGGACATGCCCGATCTAATCCTTGTCGCCTCGGGACCTCCCGAAGCTGCACCCTTTGTTCCCGGGCGGCTGGCGGCGGCCGCCGCCCTCGCTCGGCCGGCAGTCCGGCCAGCACCGCCCCCTCGCGCGGGCGCGGCAAGAGGAGGCCGCACCTGCCACCCGCTCTCCCGCGGCGCTCCTCCCTCCCCCCAGCCTCCTCCTCCTCCTCCTCCTCCTCCTCCTCCTCCTCCTCCTCCTCCTCCTCCTCCTCCCCCGGCGCGAAGCCGCTTCGTCCGCGGGCCGCTTCGCAGGCGGACCGCTTCCGCCGGCGGCGGGCCGCTCCGCGGGCGGCGGGCCGCTCCGCCGGCGGCGGGCCGCTGCGGCTGGCGGCGGGCCGCTTCGGCTGGCGGCGGGCCGCTCCGCTGGCGCGGGCTGCTTCCCCGGCGGCCCGCTGTGCCGTCTGGCTTTGGGCCCACCAGCCCTCTCTGAATGCATCAGCGCGCTCGCTGTCTTGTCGTGTTTTAACATCATGACGTCCTGAGTCAGTTCTCTGAGAGAACGTTTCGACACGAGCAGCAAGACAGCGAGCGCGTGGATGAATTCGAAGATGGACGAGCGCGTTCCACTACTCGCAGAGTGCCTACTCGCAAACGTCAGAAGTATCCCAGTGCGACCCTACCTAGGAGTTGGAACCCCTGGGAAAGCAGCATCAGTAGTAACAGTAACGCTAAGCTAAAGCTAAGCTAAAGCTAAGCTAAAGCTAAGCCACAGCTAAGCTAAAGCTAAGCTAAAGCTAAGCTAAATCTAAGCTAAAGCTAAGCTAAAGCTAAGCTGCAGCTAAGCTAAAGCTAAGCTAAAGCTAAGCTAAAGCTGAGCTAAAGCTGAGCTAAAGCTAAGCTAAAGCTAAGCTAAACGCTAAGCGACAAGCTAAGCGACAAGCTAAGCGAAACGCTAAGCGAAACGCTAAGCGAAACGCTAAGATAAAGCTAAGCTACAGCTAAGCTAAAGCTAAGCTAAAGCTAAGCTAAAGCTAAAGCTAAAGCTCCCAGGGGACTGGGGGGAACCGCTCCCAGGGGACTGGGGGAACCGCCCGGGGCGCTTTCCACTGCCCAGCCCCTTTAAGCTAAGAGAGTAAGAACCCTTCTAGGCAGAGCCTAGGTAGGGAAAAATACACGTCCGCTTCGATGTGATTTCTCGCAGATCCCCCTGGCGGATCCAGGCCATTTGCGAGTAGTCAGTAGTCACCTTGCGAGTAGTGGAACGCGGTCGTTTATCTTTGAATTCATGAACGCGCTCGCTGTCTTGTTTTTCGTGTCGTAATTTTCTTTAGGACGTTGTGATCTCACAACACAGCAGGACAGGACGTGTCGACAAGCATTGCAACCCGTAAGAGGTCTGGGTTGGCGGCGGACTCCACCGGACAGGGCGGGCGGCCAGCTCCTCACAGGCGGGTCGGGCGGGCGGGCCCCGAGGAGCGGGCCAGGCAGGCGGGGGACCTCCGAGCAGGCGGGCAGCGCGGCACGGCTCCGCGGGCGGCTCCTCGCTCGCGGGGCACGTCGGGCGAGAGCGGACCTTCACGGGCGCCTCGGGCGGGCGGAGCCCAACGTACGGGAGGGCGGGCGGCGGGGCGGGCGACAGACGGGCCCTCGCGGCCGGGCCCGGGCGGCATGCCGGCCCCGCGCACGCTCCGATCGGGGCGGCGCGCCCGCGGAGCGGCTGCCTGGGCGGAGCGGTCTGGGCGGAGCGGCCCCCCGGCGAAGCGGCGCCCGGGCGAACCGGTTGGGTCGAAGTAAAACGACGCGAAGATCGGGACAAAATCGGATCGGGATAACTCGAAATCTCTGAGAATCGGCGGGTTTGGAGGATGTATTGGGCGCCGCGGCCGCTCCAGAGCGTTCCGGAACGCTCTGAGAGCGCTCCGGAACGCTCTGGAGCGATTTATCCCGATCTTAGCCCTGTTTTACGAAGCGGTCCGCAGGCGAATCGATCCGGGCGAAGTGGTTCTGCCTCCCCTCCCCTGTCTCGCCTCCCCCCGTTCCCATCTCCCCCTTCGTCGCTCCTGTCGCTGTCCTCCCCCCCCTTTTCCCCTTGCTCCCACCGGCGGCTCCCCGGTCCACCCTCCTCCGTCTCCCCCATTCCCCTGCCCTCTGCCCGCTCCCCCTCCCTCTCTTCCTTCGCCTCCTCGCGCCCCTGCCCATCCCCGCGCCCCTGCCCTCCTCCGCCCAGGCCCTCCCCGCCTCGCCCGCGAGGTCCAGTGCGCCGGGTGCCGTTGCCGCCCCTGTGCCCCTCTGCCACTCTGTTCGGCCTGCGGTCGGCCCTTCTGCCTCCGTGCTCTGCTTCTCTTGCCGTTCCCCCTTCGGTTGTGTCTTGGGATGTTCCAACCTGCTTCAGCCCTGATAGCCAGAAAGAATTTCGAGCACCACGAAAGTACCGAACCTGGAGGGTTTTCGCGTGTCGGGCCATGGGGGGCGATACTCGGTCGACACTGTTTCGATACTTTTCTGGGTGCTCGAAATTATTTCTGGGATGTGGTCCTGAAGTAGGATGGGCGGAACATAATTTGTGTCCTCGTTCCTGGCATGCCTCGTCTTCCATCTCTTGTCCGTCACCCGTATCCGCTCCCGTATTTTTATTTGCCGGTGGCCTTCTCCATTGCTGCCTCCTCTGCCGTCGTCTCTGCATACCGCGCTTCCGCTTCTCCCATCGCGTCTTATGTGTCTGTCTCTGCTTCTGACTCGGACCTGTTCTTTTTTTGTGACCCTGCTGTGTCTTGTCCTGTCTGAATGGACTGTCTGACTGTCTGATCTGTCTGGCCTGTCTGATCCATCCGGTCCGTCTGGTCCAGTCTGGTCTGCCTGGTCTTGTCAGTCTGTCCGTCTGCACTGCCCGCGTCGGACAACGTCTGGATGCTCTTGTATCGAGGCGCAGGCTGCAGGCTGAGGGCTGATGACAAGGATGCCGCAAATGATGGCCCCGCCTGCCAGGCGAGTACCGACCAGGAGCCGCCCTGGGCGAATCTTGAGACGAAGCTGCAGACGAAGCTGGAGTCGCCAATCAGCAGGGCTGGTGCGCTCGTCATCATCGTTGTGTTCGTCATTGTTCCGTGATCCTCGCAGTGGTCATGTCGTCAGAGTCGTCGGTTGCAGCCGTCATCGTTGGCGGGCAGTGTTAGGGCTCTGGGATAGGGAGGGGTATCTCGCAGTGGTGCCCCCTCTTCTGCAGTGTTTCCGCGCCGTCGCTTGGCCCTGCACTTCATGAGGTGCGTGTGTGAGCCATCGCTCGAGCCTTAAGATCTATCTTGGTGTCTGCCTCGGGTGTTCCTTCAGGGCAGGAGCTCTTGCCGTCCCGTCGAATCTTTGTTTCGTTGCGGCTACCCTCGGTCTTGATCCAACTGAGCCCGTAGAGCGGGAGTCACGGCGAGCCCCCGATGGGAAACTCGCAAGCAGATTTGGCAATCAGCGGCTGTTCGGCAGTGCGGCTTCGGCGAGGTTCGGCACCAATCGTTGCAATGCTTCTTGTGGGGTGGCTATCGCGTCCCTTGGGGAGTCGGGCAGTCTTGGGAGCTAGCTGTGTGCTTTCAGGGGTCCCTGGGGGACGAAGTGCGTGATTGGTGCGCCAAGTTGTACCATCCTTGCGCCGTCTTAAGCATGCTAGCTGGACTGGGGGTCTATGTGGCGCGAAGCGCGCGAGGGGTTTCCGAACCGAGGCTCCCAGGAACCGTCTCGTCTCCGAGGAGATGTGATCCGGCCCTCTTGAGCTACTCTTGCGATCAATTTGGCTTCCTTGGGCCAGCTTGCGCAACATTGGGATTTGTTGGGCCAACCTTGGGGGCAAAATGTGGTTTGGCCGCTTGGGGGCCTCTTGGAGCCCTCATGGTGCCCACCTCGGGCCCCCTCGGGGCCCTTTTCGGGCCCTCTCGGGGCCGCTTCGGGGCCGGCGGGTCCTATTGGAGCCCGCCAGGACGAGAAGGCCCCAAACAGGAGCATACAAGTGGACGACCCTCGATGACTTGGACCTTCGTGGGGGCCCCCGATCTTGTGTCAAGTCGGGCCTGTCCCCCTACAGGGGGATTTTCGACAGAGGGGGGTCAGCCAGAGCGCCCTATCTTGCAGGATCCTGCAGGGCCAGGGTCGCATTGACCCTGGCTTGGGTGCAAGATCCTGCAGAATCTTGTAGGATTCTTCGCGTTGGCCCGGGTTTGGGTGCGGGATCTTGCAGGATCCTGCAAGGCCTGATTGACCCGGGTCTGGATTGACCCGGGTCAGAATATCTTCGAGCTGATGAGAAAAAGGACAACTCAGCCACGCTACCTGTTGTTACCTGCGCTGCGCAGGGTTTCACACGCCGTTGGCCCGCGGGGCCGGCGACTTCGCGTACCTGTCTGCCGGGTACTTCGGCTACCGTTTGCACCGTGTATGGTTCTCCGCTGTTTTGCTGCTGGCTAATTCGTAGGGCTCGCTGGTGAACCTCGAAGCTCGTGTTCTGCGTGTGCGGTTTGTTTTCATACCCTGCTTCTGACTTTTTTGGTGTGAACTTGGTCGGCTCCGATGTGCATCTCGTACTATGTCCATGATCTGATTTCTTCACTTGCTGTGCAGCGACATTGCAGCCCTTCCTAGACTGTTGGGGGAGTTGACGGGCGATTTCTATCTCAAGGTCATGATTCTCGCCCTGCAATGATATCGATATGCTCCGTACGTCTAACGCCGCGCTTCCCCTGCTGGGTGCCTCGGCGGTTGAAACACGGTTTTCGCTGAGAAAAAAGTGGGTTGCTATTGCGTCAGTTGCAGTGTGTCCGCTCCCGCTGTCCAAACAAGCATGCGTGGGTTGCATGGCTTTCCCTTCTTGTGCTGAGTTGCTGGTGGTGCCGCGCCTTGGTGATATCGACCAGGCATACGGAATCATTCGCGTGTAGTGGTCTACCAGGGCGCTGACCAGCTGGTGGGTCATTCAAGGCCACACATCGCGTCGGCGATGTTCGCCACGAGACGGGGTATGTGATTTATTTAATCGCTTCGCTCATTCCGCTGGCCCATAATGTCGCACCGTGGTCGCCTGTCCGAGTGGTCGTTTGCAGTGTGGAGCTGCGGCGTCGGGAGCTGTGTAGTTGTCGATGAATGTGTTAATGCTTTTTCATGGGGCTTCTAGGTGTTTGCAGTTTTTTGACGGCTTTGGTGCCCTCGTGGGGGCGTGTTACCCGTGGTATCCCGCTGTGGGGCCGTTCGAGCCGGGGGAAGAGACATCTTATGCGATAGGGGAACCCTCGTGTCGGAGGGTGGCGGGCTTTGAATGCTAACATTGGCTCTGTTATCGTCCTGATGTCCTCTGGCGTTGCGGACACGGGCGTGAAGGAACACTTTCTTGCGGCGTTTCTCTTACCATCTCTTTTCTAATTGGACCGGGGGAGGAGGAGGAGGAGGAGGACGAGGAGGAGGAGGAGGAGGAAGAGGAGGAGGAGGAGGAGGAAGAAGGAGGAGGGGGATGAGGAGCGATGAGGAGCGCCTTTGTCGTCGTCGTCGTCGTCGCCGAAGCCGCCGCCCGCCGCCGCCGCCCGCCGGCGTCGTCGTCGTCGTCGTCGTCGTGGAGGGTCGAGGCTCGAGGCTGGAGGCCAAACGCGGGGGAGGAGGACCACCTCGACCCGCGTTTCCCAAGTCGCGTCTGGCTGGAGTCTTGGAGGCGTCCTGGGGGCCTCCTTAGGGTTTTTCGGAGGCCTCCAGAGGGCCTTTTTTGGATGCCTCTTGAGACCTCTTGAGGGCCTCTTGGGGGCCTCTTGGGGCCTTTGAGGGCGTCTTGGGGCCTCCCAGGGGCCTCTAAGGGCCGAGAGCTCGAAATTCTGTTTCGGAGCCCCCTCTTGGGGCGTTCTTGAAGCGTTCTTGGGGCCCTCTTGGGCCGTCTTGGAGGCCTCTTGGGCCGTCTTGGAGCCGTCTTGGGCCATCTTGGAGCCCTCTTGGGGGCCTCTTGGGCCCTCTTGGGGCGATCTTGGAGGCCTCTTGAGCCGTTTAGGGGCGTCGGGGAACCGAAAAGGTCAAAACGCCCAAATCTGTCCAAAACCAAAGGAAAACACAGCTTTTTGCCTCTTGGGGCCCTCTTGGGAGTTCTCTTGGAGGCCTCTTGGGGCATCTTGGAGGCTTCTTGGGCCATCTTGGAGACGTCTTGGGCCGTCCGGAGGCCATCTTGGGCGTCGTGGAGCGATCTTTGGGCGTCTCGGACCTCTCTTGGACCGTGTTTGGGGCGTTCTTGGGGCCCTCTTGGGCCGTCCTGGAGGCCTCTGGGCCCGTCTTGGAGCCGTCTTGGAGCCGTCTTGGGCCGTCTTGGGGCCCTTCTTGGGGGCCTCTTGGGCCCTCTTGGGGCGATCTTGGAGGCCTCTTGAGCCGTTTAGGGGCGTCGGGGAACCGAAAAGGTTAAAACGCCCAAATCTGTCCAAAACCAAAGGAAAACACAGTTTTTGCCTCTTGGGGCCCTCTTGGGAGTTCTCTTGGAGGCCTCTTGGGGCATCTTGGAGGCTTCTTGGGCCATCTTGGAGACGTCTTGGGCCGTCCGGAGGCCATCTTGGGCGTCGTGGAGCGATCTTCGGGCGTCTCGGACCTCTCTTGGACCGTGTTGGGGGCGTTCTTGGGGCCCTCTTGGGCCGTCCTGGAGGCCTCTGGGGCCGTCTTGGAGCCGTCTTGGAGCCGTCTTGGGCCGTCTTGGGGCCCTTTTGAGGGCCTCTTGGGCCCTCTTGGGGCGATCTTGGAGGCCTCTTGAGCCGTTTAGGGGCGTCGGGGAACCGAAAAGGTTGAAACGCCCAAATCTGTCCAAAACCTAAGAAAAAAAACATTGATTTTTGCCTCTTGGGGCCCTCTTGGGAGTGCTCCTGGAGGCCTCTTGGGGCATCTTGGAGGCTTGTTGGGTCATCTTGGAGACCTCTTGGGCCGTCTGGAGGCCATCTTGGGCGCCGTGGAGCGATCTTCGGGCGTCTCGGACCTCTCTTGGATTGTGTTGGGGGCCTCTTGGGGCCCTCTTGGGGCGATCCTGGAGGATCTGGGGGAGTGTCCTGGGCGTGTCCCGGGCGTGTCCCGGGCTCCGCCCGGGGTACTTTTGATCCAGGGACCCCCAGGGGCCGCCCCGCGCGCGCGAACCAGAAATACTGTTTACCAGTTACCGGAGATCTTAGCACGCCACGCCTCTGGCCCGTTGGGCCGGCGAATTCTACGTTGCTTATTGGTAAGTTTGGAATTCGCGGCAATATGCTGGACAGTGGTATCGCTATCCTGCGAGAGTCTGACGTGAATGGGCAGCGGGGGAAATTCAGGAACGCAAATGCAAATCTAGCGGCCATCTGTGTTCTTGTTGCCGTTCGTGGCCCCGTGCTCAGAATGGATAGAGGCGGGCTGGAGCCGAGATGGACGGTGCCCGTCCTAGCGTTTCGTGCGCGTTGTAGGCCAGACCAGGGGCTAAGGACTAGGGCCCAGCAGAGCGCTCATAGCATTCATTCAGCCGCGGGTGCAATCTCCCTCTGATGGCCGCAGAGTTTTCCATGCATCCCGACGCCCGTCCTTCTCATTCTCCTGAGCGGGGCTCCTGCGATGGCGACTCGATCCTGTCACTGTCGCCAGGTCAGCTCGCGAAACAGGCGAGGATCGAGAAGCTGATGGCCCGGCAGGACAGCTCCAGACCCCCGTGCGCGAAGGGGCGGGGCACGAGGTTCGTTTTTTGGGGGAAGTGGGAGGGGAGGGAGATGGTGAAGTCGGGCCTGTCCCTCTACAGGGGGAAACTTTCAACATGGTAAAACAACAGCCTGGGGACGATTTTCGGACCACGTTCGACGATCATTCGTATCATTCTTACGATTCTTGTAATTCGTCGCATTCGTACTCCACGTCCTCCTCCCTCCCCGTCCTCCTCGTCCTTCCCCCCTGCTCGTCCTCCTCGTCCTGCTCCCTGGGAACCTGCGCGGAGGCCCTCCGAATTCTCGGGGCGGTCTGGATTGGTTTGGAGGGGCTTGGGAGGCGGCGGACGACTTGGAGCAGCCCGGCAGAGGCTTCGGAGTGGTCTTTTGGCTCGGAGTTGTCACCACAGGGAGCTGGCGGTTTTCTCGTCCACATCTTCCACGGTTAAACATTGCATGAACAATTTGATTGGGAGTTATCCCAGTGCGACCCTACCTAGGAGTTGGAGCATCTAGGAAAGCAACATCTACATCTACACCGACAGCTACATTAACATCTGCACCTGCACCTACATATACATCAACATCAACAGCGAGACTCACATCTATATCTACATCTACATCTACACCTACATCTACACCTACATCTACATCTACATCTACATCTACATCTACATCTACATCTACATGTACATCTACATATACATCTACATCTACACCTACATCTACATATACACCTACATCCACATCTACACCTACACCTACATCTACAGCTACATCTACACTTTCGCAGTGGTTTTGTTTTGCTTTGCATTGCCTTGCCTTTGCGTTAGCTTTTGCTGTTGCTTTTGCGTTGCTTTCGTGATTGCTTTTGCTTGATTGTGCTTTTGCTTTGCCTGCGCACAAACACACACGTGCTATGTTGTGCTATGATTTGCTATGCTACGCGATGCTATGCTGCGCTATGCCATGCTATGCTATGCCATGCTATGCCGCGATATGCTGTGCTATGATATGATATGCTATGCTATGTTGCGCTATGCTATGCTATGCTGTGCTATGCTCTGCTATGGTATGCTGCGCCGCGCTATGCTAAGCTAAGCCACGCTATGCTATGTCATGCTATGCTATGCTGCGCTATGATATGCTATGCTATGCAATGCAATGCAATGCTATGCTATGCTGCGCTATGCTATGCTGCGCTATGTTATGTTATGCCATGCTATGCTATGCTGTGCTATGCTATGCAATGCTATGCTAATGCTGCGCAGCGCTGCGCTAAGCTAAGCTAAGCTGAGCTAAGCTAAGCTAAGCCAAGCTAAGCTAAGCTAGGCTAGGCAAAGCTAAGCTAAGCTAAGCTAAGCTAAGTTAGGCTAAGCTAAACTAAGCTAAGCTAAGTTTAAGTAGGCTAAGCTAATAAGGGGGCGCAACTGGGGGAACTGCGGGGCGGATGCCGGGGGAACCGCCCGGGGCGCGTTCCACTGCCCGGCCCCTTTAAGATAGAGAGTAAGAACCCTTCTAGGCAGAACCTAGGTAGGGAATTTTGGTCAGGACTCCAGCTCTTTGTTGTTAGGATTTTTTGGCATGACGCTGCGGCGGGCCCTCAGGGGCCAGTTTTTGGAGGACGCCCGGAGAGGTTTTTGGTTGAAATCCGGGGCGCCCGCGGGGGAGGTTTGGGATGCCCCCGTCGCGTGCGAGAGTGGCTGTTGGCCGCGGGGGGGTCCTCCTCGGTCGATGTCGGCCGTTGTGGGCCACTGGTGGTCGTGTGCTGGAGACCCCGCGCACGATGGCTCGCGCGATTCGCTGTGGCTCGATGCGGCCACCGGGGTCGGTTCATCGGGTCGGTTCAGTTCCCCTGCATATCCTCCTCCTCCTTCCTCCCCATCGTCCTCCCCCGTCGACCTCCTCCTCCTCGTCGTCCTCCCCGTCGTCCTCCCTTGTTCTCCTCGTCGTCATGCTCCCCCGTCGCCCTCCGTCCTCCTCGTCCTCCCCCGCGTCGTCCGCCTCCCCATTCGTCCTCCTCCTCCTCCTCCTCATCCTCCTCCTCCTCCTCCTCCTCCCTCGTGGTGCTCCTGCCTCGCGGTGCCTCCTCCCTTGTGGTGCTCCTCTTCCCTCGCCCTCTCCCTGCCCCGTGAGTGGCCAGATGTGGACGGCGGGCTGTGAGTGGTGAGCGGGGGACGGTGTGTTGGTGGTGGGTGGGTCCCAGACCCCCTCGGGTCATGACAAAGTTCACGACAGGTGTTTTTTCGCTGTCTTCGGCTGCTGGGGGCCCTCGCCGGGCCTCGGGACCGCGAACAGAAACAACACATGATCAGAAACCAGCTCTGGGGAATGGGTCGAGAGCTCTGGGGGTCGACGTCATGCAAAAATCATGACGTCGGGGGTCTGGTAATGGTGTGTGGGTGAGTGGTGGCTGGGTGGTGGGTGGGTGGTGGGTGGGTGGTGGGTGGTGGTAGTCGGTGGGTGGTGGGCGGTGGGGTCGGGGTCGTCTCCCGGGTGATGTTCCCGCCCGTGATTCCAGCCGGCGAGCACGGCAAGGCTGCCGTGGGGGAGGGGCAGGTGACCAATCCGCGGGCTCTGCGGTGCCAAGGGGCGCCGCCCGTTGCCAAGTAGCGCGGCATCATTGCCAAACAACACCAAGCGTTTGCAACCAGTGCCAAGCGACGCCAAGAAATGTCGAGGGACGGCCAAGGACGCTTAGCAATGCCAAGCAATGCTGAGCAGTACAAGATAGTGTGAGCCAGTGTGCAGCAGTGCAAATACATGCCACGACATGCCGAACACTGTCATTCCTTGTTGAGCCCATTATTGTGGCAGGTTTTCTTCTTAATTTGGGGTTGCGGCGGGCTCCTGTGGTGAGCCTGTTGGAGCGCCTTGCTTTGCGAGAGGCGGGCCCCAGAACCGCTAGCCCCCCCCCACCAGTGGGCTTCGCGCTTCCATTACCAGCCATCTATTCCAATGATGATGGGCCTGTTTTCCACCACCACACCACCACCCTAAGTTGGAGGCGGGAAGGAGGTGGATGATGCTGCTGCTGATGATGCTGCTGATGATGATGATGATAATGATGATGATGCTGATGATGATGATGATGATGCTGATGATGCTGATGATGATGACGATGCTGATGCTGCTGATGATGATTATGATGATGATGACGATGCTGCTGATGATGATGATGATGATGATGATGATGATGATGATGATGAGCTGATGATGATGACGATGATGATGCTGATCATGATGATGATGATGGTGATGATGATGATGATGATGATGATGATGATGATGATGATGATGATGATGATGATGATGATGATGATGATGATGATGATGATGAAGATGATGGAGGAGGAAGGAGGAGGAGGGAGAGGAGGAGGGAGGAGGAGCAGGAGGAGAGAGGTAGGAGGAGAGGAGGACCCCCTCCCCCTAATTCTGGTGGTGGTGGTCGCGGCTTTCCAAATGCGCGGCGGATTTGGGTCGCGGCTTTCCAGGCAAAGCAATTCCCGTGCAGGGGTGGCCGCATTGGTGGCAGCGGGCCGCCCGACCCTGCAATCCAGAAGAGATCGGGTGAACACGTCTGGCGTGCTGGTCAGTGATGGCCTTTCTCCCCCCCCCGCTTTCCCGCACCGTCGTCCCCCGTTTGCGGCCTCCTGTTGCCTTGCCCTCCTCTCGCTTCTCCTTTCCCCCTCCCTCCCCTACCTCCCCGTCCCTCCCCCCCCTTTTTTTCCTTTTCCCCGTCTGCGACCTCCTTTTGCCCCCCCACCCCCCCCACCACGCTTCCCCTCCGCCCCTCCCTTTCCCCCCCCCCCCCCCCTCCCTCCTCCCCGCCTCCCCTCCTCCACCCACTCACCCCCTCCACCCTCCTCCCCTGTCCGTGTGCTGTATCCTCCCTCCCCCTTCTCTCCAGGCGTCTGCCCAGCGCGGCACGTCTTGTCCAGAAGCTCCGGGGGGGGGAGTCCAGCCGTGGCGGCGGGAAGCCTCCCGTACGCCCCCCCCCGGGAACCTAAGCTCTTGAGCCAGATGGCCAGGAGGCCACATGCGAACCCTGCCCCACCACCCCGCGAGTTCTACGGGGGGAGGTGGGCTTCACTTCGTTCGGGACCTCCCGGGCGAAGTGAGCCGCCCCACCTCCTCCTCCTCCTCCTCCTCCTCCTCTCCTCCTCCTCCTCCCTCCTTCCTTCCTCCTCCTCTCCTCCTTCTCCTTCTCCTCCTCTCCTCTCCTCCATCCTCCTCCTCCTCCTCCTCCTCTCCTCCTCGTCCTTCCTCCTCCTCCCCCCTCCTCCCCTCCTCCTCCTCCTCCCCTCCACCTCCTCCTCCTCCTCCTCCTCCTCCTCCTCCTCCTCCTCCTTCCCCTCCTCCTCCCCTCCTCCTCCTCCCCCTCCTCCCCTCCCTCACCTCCCCCTCCTCCTCCTCCCCCTCCTCCTCCCCATCCTCCCCCTCCCCTCCTCCTCCTCCTTCTCCTCCTCCTTCTCCTCCTCCTCCTCCTCCTCCTCCTCCTCCTCCTCCGCTTCCCCCTTCTGCTCCCCCTGGGGTGGTGGGGTAGGGTTCGCAAGGGGTCTCCTAAGGGCAAGCCCCCGAACCTCCAGAGCGCCCTGCCGCGTGCTCTCGCTCCCGGGCGGCGGCGGCGGGGAACTGTGCCCACGAGCGGCAGCGTGCCGCCGCGGCAGGAACACCTGACGAGGACGGTGCGGTCTGGCGGCGCTCGCCCGTCGGTGGCCCCGCCGCGCCCTCCTACCGCAGGAGGAGGGGGGAGGCGCTGGAGAAGGGCACGTCGGATGTGTGTGTGTGTGTGTGTGTTTGTGTGTGTGTGTGTGTTTGTCGGAGGAGGGCAAGGTGCCCTTCGCCCGTTTTCCTCTTCTCGGGCCTCCTTGGAGGCCCTCGTCGCCACCGCTGGATTCGCCTCGACGTCCTGTCCAGAACGCGCCCTGAAAGAGGTTCGGGGAGCAGCGGCATCGGTACCTTTGAGGAGGAGGAGGGGGAGGAGGAGGAGGAGGAGGAGGAGGAGGAGGAGGATGAGGAGGAGGAGGAGGATTTCCTCAGTTTGGGCGGGTGAGAACGGAGGGGCCCCGACCAGGCGCTATAGGTGTTTGTCGGCCTCGGCTCGTGTCGCGCGTGAAGGGCAGGGGCGGGGCTCTCGCGAGGGGGACGACACGGCCCGCGGAAGCGGGGGCCAGGCAGAGCAGAAGCTGCTCCTCCGGTGGCGCGGTGCTTCGCCGCGGCGTTCCCGCGGTTGCCCCGTGGGCTCTCTCGCTGTTGTCCCGCGGGTGGTCCCGTGAATGTCCCGTGGCCTGTCCCGTGAGTGGTCCCGTGGGTTGTCCCGCGGCGTGTCCTGTTGGTTGTCCCGCGGGCTGTGACGTGGATTGCCCCGCGGGTGGTCCCGCGGTTGTCGCGTCAGGTTGTCAGTTGGTTGTTGCATTGTGGACGTGTGGACTAAGGTGTGCAAGCTATGTGGTGCTAGCGATGTGATGCAAACGATGTGGTGCAAGCTATGTGGCGCAAGTTTTGTGATGTACGCTATGGTGTGTAAGCAATGGTGTGTATGCTGCCAGGTACAAACTCCGAGATGTAAGCCATGCGGTCTAATCAGTGCGGTGCAAGCTATGTGGTTCAAGCTGTGTCGAGGAAGCTGTGTGGTGCAAGCTATGTGGTGTAAGCTATGTGGTGTAATCGATGTGATGCAAGATACGTGGAGAAGCAGCGTCGTGCAATACATGCGGCCGCCTGGCGCGCGAGGCGCCCACGACGCGCCCTGCCCACGGGAGGGCTCAGGTCGAAACCTCGGCTGACCTACCCAGCGCACGAGGCGCCCACGAGGCGCCCACGGGTACTCACGGGCGGCGCCAGGCGAAACCTCGGCGGACCCATCCTGTCCTGGACCCCCCTTGATGATGGTGATGACGATGATGATGCTGATGATGATGGTGGCTGTGATGGTGATGCTGATGGTGATGATGATGATGATGATGATGATGATGATCATGATGATGATGATGATGATGATGATGATGATGATGATGATGATGATGATGGTGGTGGTGATGATGATGCTGATGATGATGATGATGATGATGCTGATGCTGATGCTGATGATGATGATGATGATGATGATGATGATGATGATGATGATGATGGTGATGGTGATGGTGATGGTAATGGTAATGGTGATGGTGATGGTCATGAGGATGAGGACGCGGATGAGGATGCTGATGGTGATGATTAGGCTGATGATGATGATGATGATGATACTGATGATGATGATGATGCTGATGCTGATGCTGATGATGATGCTGCTGCTGATGATGATGATGATGATGATGATGATGATGATGATGATGATGATGATGATGATGATGATGATGATGATGATGGTGGTGATGGTGAGTAGGAGGAGGATGCGGAGGAGGAGGATGATGATGGTGATGGTGATGGTGAGCTGTCGATGGCCCTCACGCCGCCGGCCGACGCCACGGTCGCCTGGGCGGGGGCCGCAACCCCTCGGCCGGTGGCCCCCCCTCGCCCCCACCCTTCGAGGAGGGGGAGGGGAACCAGCGAGGAGGAGGAGGAGGAGGAGGAGGAGGAGGAGGAGGAGGAGGAGGAGGAGGAGGAGGAGGAGGACGGGGACGAGGACGAGTAGGGAGGAGGAGGAGTGAGGAGGGAGGAGGAGAAGGGGGAGGAGGAGGAGGAGGAGGAGGAG